>OU015503.1:57085950-57110950 GCA_907164885.2 Dolomedes plantarius
AACATTAAATTAAGTGATTGTAGTGTCATCTTTGCGTCTGTTGGATTCCGTCAGCAGTATGCTTTATTATTATTATTAACTTAAATTTGTGAGTGAGTGTTGATTTACTATTTTTCATGCTTATGGGTAGTATTTGTTTAGTGTGTTGGTATAGAATTGTTTAAGTGACATTTTATTAATTTCAATTTGTGAGTAGAGGTTAATTCAATACTTTTAATATGTGTAATTAGTAATTGCGTAGTGTATTGGTATATAATTGTTTAATTGGTATTTTGTTAATTTGAATTAGGTGTCACGTGTATTGATATGTAGGTCGAGTAAAATGATAAATGAATATTCTGATGATAATAACTGTGCTAAATTATATTATGGTCGTATTCAAAATAACTGTGATGATATAATGCTAACGAATGGCAATGGAGAACATGAGCATCCAAAAACAACTATGCAAATCAGGAATACACTTGATTTGACTGAAGACTATAAGACTCAGGATGCCATTCAGGATAAATTACCTGAATTTGCGAACATGAGTCTACCGTCGGAGCTCATTCCTCTATTGTCATCGTTTATTGGTATATTTCCTAAAAGTAAATATGATATTGGGAGAGTGAATATGGAGCCTGCTAGAAATTATTACAACGTCAGAACTACCTGTAGCATTGAGGCCTTATAGAGCGTGCTAGGAGTAACAGTTGAACCCTGACCCCACCCAACAGAAGTAGGTCAAACGACGAGTAGTGTTTTAGAGGGGGAGGAAAGAGTGAGTCCCCGATTCCTTTGAGTGTGTAAAAAGAGACGAATAATAATTTACCTTAACCAAACTAGCTGAAGTTGTCAGAATTATTTTATTATTATTTTATATATAAATTAAGGATTTAAGAAAAAAATGGAAGGAGGAAATTTGTACCTTTCAGTAGAATCTTAAATTCATTTAAATAGGACAGGCTTATTCAAAGACAAGCTATCATGAGAAATTAGTACTCTGATTAGCAGATGTCATCATAAGTCAGAACACCACAGTTAGGTTTGAAGGATAAGGTAATTGAAAAATTGAGCTTGAGAGAGATGAATACTGGAAGGGTAAAAGGATTAATTTTCGCTCAATGTAGAGATCTAAAAGAGTATAGGAAAGAGATCTTGAGATTAAGAAAAATAGAAGTTATTCCCCTGTATTAAAGAATATAGTGAAGTAAAAAACATGAGAGAATTTAAGTGGAATGAAAGAGATGAATAATCTAATGATTGTAAAAAGCATTGTGTTCATATGATATATTTGTGTCTTAGTAAGGATTTTATTATATTATATCACCTGTTATTTCTTTTTCATTATTACGCACTATTATCATATTATCTATTTTATGATCATACTGGCATTATTGTGATTGTATAAATAGTAATTATTATCCGAGTAAACCAGTGCTCTAGAAGTGTAAATAGTATTGAGTTATATTTTTCTGAATTGAACTAATTTAGTGCGTGATTGTCAATATGTTTTCCTATTTAATTAATGTTAAGTTACGTTTACCTGAATTGAAGTATTTAATGTATCATGTCTGTGTATTGATTTAGCATTGATTTACAAGTATCAGAATTGAATTGTTTTTGTGTATGATTTCATGTAGATTACTATTGAATTAGAACTGATTTTCGGTATAATGTATCTGCATGGAGATTCAATTAAGCCATATCCATTACCATTTCTATGTTATTCTTTTCATGGCTATACTAGTATATTATCTTATTACATATTTTATTATCCCACTAATATTGTTATAATTATGTACTTTTAATTACTATTAGACTATTGTTGTAATTGTGCACCTATTAATTTGAGGCCGAGTAATTGTATTGTTATGGTATTGAACACGATGACTGGAGATGGAGGAATTTAGATAGGTGGAGAACTTCCCCAGAGGGACGGAAAGATTTATAATTCCAGCTAACGTATGTCGATATAAAGAGCTTGATACTGCAGATCAAGAGTTTTATATCGATTATGACTTAACTTAAAAAATTGAAGTAGTAAAACTTATAATGTTGATCTTGCAGAGTGAATTAGGTGAGGTCCCAACATACTCACACTCAGGTGTCTCTCACCCTATGCAGGCATAGGATGATAGCCTCTTGGGAGGGGGGATGTGACATTATAAGTTGAATCTTGACATTATAAGTTGAATCTCGTCTATTTCTATAATTCGGGTCCCACATCTGTTAAGAGAGGACCCTTGCTCTCAGAAATAGCCTACCCAAAAGCAAGTGAACATCTGCAAATTCCAGTGGGGAAAATAACACAATAAATTATTTTCAGTTGATAGGATTATTAGCCATGCCTCCCAGAAGGAGTAACCAAACCCCGTCTCTAGTCATCTAAAATCCGCAGTTCACAATATCTCAGAGATAATGGCTGCAGGTGCCAGAGATAAAGGATCAAAAGTGTCAAACAATATCATAAAGATAAAGCGCACCCAATGTGCTTCTTTAGTAGTATACCACCCACGAAAAACATCTGTGTTCATGTAAACAGTCGCTGACTTTGGTACAGACCCTGACTAAGAGAGCAGACAGTCTGTTGTGAGCTGTGTATGTGAAAAGACTTGTATGTTCAGCGTCATGCTAGAAGGGCGCTCTGATATCCGTTCCCAACTACTGTGAAATAAAGGACTGCAATTTTACAGAACTCTGCCTCGTCTTGTGCTTATTGTGTGTGTTATGGAATCAGGGGTTAAATGTCACATTGGAGAGTAGGGTCTTGGAATGCATGCTATCCCAGCCCGTAAGGAAAAGGTTAAATCTTTTCTCTCACTTCCACTTCGATTCACTTATTTTTACAACCTAAATCTTTTCTTTAGACCATTATGAGTGAGGGGCGTTTCATATTAAAATAATTCCATCTTCGACTCTCCCCTGCCTTTCTAGGGATCATGTTTTCCCAGAACATCTACTATGTGTGGGGTCATCTCCTCTTTTCCAACAATTCCTTTTTCATCTCAATGTCCACTTCATGTAGTCCTCTCGCTGTATCGTCTCTTAACTGTTGTTTTTCAATTCCTTACCCTTCATCCGGTTTTTTGTATCGACAGGAGTCATTTCACTTTTAATTTTTTCCCCGTTTGTTAGATTTAATTGGCTTCTCTGCACTTTTCGAACTTCTAACATATCGTATCCCCACGCCATTCTTCTTGTCTCGGCTGGCGTCATTTCACTCTTTCATTTTCCGTCCCGTTTGTTCGCCTTAATTGGTTTGTCTGCTCTTTTCTACCTTTTGATATGTCGTAATCCACGACATTTCTCCCCCTTCTTTGAGGAAAAAATAATATTGCTCTCATTGCAGCCTCTATTTATCAAATTATCCGTATTTTACCTTATAAAATTTTCTGCCAACCTTCAGTCATACCCCTTTAGATGCTCCTTTTCTCTTAATGTAGGACCAACAAATATTTCGTAAAATTGCGTACTGATATGATCTTAAAATATTATTACTAATACCTCAACATTACATTAAAACGATACCTGATATAATCCATTATATTACTCATTAATATAATATGACATTTATAATACAATGCACAATTATTTCATTATTAATATTGTTCATTGAATACACATAATTATAATACATCAATCACAATACCAACAAAACACAAACTCTTTGCAATATAGTAGATATAAATAGTGGTAGCATACATATTTAAATTTTATGATTATACCATAATGTAATTTGTGTCTGGTATCTATATCAGTCACCTCATCTAGCTCTTATAGTGTTCATGAGCGTAATTTTTTTTAATAGTTCTGGGTCTTGATGAAAGTTCTTTATGTACACCAGTATATTTCTATATAAGAGTTCTATGTATGCAATATATTACACAATAATACCTTTTATACCACTGCCAAAAGTATTTCGTTATCCCGATTATATATAATTCTACTGGTATTTATTTAATTATTCATTAACACATCAAGTTTTAAGTATAATTGCAACAGTACATGTACGTAGCCTGTAATTCATTTTCCCGTCTTTTCTAAAATGCCTGTAAACGTAGCCTCACCGCTTAGCACCTACTATTGCTTCCCTTTAGGAGAATCCCAAATTCACGTATGTTTACACTAACTTGCACCTGTCCCCTAGTAACCCTAGAAACGAAGCTTAAATGTTTCCATAGTAACGAACGGTACTTTCTTGTTTATCGCGCGGTTTGCCGTTAAGTATAATCAGAAACCTTTTTACCTGTGTACCGGTTTTTTTTTTACCTTGACACCTGTCTTGACACCTGAATCACCTCTTCATTGGTTCTTTTGTGAACTGATCACCTGCAGAAGGTCTCACTTGAGTATTTCTTGCCTAGAATTTGGCAACAGGTAAATTTAATTTCGCGGTGTTCGTTTGCACGTACTAATTTTGCGTTCTAGTGAATAAAATCTTGCGCCATTGTATAATTGAAAATTTATATCTAGTGGACTTTTGTGCCCTAATGCACATGAATTGCAATATATTTTGTGCCCGAATGCATATGGACTGCAATTTATTTTCTGCCCTAATGCACCAGGAATTTATCCTCATATGCCTTCATTTATCTCATTCCCACGTGATTCATGGATTTCCCAATATTCAGGCATTTGCTTTAATTTCTTTAAGATTACTGTGCTAATAATTTGCCTTTAATTAATGTTATTATTATTATTATTATTATTATTATTTAAATTTATTTGTTGATCGTCTTTGATATCTGTTGTGATTTTTTGTGTATTGATTTATGAACGTATCCTTGTATTGTTAACTGAATAATTGCAATTTAATTACCTAACTATCTATATTTTATTATCCCTGCGTTATTTTCATTTCATACTGGCGTACCATCTTTACTTTTATGGTTTAAATTTTTATTTATTTATTTATTTATTTTTGCTTTCTTTTGAACGACTTAATGTGCATCGCACATCTATTCTTGTATTTATCATTATTCGTTTACTTATTTATCATCTGTTCTCAATATTCGATGCCCTCGATTCTAATTTCAACCATATTAAGCTAATATTTTCTTATTTGCTTAATTGGTTATGCATTTATGCTTCTTGCCGTAGTTTTTCAATATGCATTCTTATTCTTGCTATCATCCATGTTACTTTAGTTTATTTATTTATATATTTATTTTTATCTTATTTTTTATTTAATTTTATTTTGCCCATTATATTATCTTAATTATTCATCATCATATCTAATTATGACTTATCTATCATTTCTACTCTATCTCACACCTTTTCTTAATTCTCATTTCTTATTCATCTATTCATGTTTATCTTTTACCTTCGTTTATCTCCTATACTCATAACTCTCAAGACTTATTTTTTTAATGTATTTGTGTTATACTTCAACTGCTCCCTTCTTGTGTGGTAAATTTATAATTTTGTCACTCCTAGTCGACTTCTCTGTGTGCGTATATCTCCCATCGGGACGTACCATGCCTATCAGTGTAAATGTATGTCGTATATTTATTTATTAATTTTGCAACCATCCAAGTGTTTCTGTTTTTTGTTTGTTTGTTTTTGTGTGTTTTTTATCTTTTTTTTATTTTTTGTATGAATACCTACATGTATTTAATTATTTAATAGTGTGTTCTGACCACCTTATTTATATTTATTTTAATTAATGTGTGCGGTGATGTTATAAATCTCAATAATGTGTTTCTATCCTTGTAAATTCGTATTATTTCAAACTCCCCATTCAATTGCTTATTTAATGCTCGGATTGACTTTAATTGTCGCAAACTAACAATCTCCCCTACCATGAATTCGTTATTCTTGCACCGTTGATCCACCATATAATTTCTTTGTTTATTTCTCATTAGTCTTCTCTCGTATTGATTTTGCGGCCAATTTACCATATTTCTTCTACCATAATAATGATTTCGACCCACATTTCTATTATTCTGCAATCTGCTTTTTCGTTTATCTGTCTTAACTGCTTGTTGACAATCCATCGTCGTCACGACTATATTGACATATACTGCGTTAACCTCTCCAGGCACATTTTGTTGGCTTACATCTTGTACTTCCATCTCTGACTCTTTTACTATTTTAGAGTAATTACCTTGCCGCCCCTTTTTAGCACGCTCTTGTGGTCTATTTTCAATATCCGTATTCTCTTTAAATTGAGTAACTTTAGCGCTCTCTTTAAAATTGTAATCTTTCTCCTCTGCCCCTTAATTATCATTTTTCTCACATGCCTCACAAAATTTTATCTGTTGAACTGTTTGTGTCGCCGCTAATTCTTCCCTTAAATTTTTATAGTCAAATAATAGGGTATCCAAATTTTGCTGTATTTCGATCATTTGTGTTTGTAATTCTGTATTTTCGGATAATACTTCTTGTAATTTCAATTCCCGACCTTGCTCTTTGTCTGTAATAAAGGCCAATTGACTCTCCAACCGCCGAATTGTGTATTTTAATTTTTCTATCTCTGACAATTCCTCACGAAGCGTTATATTACGTATTCTTACTTCATTTTCGCTATCCTCTAAATTTTTCTGTCTCAAATTCTTAATATTTCCCGCTCTTTCATCACTTGCTACACTATCAATTTGTAATCCATATTTTTGAAAGTCTCTCTCATAATTTGTATATTTTTCTCCCGTAATTTCCATCACCTTTGTGACCGCATCTCTAAAATTTTTGTATGTTTAATACCAAAATTTCTATCTGTAGTCTTATGTCGTCGCTCACTGCCTGTAGAAGTTTTCTTAACATCATTTTTTCAGTTTCGTTTTGTACCTTATACTGGCGACCAAAATAATCAAGAGTAACTTCTTCAATTTCGCGTGCTAAATCAGAAATAGTTTGTTTAGGCTTTTGCTTTATATTTTCAAACTTTTGTTGTTTCGCATAAAACGCATTTATGTTTTCCAAAGTGAATCCTGTCATGTTTTCATCTTTTACCTTTTCACTAATTGCCACGCTTTTAATCATTGTATCCTATTTTTGCTCATCACCGTTTATTTCCCCTCAATTTCCTTTGCCATGTCTATCGCCTCTTGGAATCTTAGCGGCTGAAATGTCATTAATTCCTTTCTTATATCCTGCCGTATTGATTTTACAAATTTATCTAAGAGTACTCGGTCTAATTCCGGGGATTCTTCCATCTTCAAATAGTCAATTACGACACCATTAATGTGCTTTTCCACGTGAATTATTTTTTTTACCTGGATTTTGCATGATTTTCTTAAATGCCGCATATTTTAATAATTCTTTCACGGTTCGCGCCAATCTCTAAAGGTAAATTATTCCTAACTCCAATATTATTTTCTAATTTATCCTCTCTATACCTCAAATACCCTATCCGCTCATTCTCTATACTGCTTTATTCCCTCTTAACAATGCACCTTTGAAATTTTTCCCTTGCGTATCTAAACTTGTACCATACTACAGCAATATTATCTATTCATAACCACCCTGTCTTTCGGCTGTCTTAGCACTTCCATCCCGTTATTCAATTCTTCCTCTCTTAATTCCCTATTATTTCTCCTTCGTGTCATTATCCTGTTTTTATACTAACTTAAAATTAAATATCCTACTTTATTTACTTTTCTCAACGTACTGTTGCAATTTTATCCTAACTTGTGTACTTTCACTACCTATCACACTATTATAATACCTAATATCTCACTATATCATTCGATATGCAATTCATTGAATACTTATTACTCAATACACTATATCACTCAATACTCAATACTTATTCATCAATCAATACTTATTCAATGGACCTATTATCCATTACATTATATTATTCAATATTCATAACTTATTAATTATTCACTACTTATTATTCAATACACTTATTATTCATTACACTATATCACTCAATACTCAATACTTATTCATCATTCAATACTTATTATTCAATGCACCTATTATTCATTACATTATATTATTCAATATTCAATACTTATTCATAATTCACTACTTATTCAATACCCTTATTATTCATTACACAATATTATTCACTATGCATTACTAATTATTCAACATTTAAATGCTTTATCTTTAATCAACACTGTTCAACACTAACTATTCCATTAATTATTAAACACCCTTTTCCTTTTATCATCAATCCTCCTAACTCAATATTCCAATAAACCGATGTATTATTCGAATCAGAGTATTAATTTTTTCATTATGGCATTACATGCATCATTGCCAATTAATTTTTCTTATAGCCGCAATAAAAATATTTGTTTCGTCAACTCGGCACCATTATGTCATATAGTTCATTGGGGTGGTCGTGATTTAGTATAGTAGTAGGCAATGATACCATTACTCTGAATTCTATATAATACAGCGATACAGGTACTAAACAATGATTGTTAGTACATGCGTTGGGACCCACGAACCATATATTGTCTGATATATTGCACTTTTCTTTCCTAATTTATTGATATTTCGTTGTGTCTCAAGCAGAGGAAATATTGGTACTACAAGCTATCACCTTTTTTGTTGTTGTTTCTAATACCCCCTGGCTGAAAATTCCAGACCAGGTCCATACAGGCTTCGGGCTGAATTGTGCAGCTCTGTTTATATATAGCACCACAAGGGTCCGAGTCTGACTTAGCTAGTTGCCTCCACAATTTTGACCGAAAATCCCCAGGGACGGCATATGGGGGATCGTACCCTTTCCCACCCTCTATGCCCTCCCAGAGGAACTTTACTGGGCTACAGATTTAACAAGCCCATATCCGGCCTAGACACGGAGGTATTTAATGGTGCGGGCTGGATTCAATCCAAGCACCTTCAGTTCCGAAAGCCAGCAAGCTAACGCAAGGCTACCTCGAGCCCGCTATAACCTTTAAAAAATAATAGTACAGTCCATGTATTAAATTACTTTGTTCCCGATGTTTTGGAGGCAATGTCATGCCGAACAATCCTGAATGGTACTCAGATCACGTATTTTGTTTTAATATAAGGCACTCTTCTTTCACCTCCACAAAGCTATATCTTTGGTCAATTTTTTCTTAGCCAATTCGTGAACTGGCTATTATTGATTATGGGGTGCTGTGCAGAGACTATAAACACTACTTTCTTATTTCGATTATTAGGTAAGTAAATTCCACTTACCTTCTGAATTCGTGCTAAGGGCCGCTGGCTTTCAATTCCAGTACCGTTCTTCAGACATTTAAATCAGACTCGAAATTAATCTACAACTAACAATTAAACAAATATTTAATCATACGTACACGTTACATTTACTACAAACTACACTAACAATTAAACAAAGACGTTACACATTAAGCTTAAACTAGTTTTCTCTATCATCGCTCAGTTCCGTTACGATTCTCTTAAGTATCTATCTCGCTTCACCCGTTCTATGTTATGAAGACGTTCGCGCCTCCATCGGTCCGCTGGGCTGCCGGAACAGGTGCATCATGAATTGGCCGTCCAAATCCCGAATTAGTCGTAAATTCTCGATTATTTCTGGCCTTGGTCAAGTAACTTGGCCAATGCTAGAAGTCGCTAGCCCTTTCCCGAATTGGCCAATTTCAGATTTCGGCCGTGACATTTACCGGGTAATAAAGATCCATATAAAGGTAAATAAAGAACCATATAATAAAACTCACGGTGTTATTTTTTTCCAACAAACACAGATATGAGTCAAGTTTGGGACATTACCTAGTAGGTTTCTATATGAGCACGCCTCGTTGCTCGGCAAACATCTAGGCGATGGTCGATCTCCATCCAGGTGGACCATAGCAGGAGTCACAGTTGCTATGGCAGCAACGATACTGTCCAATAAATGTCGAAATCCCGAATCTTCTCAGCATACAGAATGTTTTCTCAGGTAACCGCATAGAAAAAAAAAGTGCGGTTGGGTGACCCCGTCAGGAACCAAGTTCCTTAATTTATTTTTTCAACTCTAAACGTGATTTAATATGTAGATTTGTATTGATTATATTAGTGTATTTTTCAAATAACAAAAACAAACAACTTCTCTTTTTGTATTATTGTTAAAATAATGAAAGTGCACGCATATATTTTGATTGTATGTTCTGGAAAATATGAATAAACATTCTAAATCTCGGTATTCAAATTTACTACTTAGTATACTTCTTGCACTAATTGGATTTTGACAAGCATTTAAGTAGAATGAATTATAAAGTTGCTGTCGAAGGACTGATACAGATATTTGAAGATGTAAAATTATTATGAGAGATGAAAAAAGGCAGTTACCATCGCCAGCAATCTCTATTTTATGATGTAATAGGACGTATGCCGTTGAACATCCATCATGTTTCTCGTATGGGGGCTTCAAATGATGGAAAACTTGGACTTATTACTTGCTGAGATTCAATATTTATTGGTTGTTGAATTTGAAACGGATTTTAAATTAATTTTTCAAAGTTTGTATCATGGCGATGATTAGTTTCTTTATTATTTTCGATTAATATCGTCGGTAATGAATCTTCTTTCCATAATAGAAATGAGTCAAGAAACATTGCATTATCTCTATATCTTTTAGCACGTGTAAAAAGCAGGATGTGAGTGTGCGGTGAGCTAAATTGATAGGAGAACCACCCAGCCTAAGGTGACAACCGATTTATGGCTACGACGTTTTACGGCATAAATGAGTGAGGTTTGGCTCCGCGTTGAACAACACGGGCCATAAAAACATAAAAATAAGCAGCAATAAATCGGAGACAGCAGCAATAAATCGGAGGTCAAAGATTAAGAATCAGGTGCATGGGGGGTTGAGAATTTTCCCAGACAAGAAGAGGCGTCCAAAATAATTAGAATGCAAGACACATTTAAGATGCAGCCAATGCGAGTAAAAACATAAAATATGAACTAACCTATGAACAAGGTGGCTCGTTCCCCAGCCCAATTCAGAGGTGGGGCGAGCGAATAGGAAGCCAACAAGGCAAGAACCAATCACAAAATAAGAAAAGACAGGTATATATATATATATCTATATACATAAAAGAGCTTGTCTGTTTGTTTGTCCGCTATAGAATCATAGACTGTTTCACCCACCGGGACCAAATTCGGCACAGTTAATGTTTAGGACCCGAGAAACTTAAATCAGCAAAAACGAAGTTTGGGGCTCAATTAGTTTATTTTAAATTAATGATTTTTTGTGCCCGTAAGAGGTGCGAGACCCCCTGTGGATATAGACGTTCAGTGAAATCCGAACCTATCCCTCTTCCCCCGCGCGGGAGAAGAGGGATGCGCGGGGAGTGAGAGCTTCATGGTAATAACCTTTGACCTTGCCTGACTGACTGACTAACTGACAGATAACGCACAATCCAAACCGTTGAATATAAAGAGCTGAAATTTTGCATGGTGATTCTTCTATAGTGGAGTTTATACTGGAGGGGTGAACTGTGGAAAAAAATGTGTCTCTTGGGTGATGTGGAACAAATTGAGCTTTTAAGGGAAAAATAAATAATAAAGGCAAATGTAAATTATAAAACTTATTTCTAATTAAACAGTGGATCAAACAAATCTAATTAAATCTAATTAAACAGTAAACTTATTCAATCCAAACGTGCGAATCACGCAACACTGTGTTATTATTTCTCAATAAAATCAGACGTATAATCAGACGAAGGTCCGCAGACTCAAAGTTTCTTTCTTTCTTATTGTTTGTA
This sequence comes from Dolomedes plantarius, assembly GCA_907164885.2. Lineage (NCBI taxonomy): Eukaryota > Metazoa > Arthropoda > Arachnida > Araneae > Dolomedidae > Dolomedes > Dolomedes plantarius. The sequence continues at coordinate 57,097,590 of OU015503.1, forward strand.
CATCATTTCAGTAGAAACGCGCTAAGCGCATTCTGTCTGGCCTTATGAACATGAAGAGCGGGCGTTGCAGCCCAATATTTTTTTGATGGAATGCATGAAAATTTTTATATCTATATATCTACCCGGGCATCGCCGGGCAATAATGCTAGTATATATATACATATATATATATATACATGGTGTGAAGCAATTTAGAGAGAGCCCTTTCACTAAAAAAGTGAAAGAAAGAATCTAAGCTTCGACCGGACTGACGAGCATCCTAAAAAACTTAAAACTACGAAAAGATTGACTGCCCAGCGAATGCTCGCAGATTACGACGAAGTCGACTTGAGGCCAAAGAAATGGAAACGATTGCATGAAGTTACCTCCGCATAGCCTCCCCATGAATGAGCGCAAAGTGAGTCTACAAAGTGTCCATCGATGAAAGGACTTACAAGTGTGGAGCCAATTGACCTAGTGATGGAACGAACTTCTTCGAGGTGCCGAGCTGTTTTCCTGAATGATCATCGACCTATGAGACCGTAGACTCTTTCAATTACGAGACCGCTGCAGACAGACCCGCAGATCGACATAGAGCATCCGAGCTGTTTTCCTGAGTGATCATCGACCTATGAGACCGTAGACTCTTTTAGTTACGAAATCCAGAACACCTTTAATAGAACTGTGGTGCCCAGTTACCTACGAACATTTCTCTGGCTATTTATGTACCAGTGTCGAAACAAGATAGTAAGCGACAGTACCGGCAGCCATGGGTGATCATGGATTTTGAATACTTGTATATATATACTTATCACATCCGTTTGCATATTACATATTCGCCATTGCCCAACAAGGGTCGGCAGTATTTAATGTATACAAATAATTTGCATTATAGTCGCACTTGAATGTATATATATAGATTAATACTGTGTTGAATGAGACTATGAATTTGGCCAGATGCTACTTTATGTACATGTAAATATTGATATATGTAAATAAACTGTATATATGTATAAGTGTATGTATAGTAATATGTATAGTAATTCTTTGAGAGTTGTACCCATTTTTCTTAATTGTGCGTTGAACAGATTTGGTGGCAACGCGCCGTGAATTGTACGTATACGATCACAGTCTAATAACCCGAGTCTGGGCTATTACAGCACGTTCAACATTTTTTTTCTAAAAAATTAATAAAAAATAATATAGTTTTTATTGTTATTAAGGTTGTTCGGGCAATACCAGGCAAGTCAAAAAAATCTAATTTTTTATTATTAAAATTAAAAATTTTAATATATAAATTAATTATTTTGATTTAGATGTTACCTAGCATAACTTTTAATCGGATTAATTTTATTTTTCAATCACCAATAAAAATAAAATAGTGACACAATATAAATCCCGTGTGAATTAAAGCAATAGCAAATAAAAAATAAGTTTAAATAATATTTACACGTGTTTAGAATTGAGATTATACAGCTGACCGCGCTCAATGCTTGCTGCTCGAATGTCGATAATCGCACGAACATACACACACATACAACCGCAGTTTCTGTTTCACGACCTTCCATTATAAAATTGAAATAATAACACAATATAAATCCCGTGTGAATTAAAACAATAACAAACTAAATAACCAGTGCCCAAGCACAAGAATACCAGGTAATCATCCAATAAACCTGACAGCCCGAACTCGGGAACTGTCACATTCCAGCAGGGGTTTACAAACTTATTCGACCTACCGCTCCCTTTTCAGATAAAAAATCATCCACCTCCACCCTGGAAGTTTCCCATTTTATGCAAGTAAAGAGAGATACAATAACAATTTTTCGGCCTTTTATATATCTGTTTTTCTACCTATATGAAACATAGTAAAGAAATATGTTGATGTAAACAAGACACCTTGAAGCTTGAAATTATAAAGTTATTCCTTAAAATCAACCATAGTTACATTCGAATTACACACCAAAAATTAAGATGGCGTAGGATAATAATCATATGATAAAAATTACAAATTACAGTAAAACTAATGTGAAGGATGAAGTTGGTGCATAGCAATCAATTTATTTATATTCGGCTCTATTTTAGTCAGAAATATTTTTAAATCACCGCGACCAGTAATTTACAGTTGTTTTTTGCTTTTAGTTCACAGATTTTTGACCACACTGAACCCATGTTTCACTGAATATGCTGAAAGAAATGCTATTAAGAATTTTTGTAGACCAAAGCTCATAATCCAGGGTAAAGTGTTAGTATTTCTTTTTGCAGCCAGAACTGTTGATAGCTATGCTTAAATTTAAATTTTAATTCTTCATTTGTTATTATTTCTATCAGTTCTTGAAGTTTTACAGATTCTTCTGAGTTTGATCCTGAAAAAGGATCCATTCAGGTATGTTCATTTTAAGGGATAGATAGTTCAAATAAATCCTTCAAAAATAAGCAATTCTGTGTTTGGTTTGGTCTCCCGCGCTCGGTCATAAAACTCACCCCTGTAGAAAAATGCATATATACCTCTAATTATATTTAACAACCTCTCAATGTCCTTGGTTCCCCCTTGAATATTTTCCCAAACTGTGTAAATGTGTGCCTAATTATTATTTTTTTTGCATTACTGAAAACCCATACGGTCAGGATATAGTTAAGGCGGTCCACTTTAAATTTTACAGAAGATATGTAAGGCGGAATAATCAGTGACCGCAAGTGATTAATTTCTGTGGAAATGGGAGGCCTCTTCATGCAAAAAATAGATTGAGGGGTACTGCCCAAGACGCTCAGGGCTGTAAATAAGACCAAATATAGAAACTAAATCACTAGATACTTAACAAGTCTCACAATACATGCTTCCCCACGAAGTCTTCCCCGTACACTCTGTGTCAAGTGTCCTCGGAATGTTTTAGAATTGTCTTGTCTTCTTTCTTTATGCTTTCACCGCCCCCTTATTTTCGTTCACCGCCCCAAAAGTGTCCCCAGAGGCGCTACCGCCTCCTTGGATCACTCCAGCGCCCCCGGGGGGCGGAATCGCCCACTTTGGGAACCCCTACTCCAGACCAAGCCGATAGCACCACGCCATCCCGATGATGCAAAAGCCACTAAAAAAGAGAAAGAGAGAGAAAGGTCACCTGGGAGGGGAGCATAACGCTTTTTCCTTACGTGACGATTTCTGCCAATTCACTCTACTGTAAGCCGCGTAAAAGAACTTCGTTCCAAAAAGTCTACAGGGGTCAAATCAGGGCATCTTGGTGGGCAAAAAATATGATCATCGTTTCCTATCAAACGTCAAAATGCATGTAGGAAATTGCGGTGCGTCACAGCGTCGGCGCGTACCACAGCACAGTCACGGTCACAATGACGTGGAAAAAAAACTCACAGAGTTAGCATACCATCTACTACCGATCGGTCAATTGCTGTTCCCGGTGTGCACAACTGAAATCACGCACACCATTTTCGTTGACCTTGTACATAAAACTTACTGTTTTAAAACATTGACTTTTTTTAACGATAGATTTTATAATAAATGATTTTTGTAGCTTTATAAGGTAATGTCAAACTAAATGGCTCACAACTCTATCAGTAAGAAAGCAGAACACATCGAGATACATATTCGAAAACGTGGAGTGAAAAAGGAACTGAAAAAAAGCTTTGTATAAAGTCTAAAGGGGATGAAGAACATCCATTTACTGACTCCATGTATGTCCATATTTAAAATAAAGTATGTGCTGCATGAAAGACTTAACACATTTATTAACATAAAATGAAAACATAAACAATCACAAAAGAGAACTTGCAAGTGTGGATAACAACTCGCGCCACTCAAAAACATTATACAAAAAGTAAACTGGAACTAAGGCTTAAAAAAGGGCGGCCAACATGGCAACACTTCTGGACACAACAATTAACAGCGGCTGTAAACTGCCGACGACAGCTGAACAGCAACTGCAATGACTGGTGCTGGGGGAGATATTCTGGTTAGCTGAGTGAGTCCAAATTCCAAATCAAATTGTGTTTTTGAAAGTGGAGTGCCTGCGTCTTGAAGACTTTATATTCTGTAAGCAAGTTATATATATCAAGGTACGTGTGGTCAGTAGTTAAAAATTTCAAGTTCGGAGAAGATAAAATTTTACAGTTAAAAATAAATAATTAAAACATTTAAGAAGTAATTAAGGTTAAATAAATTAACAGAAAAAATATAAATATTTTTTTTTCAAATTTTCAAGTTAAAAAATAAAAATTCCACGGTTTCCTCTCGATATTAAGCCTTTTATACTCTTACTTCGATGCGCGTGAAGCTGGTATGTAATTTGCATAATTTAGTATGCAATTTTCCAATTTGCACTTCTTCAGACGCGATCACATCGCGGAAGACTGGAAAATGCTCAAACTCAGCTGCATCATGACGTCATAACGTTTGTGAGATATTTTCGACGTATTTCTATAAGAAATAAAAATTCAACACAAAGAATCTGGTTCCTATGTGTTAGCTTGCACCCCACAAGTGCAAGGAATTGAGATTGTGTGAAAACAAGCAGTAAAGACTGAGGGTTAATCTAGTACTTTGTTCTCAATGTTTTCGAGGCAATATGATGCCAATCACCCCTTAATGGTACCCATACCCTGAATTTTATTAGTCACTAGCTGAAAACCCGCGCTTCGCTACGGAGTACATTCAAATTAAATACAACGGTCAACATATGCAATTTATGCCAAAAAATAAATATATATATTTATAATAAATGTGATGATCAATGTATACAATTGATGTAAAATATATATCTATCTATATATATATATATTTATAAAAAAATCGTAAGGGATATGCATTTTTTTTGGATAATATCCAATCGTCTGCTGCATTAGAAAGAGAAAAAACTATTTTTTGTCTATTTAGTTGTTACGCACGTGACGATAAACTTATTGAAAGTACCAGAAAAAGAAATCACGTGATCAGCATTTAATAATAAAAATTAATCTTTAAAAATTCACCAAAAATCAGGAAATGGAGGTAAAAATTCGAAAAGGTTTTCATTTTGTAGGAATTTTTGTGATCTTTCTCGTGATATAAATTTTATAACCCTCAATGTATTATTTTAAATGCAAACGTAAAAAAAGTTTAAAAACAGATTAAAAATTTAATTAAAAAAAATCTAAGAAGAATTTTTGAAAAATCTTTCTTAGTGCACCCCTACTCTATTAGACGAATCGCCATGTAAAATTTCAGCCCTTTAGGTCCAGCGGTTTGGTCTGTGCGTTGTATGTCAGTCAGTCAGTCAGTCAGTGAATGAATGAGTCAGTTACGGAACTGTTTTATATATATAGATAAGGTAAGTTTCTATCTTAATTAATTGATATAGCTTTGTATCTTACTCTTAAGAAAAACTAGCACTATAAGCTATATAAAAATGTACAGGAAAGTCTGCTGGTTTAGCTAATGTCTTAAAAATGTTTTCTAGATCAGAGTTCCTTAAAGAGTATTCCGCGGAACCCTGGAGTTGCACCAAAAAAATTAAGGGTTTCGCGAGAAACTATGACGGCCCAGCCATAATTTATCCAAGCCAATTATTTTTGTTTTTATAATCACTATTATTTTTTATCAAGAAATTAAGACTTTTAACTGAATAAAATTAAGCATTGAAAAAATATTTGTTTCATTCAATATCACATTAAATTTAGGGGAGAAAGGTGTCTATTGATAAAAAGAAATGTCAGGAATAAAAAGCGTTTAGGAGACACTTTTCTAGACAATTTGATGCCGATGACCCCATAATATTACACAGATTCCGAAATGTTATTTGTTATTTGTCACGTTTCTTCCCGAATTTATTACTGATTCGGTGTGTATCACTCACAAGAGTAAATTTGTACAACAAACTGGAACTTATAAAAAATAGAAATTTAAGTTTGTGGGTTAAACTACTGTGTCCCCAGTGTTATCGTGGCGATGCAAAACACCCGCTAATAAGACCTAGATAATGAATTTATTTAGTACAAGGCATGTTTCTTTCATAAAGTACAGGTGAGGCGGTGAAAGGCAAAGTGGTTTAAGTCAGTAAGCCAAATGGTGTAAATCCAAAGCGTTTTACTGCAAAAACTGCAAAAAATTGCACAATAAATTGAACAAATTATAATCCTCAACAATTATTATACTATTGCAAATAACAATTATTTGCAATTTCTCTTTAAATTTAACATGTAAATTATATTTTTTCCCTCAAATAAAAAAGTTGAAAATATGATTTACACCACTTTGTCTTTCACCGCCTCACATGAGGCGATGAAAGGCAAAGTGGTGTAAGTCAGTAAGTCAAGTGGTGTAAGTGAAAAGAGTTTTATATCAAAAACTAGAAAAAAATCCACCATAAATTGAACAAATTATAATTCCTAATAACTATTATAATATTACAAATAATAAATATTTGTAATTCCACTATAAATTTAACATAAATATTACATTTTTTGCCCTCAAATGGAAAAAGTTGAAAATGTGACTTACACCACTTTGCCTTTCACCGCCTCATATCATGACATCTCACACGAGAAAACATTAGAACTACCAGCTATAACGTTATGACGCTATTATATTTTTAATGGTGAGCAATACTGCTGATAAGTGCATCATTATATTACTTAGTAGGACTCTTCCTTTTGTATATAGTCACATGGGAGTGAATCAAAGTATCAAGTGAGGTTAAATTGAATTTCCTAGCTGGGTGTATGAAAAAAATTAACACTATAGTCTCCAAAGGCTTGACAGTTAATCGATTAGAAAGTAGAAACAGACCTAATCTCTTATTAAAGTAATAAAAATAAGGCAAAAATAATGTTAACAGCACTCTATTGTTTCTTTAGCGAAGTATATACCAGCAAGGAAATTAGGCTACAGATACGGATAATAAATGTGCAAAAATAAATTAAGCAGCCGACATTTTTTTTTATATCTAACACTAATGAAATTTTAAAAATATATTTATTGTACAGTTCAAAGTGATAAACAAAACAGTTATTTATTTTTTGCAGTGCGTCAAGCACAAAAAGCAGTTATAATCATTGGTTTAGAAATTTTAATAGTTGATAGTTTGATTTCTTGCTCCTTGTCTCATGTGAAGTTTCAATAAGAATACTAAAATTCTTCATGTACACATTACTCATACATTTACATGTCATGGAATTAATTCGGTAATTAAATCTATCTGTACAATGTGAAACATGAACTGGTAAATTTGAATAATTAGATCTACATGCCAAAATCAGCCATTTATCTCTTCTTTTACGCCAAACTTAGATAAATATCCTGAACACTGTTTCTCGTCCCTTTTCTTCCTGGAAAGAGAAGCCATAAATTCTACGCCTCCAGATCTATATTTAACATGTGCATCGATGCATCATCAAAATGACGTCACACCTTCCTATCGAATAAGAAAAAAGTTAGAACCCTCTAGAACATTCCTTTCGGGAAGATTTAACAGGATGTGCATTCTGACACATTAATTCAGTTATCTCCTTTTCAGCAAGTGATCAGCAGTTTCTTTAGTTTATCGTATTTTCCAGAGCGTCAAATTTTAAAGTGCTGCTTGCAAAAGGTAAGTTTATTTTCAAATCCAACAGAAACCCATTTTCTCACATATATTTAGTAGTATAATCTATATATATAAAACAGTTCCGTAACTGACTCATTCATTCATTCAGTGACTGACTGACATACAACGTACAGACCAAACCGCTGGACCTAAAGGGCTGAAATTTTGCATGGCGATTCTTCTTATGGATTTTTGAAAGGATCTTCTTAAGATTTTTGAAAAATTCTCCTTAGATTTTTTTAAAAATAAAATTTTTAAGCTGTTTTTTTTAACTTTTTTAAAGTTTGCATTTAAAATAATATATTGAGGGTTATAAAATTTATATCACGAGAAAGATCATAAAAATTCCTTCAAAATGAAATTTTTTTCGAATTTTTACCTCCATTTCCTGATTTTTGGTGAATTTTTAAAGATTAATTTTTAGAATTTAATTTATTAAATGCTGATCACGTGATTTCTTTTTCTGGTACTTTCAATAAATTTATCGTCACGTGCGTAGCAACTAAATAGACAAAAAAAAATATTTTTTTCTCTTTCTAATGCAGCAGACGATTGGATATTATCCAAAAAAAATGCATATCCCTTACGATTTTTTTAGAAATATATATATATATATATATATATATATAGATAGATATATATTTTACATCAATTGTATACATTGATCATCGCATTTATTATAAATATATATATTTATTTTTTGGCATAAATTGCATACGTTGACCGTTGTATTTAATCTGAATGTACTCCGTAGCGAAGCGCGGGTTTTCAGCTAGTCATAAATAAAATTAAATAGCATAAAGTAATTCCATGCTTCAGTTTCGAGAATTTTGCATATTTGAATTATCTTTTTTGCATTTTATTCCTACACGTAAAAAAGAAACACCATAAATAAAATATTATAATTCCCTAGTTCAAACTGTAGTGAAGGAACAATATCTAACTCAAGTTGTAAAATTTGTAAGGAAAATACCTCCCTTGCATTAAAAGTAAACTTAATACATGAGAGTAGTACTTTCATATATTAATTTTAAACAATATTATAACTAAAAAATCACCGATGAGGATATCCTACGTAAATATTACGGTTATAAATTATTATAAATGTTAGCTGATGGAAAAATATAAAAGAATAGCATTATGATTTCTAAAAAATAAACATCCTGCCCCAGTACTTTTTTTCATATCAACTTTTTATATGATGATCGATGAAAATGGACGATGGTGTTTTCATATGATGAATATTTGTGAGGGGAAAATCTCCCTTATATTGAATATAAATTTAATTTCTGAGAGTAATATTTTCAGATATTAATTTTATGAAATATTGTAACTAAAAAATCCCTGATAAGGATATCCTACGTAATTATTAAGGTTATAAAATGTTATAAATATTATCTGATGGAAAGAAATACAAAGAATAACATTTTGATTTCTAAAAAATCAACATCCTGCCACGGTACTTTTCCCCATATCTCCTTTTAATATGATGATCGAAGAAGATGAACAATGATAATTTTATATGATGAAGATGTGTAAGTAAAAAAACCTCCCTTGTATTAAAAATAAACTTAATTTCTAAGCATAGTACTTTTAGATATTATTTCCATGTAATACAAACATTATTGCCAGCCGTTGCCCGGTTAGCTATATAGATATAAAATTTTTATGCATTCCATCGAAAAAAAATTCTGCTCTGCACCCCCCGCTCTTCATGTTCATCTGGCCAGACAGAATGCGCTTAGCGCGTTTCTACTGAAATGATATTCAGACAATAAGAAAGAAAGAAACTTTGAGCCTGCAGACCTTCGTCTGATTTTATTGAGAATTAATAACACCGTGTTGCGTGATTCGCACCTTTCGATTGAATAAATTTACTGTTTAATTATATTTGTTAGATACTGTTTAATTAGATTTAGTTTGATTTGCTTGATCCACTGTTTAATTAGAAATAAGTTTTATAATTTACATTTGCCTTCATTATTTATTTTTCGCTTAAAAACGCACTTTTTGCCACATCACCCAAGAGGTAAAGTGCAAGATGCGTTATCCCCTTTATTTAATCAAAGTAAGGCGGGATTCCCCATGAAGCCTATTTTCCTTAAGCTTGTATGTTTTGTAAGAAATGTTTTGAATCAGATGTATTACCTGTGAGTAATGTTCTCAAAGGCTCGGGTGGTTCTAGAATTGCAGGCAATTGTACTTTCCCATTACTGCAACACATTCCTGGTGATTCTCTAGACCACTTTTTTGCACCACAGCTGTCACATATTTTCGACATTGATCCAATACTTACTTCATTAGCAGATGCATAATTACTTTCTGGATTATAGTGAAATGCACATAAACTCCACTGGTCAGCATTCATGGCATGATATCTACATTGAGCATGTCTTGTTCTATCAGCATGAAGTCGTTGTATACGTTGCATTTTGTTTTCTTCTTGCATTCGTGCAGCTTGCCTTTCAGCAATACCTTGAAGCCTTCGATTACGTTCTTCTTCTGTTTCGACTGGTCTTCGCACAGCTTGACTTTCAGCAATACCTTGAAGCCTTCGATTGCGTTCTTCTTCTGTTTCGTCTGTTCTTTGCGCTTGTTTTCTTTTCGGATCAGAGGACTTTCCAAACGAAGCACGATTCTTTGGTGGCATTATTAGTTTTTCTGCTTTATTTTAATTAAAGATAAACATCCAGATGAATTTATTCCTTTATACTTTTTAAAAACGTCATCCGTTTAAAAATCCTTTTAAAAAATCGTCTGCATCACTTTCCGCATGAAAACGAATGTGACGTCATATGCGCATTTAAATGTTATGTATAATCAACATCATCTGCCGATTTCACAAAGCAGAGCCAGGAAAGTTGTGTTTATCTGGGGGACGAAGAATATGTATCTGGGGAGCCAGGGCCAAAGGTTGTTCCCAACCCTTTTCTCACCCGCGGATTGGAATTTGACCCCCAAGTCACCCCCAGACCAACCCTCTAAACGGAGCAGGTTGTGGTGAAGGGGCTGCATCCCCAGTTGGTACGCGCAACTCTTATGGGCATAATAATCATTAAAAAATTCATCTAAAAAACTAATTGAGTCCCAAATTTCGTTTTTGCTGCGTTACGTTTCTCGGGTCCTAAACATTAACTGTGCCGAATCTGGTCCCGGTGGGTGAAACAGTATATGATTCTATAGCGGACAAACAAACTGACGAGCTCTTTTATATATATATACTAGCATTATTGACCGGCATTGCCCGGGTAGATATATAAATTTAAAATTTTTCATGCATTCCATCAAAAAAGTATTGGGCTGCACCCCTCGCTCTTCATGTTCATCTGGCCAGACAGAATGCGCTTAGCGCGTTTCTACTGAAATGATCTACAAACAATAAGGAAGAAAGAAACTTTGAGGCTGCGGACCTTCTTCTAATTATACGTCTGATTTTATTGAGAATTAATAACACAGTGTTGCGTGATTCGCACGTTTGGATTGAATAAGATTACTGTTTAATTATATTTTGTTAGATACTGTTTAATTAGATATAATTAGATTTGTTTGATCCACTGTTTAATTAGAAATAAGTTTTATAATTTACATTTGCCTTTATTTTTTATTTTTCCCTTAAAAACGCAGTTTTTTTCATATCACCCAAGAGACGCACTTTTTTCCACATCACTCAGGAGGTAAAGTGCAAGATGCGTTATTCCCTTTATTTAATCAAATTAAGGCAGTATTCCGCATGAAGCCTAGGCTCAAAGTTTCTTTGTTTCTTATTGTTTGTATATCATTTCAGCAGAAACGCGCTAAGCGCATTCTGTCTGGCCAGATGAACATGAAGAGCGGGAAGTGCAGCCCAATAATTTTTTGATGGAATGCTTGAAAATATTTATAACTATATATCTACCCGGGCAATCTTTCTTTAAAAATAATTTCATTAATTATATTATGCCTTAATATAACTAATGGACTAATAGTTCGGAATGAAAGTTATGTGTCGTTATGTTTCTCTGTTTAAAGAGCTTTTCCTCCCACTGCTTAAATCCCCAAAACTCTAAAAGATTTATCTTATATGATTTCACGGAATAAGTAATTCAAATACATATCGTAAATTAACTCTGTTTCGGGAACTTAGGAGAAAAAACCTGTAGAACTCTTAAACTTCTTCCCATTTTATGATCCTCAAACAATTAATATATTGAGATCAACAGAAGTCTTCCAAAAACTGGCCATGGGACAAACTTAATTTTTTCCTTTTTTTCTTCCTTCTTTTTCCAAATTTCTTTAAGTTCTATTAGTTTGAACGCCATTGTCTAAAACTGTCTAAAGCAGCGGTTCTCAACCGTTTTAAAGACCCACGACTCCACTAAACGTAAGAAAAATAAAATAAACACTTCGCCCTCCCCCCCGGTCACCCCCAGACCAACTCTCAAATCACCCCCAGATCAACCCTCAGAACAAACCTCTTTTCCCCCGCGTATCGAATTTGACTGGTTGTGGTGAAGGGGATGTATCCGCATTTAATAGGTGCGCTTAGGGGCACAAAAATCATTAAAATTAATTTTTAATAAACTAATTGAGCCCCAGATTTCTTTTTTGCTGCGTTAAGTTTCTCGGATCCTAAACATTAACTGCACTGAATTTGGTCCCGCTGTGTGAAACAATCTATGATTCTATAGCAGACAAACAAACAGGCGAGCTCTTTTATATATATAGATAGATTATAACTAAAAAATCCTAGATAATGATACCCTACGTAATTATTAAGGTTATAAAATGCTATGAATGTTAGCTGATGAAAAAAATACAAAAGATAAACATTCTGATTTTCAAACAATAAACATCCTGTCACGGTACTTGTTTTCAATATCTCCTTTTAATATGACGATCGGCAGTTTCTTTAGTTATGATATTGTACAAAAATATAATCTTAAAGCAATGCTCTCATAAAGTAAGTTTATTTTCCATATTAAGGAGATACTTTCCTTACAACAGAAAAAAATTGTGCTAGATTTTATTTCTTAAATTGTTTTTAACTCTTTAATTATTGTAATATTTAGGTTATGATTATATGAATGAGATCCACCATAAGGCCAGGTGAGTGCCGAATGACTAGGGCGTTCGGTTAAGATACTTTGGATTCGAATCCCACTGTTCGCGTGGTAGAGTGTATCCGTTCGGAATCGGCTTTAAACTGTAGGTCCCTGTCTAATTAGACCTCGTGTAGCAAAAAGTTGACCGTAACGCTCCAAAACAAACCATAAAGTTAAATACAAAATAATTAACTATCGATGTTAAAATATGGGATTCCTTCATAGTATTTGACCTCATTTATGAAATGAATTTTATATTACGAAATGAATCTGAATGAGTAGTTTTTTTTTAGATGATTTTATGTTTGTTTTGAGCTTCACTGAGACCGAATTAAACGTTCGTGAATAAGGTTTTTTGGTAATTTTCTCAGGTTTTACTTTATGCATTATTAATTAATTTAAAGTGAATAGAAATGTCAAAGGAAAAAAACCCTGTCTTTTAAAAGGAGATAGTTTTTTTTAAATACTCGAAGTTCAGCGTTCTTGAGACTATTACAATCGCACCTATATCCTTTTATCAATTTAACAATTTGGAACTATATATTCGAGTAAAATATTATTTATACACTTATTCTTGTTTCCTTGATTGTCTAAATTTTATTTATTAAATGAGCTAGCATAAACTTACATACAAACACACGCAATTACGCTTTATATATATATATATATATATATATATATATATATAATATATATATATATAATATATATATATATATATATATATATGTAT
>OU015503.1:57113450-57223899 GCA_907164885.2 Dolomedes plantarius
GCCACCCAAATTGCAACACCAAGAAAGACAAGAGATATCACAACAAAATTTATTTTGTAGATAACATGTTGAAGAAGTATCAAATGATTAAATTTATAGACTTCTGTGAAGTGTGGTTCATGCCAAAATCAGTAGCAAGAGTAGCCGCCATTGTTGGAGATCACCACTGCCACAGGCCTCGGCATTGATTCAAAGAGACTTTGGATGAGTTCTTGGGGTACAGCAGACCAAGCAGCTGCCACACGTTGCCAAAGTTGATCTGCTGTGGCAGCTGGGGATGGAATCTGGGTCAATCGTAGAGCAACCATGGACCACATGTTTTCTATCGGCGAAAGATCCGGAGAGCGAGGCGGCCAGGGAAGCAATTCAATCTGGCGATTAATGAAGAACCGTTGGACAATGCGTGCCACGTGTGGTCGCGCATTATCCTGTTGAAATATGGCTGGTGGCAAGCCCTGAAGATAAGGAAGGACAACTGGCTCCAACACCTCGGAGATGTAGCACTGGCTGTTTAAAGTACCGGCAATGCGTACTAGAGGTGTGCGAGAGTGATATCCAATACCGCCCCATACCATAATACCCGGTGCAGGACCAGTGTGGCGGTGCATAACGCAGCTGTTCAGCATCCTCTCTTCACGGTGTCTCCAGACACAAATGCGACCATCGTGGTGTTGCAGACAGAAGCGTGACTCGTCAGTACAGACAATTTCATTCCATTCTGCCGTCCACATCCTTCTGTCATCGCACCATTGGCGGCGGAGACGTCTGTGGTTCTGCGTCAAAGGTAGACAAAGAAATGAACGTTTTGCGGACAGACCACTCTGCTGTAAACGACGTCGAATGATACGCGCAGACACTGGATGATGCGTTACAGACTGCATGTGCTGTGCTATGTTTCGTGATGTGACTGAGCGATCCGTCACTGCCATGCGCACAATTTGCCTGTCATCACGTGAACTGGTGCGCTGAGGTGGATGCGATCGAACACGCCGGTCCGTCGTACCGTCCTGCATCCAACGATCACATATCCTCATTACAGTTGTTTGGTTTCGTCCAACACGACTACCGATTTCCCTGAGAGATAATCCACAATCTCGGTAGGCCACTATCCTTCCTCTGTCGAACTCGGATACTTGATCAAAAGATGATCGCTGTTTTCGACGAGGCATAATTGATCGTTTTTTTTTAAAACCACAAGAAAAACACAATTGCCGAACTTGTAATCGTCGAAATGTTCAAGCCTTATATAGCGCTTTGAAGTGGCGCCACAGGCGCGTGTGATGTGCATCTGCGCTGAATTTCTAATCATTTGCATATCTCACCTCCACTAATGCATGTTGTAAATTTCATGATATATGCATGTTTCCTCAAGGGTGTTGCATTTACAGTGGGCAGCAGTGTATGTATATATATATATATATATATATATATATATATATATATATATATATATATATATATATATATATATATATATATTTATATATATATATATATATATATATATATATATATATATATATATATATATATATATATATATATATATATATATATATATATATATATATATACAGGGTGTAACGAAACTCTTGGGCAAAACTTTAAGGGGTGATAGTACACATCAAGACAAACAATATTATATAAGAAACTTAGGGTCCCAAACGTTTTTCAAAGTAGATAGACGCCATTAAAGTTTAGGGTCCGAAATTTCAAATGATTATAAAAAACGGAAAAATGGGTCAATTCGTTAGCGGTTTTAGCTAAAATTATTCTTTTTGTCAGTTTTTCTTGAAAATTAAATTTAAAGATAAAGTTAAAAAAAATGTCGATAGAGGGCGCTTTAGACTTTGGAGTAACGAACAACTATTTTTTACCGTTATTTTTTTATGACATTAAATGCTTTCAAAAGCTTAGCCTTAAACTTAAATTTTGAGCTCAAAATCTGATTCGTTGGGGGTGGTTAAGGTGGCAAACGGAATTCAGGAGTTGAAATTTAAAACTCCCTCCCTCCTGTACAGAGTTCAGTTATTCCCGATCTTGGTGTCCTAGGACTTTGTGTCGTAGACCAGGCAGCAACTACTACTTCCTAGACGTAAAATAAACTAGAGAGGGATGACAAAATTTAAAAAATTATTCATAATACTAGACATGAGCAATTTCTCCTCTCGAAAGTAAAATAAACAATTTGATGTACGCACGTGGTGGGCATGAATGAAGGTTGAATGAATGATGACACGTAGAAAATGGTACACTCATGATTTTCTTGTTTAATCACAAAAACTGCTCGAAAGAGAGCTCACCAGCAAGGATGCAGGCCTCACACCGTCGGCGGAGGGACTTTCGAACATTAGCAAATACCCCGGGCATCTCCCGGATATCGCCTGCTACGACGGCAATTCTCGCAACCAGTTCCTCGTTGGAGTCGACAGGGCTTACGTAAACAAGACTCTTCATATGGCCCCAGAGGAAGAAGTCTAGACAGGAGAGGTCAGGCGAGCGTGCCGGCCAATTTATCGGACCACCTCGTCCAATCCATCGCCCTGGATATGCTGTATCCAATGCACTTCTCATATTTGAGCTGAAATGTGCAGGCGCTCCATCATGTTGGAACCACATACGAGCCTTTATGTTGGCTGGAACACTTTGCAGCAGAACTGGAAGCACCTCTTGTAGGAATACCAGATACGTTCCGCCGTCCAGGCGCCTTGGCAGAAGATATGGCCAGAGCAAATGATCGTCTGTTATGAATAACTTTTTTTTTATTTTTTGTCATCCCTCTCTTGTTTATTTTACGTTTACTGGGTAATAGTTGCTGCCTGGTCTACGACCGAGCATCCAAAATCGTGAATAACTGAACTGCGTACAGGGGAGGAGGGGGTTCAAATTTCAACTCCTGAACACTGTTGAGTTTTCGCGACATAACCACCCCGAACGATTCAGATTTTGAGCTCAAGTTTAAGTCTAAGATTTTGAAAGCATTTAATCTGATACAAAAAATAACAGTAAAAAATAGTTATTTGTTACTCCAAAGTCTAAAGCGCCCTCTATCGGCATATTTTTAACTTTATCTTTAAAATTTATTTTCCAGAAAATTTTGACATAAAGAATAATTTAAGCGAAAACAGCAAACGAATCGACAAATTTTCCCGTTTTTTATGATCATTTGAAATTTCGGACCCTAAACTTTAATGGCGTCTATCTCCTTTGGAAGACGTTTGGGACCCTAAGTTTCCTATATAATATTGTTTGTCTTGATGTGTACTATCACCCCTTAAAGTTTTGCCCAAGAGTTTCGTTACACCCTGTATATATATATATATAAACTAATAACTTTGAATATAATAATCTAACTGTTGAATAGGATACATATATTAAACTTACACATTAATATCAGCTTATATATTTAATATATAATTTAATGTAGTATATTATAACTGGATTAATATTTAAAATGTACTAATACTTGTATCATACAAAATATTCTCTATATAAAATTTCGCTTTGCATAATTTATCAAGGTAGATACAGAGGTGTGGCATAAATTGGATGAAAGGAATAATTTCTCAAGGTAGAAAATTCTAGTAATTTCTATGAAGACAATAATAAAGTAAAATAAAGAATTCTAAACGGAAAAAAAAAAAATTATTCTTTAAAAATGACATCATTCAATATCATTGTGAAAGTGAGAGATAATGGTCATTGTCTTTTGTAGAAGAAACGTTAAACAAATTGGTTTAAAAAATTTTAAAAATACATAAAGAAAAACAGCACAAAACGGAACGAATTTCAAATGCACAATAGTAAATTCGAAATATTTGTTTCTTGCTTTTTTATGTTTATGTTAAAAATTATGAAATAAGTATGGCTATTACTAAAGGGAGAAAGCCAAATAATACAAAAGTGGAAATCACACAATATTTGCGATAAATCCTGCAAAGATATAATCACCCATTTCCTATTTTGCAGACAGGGTTGTATAAACTATCCATTTCATTGACTGACTACTGACTGTCTCATCTGTCTAAGAATTTCTTAGGTAATTCCTCAACTTTTACTTTTCTTCCCATCTGTATACTGTTTTATCGTCTTTCCTATCAATACTGATACTGAATATGCTTGTTTTTCAAAACGTAACTAATCTGTGTCGTTTTATAATATTACAAATGAAAAAGTTGATATTAAAAGAAATAACAGACTTCGTAAAAATAAGGAGAAAGAATAAGAAGCAAAAAGAAGCAGCTTTGTAGGTTTAGTTACTATTCCAGGAATCACAAATTATTTAAAAATAAATGACTTTAAAAGTTGTGTATGAATACTACATTGCAATTTGTTGTTGTTTATTTTACCCCCTGGCCAGAGGTATTCTAAACCAAGTCCATATAGGCTAGCGGGCTGCTGTGCTTTATAATAACACTACATGGGTCGGAATCCAATTAAGCCAGTTGCCACCTCAATTTTTACAGAGCACCCCCTTGTGTGACGTCTGGGGCAATAGTACCCTCTCCAATCCTCTCTGACGTCATAGAAGGACTTCCCGGTCTAGGGATTTAACGTGCCCATATCCGGCCTATACACGGACGTGGCGTGGAAGTGTACTGGTAGGGATTCAATCCAAGCACCCTCAGAACGGAAAGCCGCCGCGCTACCACTAGGCTACATCGAGTCCGACATTGTAGTTTCTCTACTGCAATATTTCCAGCCACGTATTGAATAATAAAAAAAGACCCCGTTTTTAAAATGCAGCAACCCCATGTCAAATTAAAACCTTGCCATTGGGGATTCAAGAATTAATGTGTTAAAGAGGCTTTACTGCATAACCCCACCAGTTACATAATGTGCTTCATATAGTTTCCAATTCAGTTCTGACGAAATTGCCTTAACACTTGTTAGTCCTTGATTTTATACTACGTTCTGAAAATTATTGCTTTCTAATGCTTTAAAGAGATGAGTCTCAAACAGCACTGGGATTTCTTTATGGCGATATTCTCGGCTTCAATATGTAAAACTGAACTTCCTTTTTTATGAATAGTGAATCGATGACATAAAATGTTCATAAAATAGCCAAACCTTGAACTCCATGCTAATAATGTCTGCCATCTTGTGACTCAATCAACTTTATTAAAAGACTTGATACGTCAGTGCGTAGTTTCGACTTGACAATATGTCGTATCACTTCATAGTTTGATTTCGATTGTGATGTACGGGATTTCTGAGTGGCAAAATTACTGCGAGAAAGTCATAAAAAAGTGATAAAGGCCTTGAGGACATGCCATGAAGAACTAACCATTGTTCTCGCGTTTATTGTGTAATATCGGATCGTTTTGTGAACATCTTATTGTTGTTCCCGACATATGTTGCCATGCAACGTTCTTATTTTTTTAAGAAGATACGGGCTTTGTTGAAATATTGAAAAAAAATTATATGTATTTTGTGAAAACCTCTTAAAAATACCTCTTTTTTTTGAAATATTGTACGAAATGAAACATTTTTGCAAAAAACTTGTTGAAAATTATTATTATTAGGATTATTAATATTATTAGAATTAAATTATCTATCGTATAAACTGCAAATAAACTCTTTCAAAAGTTTTTATTCCGATAAACAATTTGCTTGCGTTTATAAAACAGGAGCGCGTGGTCTGAGGATGATATCGGACCCTAATTTATGTCTCCAGCCCACAACCTTCTGCTATTGTGGACCAGACATTATGAGGACATTGAACATTATCAGGACTAGACATAATGAAGACACTGGACATTATGAGTACATTCTGAGCACTAGAGACATTTATTTTTCCAGTCGTTAATGTGTTAAGGGAGAAAAAAATCGGTTTTATGGTAAGAGTATTTATTGAAAGTGTATTTAGATTCAAAATTAAAATTGCATCGATCTTCAGCTTTTGTCTGTGACAGGAGTTATCGTTTACATGAAACTGAATATTCCTAAATTTCACATTTGATATTTTTAAACAAAAAAAAATATTTGAAACTGCAAGTCATGTTTACAAATATATATAAAACTTACTGTTATAAAACCGGATTAAATTATTTTACGGTAAGTTTTGATTTGAATAATATTTGTAACTTTATAGGACATTGACAGGAGAAATGGCTCACAGCGATGCCAGGAAGAAAGAAGAACATATCGAGATACATATTCCAAAATGTGGAGTGGATAAGACATCAAAAAAAAGGTTTCGTATGAAGTCCTAACAATTGAGATTGTGTGCTTGTATTTCTGGGTTTCTTTTATGCATAAATTTAATGCTTGTAGCCATTAAGATATATCCTGTAACCTTCTACCATATGAATTACCAGACATAATATATATATATATATATATATATACTAGAATTATACTAGAATTTTAAAAATCAGAAATATTAAGTATTATCTTAGCTGCTTCCCGATATACCATAGAAAAGAAATTTTGATGTTGAAATTTATTTTTAATACAGTCAAAGCTTCTTAGAAATTTTAAAAAAATGATGGGGAAATATCCTTCATAGATTTATTTTTATTTTATTGCTGAGGGTGCATGGAATAAAGATGAGATGCAAGAATGTTGCAAGGATTTCTTATCCAGCTTCACTAAGGAATAGGGATATTGACTGTAGAAATTGAGGGCTTTATAAAATTATTAATAAGTCCTTAAATTACATTCAAACAGTGTGTAGATTTGTCACCAAAAACCTAAAATGTTCTAATAATTTCTGCAAATTTATTGGAGTAGCATTAGCAGCATTTAAAAGCTTCATTAGTTATTTGATGTTTTAGATTAATGTCACTTGGTGTTAAATTCATTCTTAGTAAAAATGCATTATCTCCCCAGTTGCATTCAGAAACTGTTTCTGCAGTGGTGATGTTAGCATTAAGCCGAGTGACCATTAGGCGAGTGCTTTTGCAAAGTCCTTTTTTGATTTCGAAGCAACTTCATTATAGCCTTTTTTATAAGCATGTTACAAAGTCCTCCTCTTCTTTTTTTTTTGAATTTCGAAGCAACTTCATTATAGTCCTTTTTTTAAGCATGTTACAAAGTCGTCTTCTTCTTTTTTTTTTTGAATTTCGAAGCAACTTCATTATAGCCCTTTTATTAAGCATGTTGCAAACTCCTTGTGTTCAAATAATTTCTTTAAATGAATTAAAGTTTAGAAAGTCCTTAAATTACATTCAAACAGTGAGTAGATTTTTCACCAAAAACCTAAAATTTTCTAATAATTTCTTTAAATTAATTGGAGTAGCATTAGCAGCATTGAAAAGCTTCATTGATTATTTGATGATTTAGATTAATGTCACTTGGTGTTAAATTCATTCTTAGTAAAAATACATTATCTCCCCAGTTGCATTCAGAAACTATTTCTGCAGCGGTGAAGTTAGCATTAAGCCGAGTGACCATTAGGCGAGTGCTTTTGCAAAGTCCTTTTTTGATTTCGAAGCAACTTCATTATAGCCGTTTTTTTAAGCATGTTACAAAGTCCTCTTCTTCTTTTTTTTGAATTTCAAAGCAACTTCATTATAGCCCTTTTATTAAGCATGTTGCAAACTCCTTGTGTTCTAATAAATTCTTTAAATTAATTAAAGTTTAGAAATGACTTTTTCCACGATAATTATTAACTGTGTGTGAATTTTGGGTGTTTAAATTTATCGCAAGTATATAAATAATATATTTTTGAAATCGTCTCGATTTGCTTTATATTTTTAGCTCGTAATTGAAAATTCAAAAATTTCAACCGTTTTTTGTTCTGTGTGCCCTTAACGAAAGTTGCAAATTTAAATGTGAAGACATTCTCTTCAGATCTATGTTTATCTTTGCCAGTGGGTATTATACAATGAAGAGGTGAATTATACAATGAAGTATTTATCTCTTGTAATCATCTTCAGTCTTAGAAAAAATTAGGATACTGCATGCAGAATAAAGTGCTTTATAAGTAATTATTTGTATTGCATTGTATGTATTCACAACAGTTTAACAGGTTTGTTTTCCGCCAATGAAATGAAATGTTCCAATCATTTTTACACTGAAATTATGCAAGTTTTAAGGTGCAATTGATTAAAAAGTTCTGCAACTTTGCATACACTGTTCAATGAAATGATTTTTTCCACGATTAACGAAAGTTGCAAATTTAAATGTGAAGACATTCTCTTCAGATCTATGTTTATCTTTGCCGCTGAGTATTATACAAAGAAGTATTTATCTCTTGTAATCATCTTCAGTCTTAGAAAAAATTAGGATACTGAATGCAGAATAAAGTGCTTTATAATTAATTATTTGTATTGCATTGTATGTATTCACAACAGTTTAGCAGGTTTGTTTTCCGCCAAAGAAATGAAATGTTCCAATCATTTTTACACTGAAATTATGCAAGTTTTAAGGCGCAATTGATTAAAAAGTTCTGCAACTTTGCATACACTGTTCAATGAAATGATTTTTTCCACGATTAACGAAAGTTGCAAATTTAAATGTGAAGACATTCTCTTCAGATCTATGTTTATCTTTGCCGGTGGGTATTATACAATGAAGAGGTGAATTATACAATTAAGTATTTATATCTTGCAATTATCTTCAGTCTTAGCAAAAAATAAGGATACATCATGCAGAATAAATTGCTTTATAAGTAACTATTGATATTGCATTTTATGTATTCACAACAGTTTAACAGGTTTGTTTTCCGCCAAAGAAATGAAATGTTCCAATCATTTTTACACTGAAATTATGCAAGTTTTAAGGCGCAATTGATTAAAAAGTTCTGCAACTTTGCATACACTGTTCAATGAAATGATTTTTTCCACGATTAACGAAAGTTGCAAATTTAAATGTGAAGACATTCTCTTCAGATCTATGTTTATCTTTGCCAGTGGGTATTATACAATGAAGAGGTGAATTATACAATGAAGTATTTATCTCTTGTAATCATCTTCAGTCTTAGAAAAAATTAGGATACTGCATGCAGAATAAAGTGCTTTATAAGTAATTATTTGTATTGCATTGTATGTATTCACAACAGTTTAACAGGTTTGTTTTCCGCCAATGAAATGAAATGTTCCAATCATTTTTACACTGAAATTATGCAAGTTTTAAGGTGCAATTGATTAAAAAGTTCTGCAACTTTGCATACACTGTTCAATGAAATGATTTTTTCCACGATTAACGAAAGTTGCAAATTTAAATGTGAAGACATTCTCTTCAGATCTATGTTTATCTTTGCCGCTGAGTATTATACAAAGAAGTATTTATCTCTTGTAATCATCTTCAGTCTTAGAAAAAATTAGGATACTAAATGCAGAATAAAGTGCTTTATAATTAATTATTTGTATTGCATTGTATGTATTCACAACAGTTTAGCAGGTTTGTTTTCCGCCAAAGAAATGAAATGTTCCAATCATTTTTACACTGAAATTATGCAAGTTTTAAGGCGCAATTGATTAAAAAGTTCTGCAACTTTGCATACACTGTTCAATGAAATGATTTTTTCCACGATTAACGAAAGTTGCAAATTTAAATGTGAAGACATTCTCTTCAGATCTATGTTTATCTTTGCCGGTGGGTATTATAC
Source organism: Dolomedes plantarius (assembly GCA_907164885.2). NCBI lineage: Eukaryota > Metazoa > Arthropoda > Arachnida > Araneae > Dolomedidae > Dolomedes > Dolomedes plantarius. Next base: position 57,123,007 of record OU015503.1, read on the forward strand.
AATGAAGAGGTGAATTATACAATTAAGTATTTATATCTTGCAATTATCTTCAGTCTTAGCAAAAAATAAGGATACATCATGCAGAATAAATTGCTTTATAAGTAACTATTGATATTGCATTTTATGTATTCACAACAGTTTAACAGGTTTGTTTTCCGCCAAAGAAATGAAATGTTCCAATCATTTTTACACTGAAATTATGCAAGTTTTAAGGTGCAATTGATTAAAAAGTTCTGCAACTTTGCATACACTGTTCAATGAAATGATTTTTTCCACGATTAACGAAAGTTGCAAATTTAAATGTGAAGACATTCTCTTCAGATCTATGTTTATCTTTGCCGCTGAGTATTATACAAAGAAGTATTTATCTCTTGTAATCATCTTCAGTCTTAGAAAAAATTAGGATACTGAATGCAGAATAAAGTGCTTTATAATTAATTATTTGTATTGCATTGTATGTATTCACAACAGTTTAGCAGGTTTGTTTTCCGCCAAAGAAATGAAATGTTCCAATCATTTTTACACTGAAATTATGCAAGTTTTAAGGCGCAATTGATTAAAAAGTTCTGCAACTTTGCATACACTGTTCAATGAAATGATTTTTTCCACGATTAACGAAAGTTGCAAATTTAAATGTGAAGACATTCTCTTCAGATCTATGTTTATATTTGCCGGTGGGTATTATACAATGAAGAGGTGAATTATACAATTAAGTATTTATATCTTGCAATTATCTTCAGTCTTAGCAAAAAATAAGGATACATCATGCAGAATAAAGTGCTTTATAAGTAACTATTGATATTGCATTTTATGTATTCACAACAGTTTAACAGGTTTGTTTTCCGCCAAAGAAATGAAATGTTCCAATCATTTTTACAAAGAAATTATGCAAGCTTTAAGGTGCAGTTGATTAAAAAGTTCTGCAACTTTGCATACACTATTCAATGAAAAAGACCAAAATATTGTGACATGACTTATGAAAAAAAGCTTTTTAGAATATTGGATTTTACAAATTGCCATTTTGTAGATAGAAATTTTATTTTATTAGCAAGGGATGTATGATAATCGGTGCATTTTTAGTTAGTTTAAAAAAAAGAATCAAGAACGACCTCTATTTTTTGCGGGATATATTCTGTAGACATTTCATTTCTTATAAAAAAAAAAAAAATTGAATATTTGGTTTAATGATTAAACATTTAAGAATTAAATTTAAAAAACATTTTTTGACAATTTTTGTCTTTGCTGATTGTATCGTAGTCAGGCAACTAAATTGCCAACCCTTTCATCTTTGGTCATTTTTTCCCCCGCAAAGAAGAAAAACTTTCCACAAACGACATTTGTGTATATTATGCATGTCTGGTTATTTTCTACTAAAAAACAAATCTTTGAACTTTTTTGTAAATTATTAAAATAATATTAACTTCCTTTTACATTTCTTGTAGAATTTTTAAAATACTTCTTTGAAAACAATATTTTGCGTAAAATATCTATTGTCTTTTAGCAATTTTCCTTGTAGTTGACATTCTTTAATTTGGACTTTAATTTGGTGGGGATTTCGAGATCTTGATTGTGCAACATAGAGTTCGCCGTGTGAGAATACAGGTTCATCAAGATAAATTCCTACATGCTCGAATGTTTGTCCCTGTGATTTGTTTATAGTCTTGGCATAAGCTGGAATGACTGGAAACTGCCGGCGTTTGAGGATGAATGGCAGATTAATGTCACTTGGTGCTAAATCCATTCTTGGTAAAAATACAATATCTCCCCGGTTGCATTCAGAAACTATTTATGCAGTGATGAAGTTAGCGTCAAGTCCGGTGACCATAAGGCGAGTGCCGTTGCAAAGTCCTTGCTTTGGATTCAAATTTCGAATCATGATGGTTATGACTCCTTTTTTCAACATCAACATATGTAGTGCCATACCTGAGGGAGTCTGTTCATGTAGAAATTCTGATGGGTATTTAAGAGAATCATTTGGATCTTCAGATATGATAGAATCTGCACTATAATATAATTGAATTTCTCCTTCGAGTTTTTCAATGATGGCACGTTTTATTTCAAGAGTCTTCTTATTTGTTGGAGCTGAAATAACTCTTTTTGAAAGCTCTTCAACTGGCATGTACACAGTTTTTCACCATAAATGGCTTCAATTAGACATTTCTCAACAATCATTTGCTCAGGTATTTCAACAGAATTAACTGGTAATCCAAAAATATGAGGAAGATTGCTTAAACCAATGTTCAGTAGCCATGTGTTGTGTTGATTTTGGCCGATGCTACGCATATTTATAGTAAGGCTGAGGTGAGTAAATTTGTTCCAGAGTGGGTTTGAATTTATACAGCTTTCAATAAAATCAGCTGGAGTACCTCTTGGTACTACTGGAAGTGTGTGCCTGAAATCACCTCCAAGTACTATTATTTTTCCTCCAAATGGCCTATCATTGCACATGATTTCACGCAACAGTATATCTATACAACGAAGACCATCGTTAGTGAGCATTGTAATTTCATCAATGATAATCAGCACATCCATTCGTAGATTTTCAACTTCTGGAGATGTTGTTCGCATTGTTGAAACCAATGTGTCAAGGAGAGGAACTGGTAACTTGAACCCACTGTGAACAGTTCGACCACCAATGTTGCAGCAATGCCAGTCGTTGCAAACGGAAGTGCAATTTTTCCTTTTCCTCGAACAAAAGACAACAGTGTTGAATACAGATAAGTTTTTCCAGAACCTCCTGGACCATCCAAGTAAAAATATCTATCATTTTCCTGTATGTTGGCAATTGCTGCAGTAATTTTCATGAATGCAGAAAGTTGTTCGTTATTTAGAGATATTATACATCTTTCAGCTGCCTCTCTTTCGTCAGACTGGTTGAAATCCTGAATTTTGATTGGATTTCCTGTTGGAATAGGTAGACCATCTGAAGCACATGACAATCCATGTTGTTTGAGAATTTCATTGATGTCATGTAGACCAAAGTAAAAAGCTACTGTTTCAATATTGATACCTAAATAATCGAGAGACATGTTAATATGGTATTTATTCCAAAGCTCTAATGCATTTGTCGGATTGCAGAAGCAAAGGATAAATGCTAATGATTGCCGCAATTGCTTTGGCATTTTAAAAAATGGCAGCATCCTGTAAATATAAATCCCACTCTTCATCTGACTCCGTCAAGTGACGATGGAAAGCTGCTTGCTTGAAAGTATCGTAGACAACATTGTCCACCATTCGCAGAAATTCAAAGCTTATAGCACCAGGGACAGGAAGCAGCAATATGCGGAGATAGAACCTCTCTTCATATTTTACACTAACATGGTACATCCTTGAGATAATTTTATTACCTCCTCTCTGTCTTTTTTGCCAGCTATTATGAATATACACATAGTGATATGGAATATCTGTGTACAACAATGCTTGTTCATCAGTATCTCTGTTATTTAACTCAAACCATGACTCAAGCTTTGTTCGTGACGATCGTGCAGCTTGCAAGGCTTCTACTTCATGACGGCAGCAACTTTTAAATTTTCCATCAGGCGGGCGTTCTGCACTGAAATTCTTAGAACTACAGAACTGGCAAATTACGTTTATTGGTCCACAATAGTGTTCATCTATTTCAGCACTGAAATTAATTTCTCGCCTTTTGACGCTCTCGGGATAAGCGATGGGTTTCTGCATCTCTTATTCGGCGTACTCGAGTTTCTTCTGGTGACTCTTGTTGAATCCGAAGACGTTGGGCTGCAGCATTAGTCGCCCGCAATCTATTTTGCGACTCTTGGCTTTGCCTTGCTAGATATCTCCGTTGCCTTTCTCTAGCTTCCCGGCGCTTTTTTTGAGAGGGGCTTTCGTTCTCGTACATTGTTATTATAATACTTAATTATAATACTAATTATAATACTGTTATAATATAACTTAAATTTGAAATAAGTTTGCTAATCTCTGAGAATGTTAATCACGTTTTTGGATTGTCAAATCAAAATATTAACTCATGTTGCCAATAGAAAAAGTATATGTAAAATTAAGCAAAATATATACTCGATCAAAATATTAAATATTAAGTTAAAAAATATCCCGAATTATCTAACAATATTGCATTTAATCAACACCATGTAAAAGCAAACCCTATCATTATTTTTTATTTATTTAATTTTTCATGCGATTGGAGTAGTAGACTGCCATCCAGTTTTTTACAGTTCACTACGCGATTCATTCACATTCAAGTTTGTTTACTTTCAGAATTCATCGCAAAAGTAAACAGATTTTTAAAAACTGTTAAATATACAGCTAAAAACATTCAATTTTTTTTAGTTCTGAAAGTTTTATAGAAAAATAGGCTGAACAAACGTGATTTGATGTAGAAGATATTTGTTTTTAGGTAAGAAAAAATTCTGATCCACATCTGAAATTGAAATTAAGCCTAACCGACGGTTTGTTTACTGAGGGCTTCAATTGAAAGATGAGTACAGCCCGGAAGTGTTATACAGAGACAACGGCTATTATATATAGGATATTTATACTAAAAGTCATTATTCTGTGCACCCTTTTAATAAACTATCAACTTTGAACATAAAATTCTTAAATAATAGGTTGTATGTTTGTATGTTGAACTTACACTTTAATATTAGCTTAAATATTTATTACATAAGATAACGTTATACATTATAAATTGATTAATATTTAAAATATACAAACACTTGTACGTACTGAATGTTCTCTACAAAAATTATCTCTTTGTTTAATATATTGCTGTAAAAATACATACAGATGTGTAGCTTATACTTATTCTGAAAGGAGAAATGTTTATGAAACACAATAGTGTATTACGGTAAAGAAATCAGTACGAGAAAAAATGTTCTTTAAAAATGGCATCATTCAATGTCATTGCGAATGACAGACATTATGTTTATTGCCTTTTGTAGAAATAACGAGAATGAAACTCATCGAAAAAAAGCAGCACAAATCAAAATAGTTTTCTAATGCATAGTAGGGAATTCAATATATTTGTTTATTACCTTTTTATGATCTTGAAAAAAATAATGTAAAAAGTTCGACTATGTTTAATGAGAGACAGACAAAGAATATAAGCTTAGAAATCAGACAATATTAACAATAAATCTGGTGGTCATGTAATCATTTATTTCCTACTTTGCAGACAAGGTATCATAAACTGTCTCCATTGATTTGACTGACTAATAGCAGTTCTCTCTAACAATCTCTTAGGTAATTCCACGACTTCTACTTTTTTTACACTGCTTTTTTAAAAATTGAACTAATCATTGTTCTGTAATAATTTTACAGATGAAGCAGTTCTGATGCCGAAATTAATAAGAGACAAAGTAAAAAAATTGTAAAAATAAGTAGCAAAAATAAGTGGCTTTGTAGGATTTAATTAATATTATCGAAATCTAAAGTTAATCAAATATAAATGCCTTAAAATTATTTTGTGTGACTTTTACACTTTAGTTTTTTTACGGCATTGTTCCCAACCACGTACTGAATTTTTGAAATAGGACACAGTTTTAATAATTACAAGATAAAAAGGACTTTTTATATACCATGTTTTTAAATTTTCTGTGGAATCATATAAACTTGACAATTCTATGTATAAAATATATACTTTTTAAAAATTATTTTGATGAATTTTGCGATCAACTTGAAAGAAAATGAAGTTAATTGGAAGTTAACTTGCGTTTAAATTTTCTTTCCCGTCCCGGTGCGATAGATTTCTAGAACTAGCCCATAGATGGTTCTGAACTATTCTAAAAGTTTCAAATGTCTAGCTAATCGGGAAGTTAGTTAAACATCGATTGTAAGATTTGTACCGGACAAACACACACACACACACACAAACAAACAAACAAACAAGAATGCGAATTACTAATAACACGGTAAAAGTGTAGCAAATTCATGTTATTTTAGAACCTTTCCATTTCTGATTCAAACATTACTGTGTACCTAAAGACTTACATTGCAAGACCACACAAAGTGGTCTTTTAATATGGTTTTCTATATGGTAACCTTAATTCCGTTCTGACGAAATTGTTATAACCCTTCTCATTCTTAGTTAATCTACCAAGTACAGTATACAGTTGTTATGGGACGCTTTGAGTCTCCTGAAGAAATTAGTCTCATGAAATCCTGTAAATGCTTCATGGTGATATTCTGGATTTCAATATCTTTTGATTGTTTGCCAATCCGATGCAATTGTTCTTGAAAAAAGGGAACCGTGGACCTTTATTTGAGAAAATTTTTTTTATTCTGTTATTGATTCTGTTATTGTAAGTGACATGGAACTCGACTATATAATTGTTTTGATTATTATACTGTTTTGGCTCTAAAAAATATTTTTTTCTGATTTCATATTTCCGATACATCATTAATTTGGTTCCATGCACATTTATAAGTGTTTCTATTTTTTTTTTTGTAAATCGTAAAATATATATGTGCTGAAAATCATTCCTGTGGTTTTTCGTACCGGTTTTCGGGGAATGAGGCAGTATGCCTCCAGTAGGCAATTTAGTATGAACTGTAACAGTACGGATAGTACGCAAGGTCATGTGCACAGAAGGGAGAATTACTTGCCACCCTCTCGGTCATTAAGGGGACATAGTTTCCCCATAGCAACGGTCCAGCAACCATCTTTTAACCAATGATATAGCTGAAAGGTGTTAATTGTTCGAGAACATATTCTGACCTCAGCTTTTCCGGTGCTGGAAAATTTTTAACGGTTTTTTGGGGGGTTGAAGAAAAGGACGTGACTGTTATTCACTTCTAGGTTGTCCGCTCTTCAGCTTGTCGCCATTTTGTATGATGATTTTTCTGGTTTGCTTTTTTGACAGAGTTTTAGATACGAGATATAATCTTCAGTCTCCAATGAGGGTGGTGGTGAGTAATAATAATTTGTAATATATTTTATCAGGCGAGAGCACAGAATAATTAGTATATGTAACTAGAATTTATTATATGTTCGAATAATATTTTTATGTATGTAGATAATTATTATGATGTTTTCTGTGCAAATTTGTAATTAATAATAAAACTAATTTTAAGTTAGAAGAGGAGAAATTAAATGTTGCCATTACTTATTAAATTTGAGTTTTTCTAGTTATCTCAAATATGTGTCAGAATGTGTTTTCATAAAATTGACAATTTAAAAAAAAAGTGCCACTATACTATCATCTATTTTATTACATGTTCTAATTCCACATAATACTGTATAAAAAAATTATTTCTTTAGGAAAATAGTACCAAAATAGTTTTTTCAACTAAAAAATCCTTTATGAAGCTTCTACAAAATAAGTAATAAAAGCAAGTGTAGTGATTAAATTTGTTTTTCTCAAACAGATTTTTCGAGGTTTTTAGAATTTTTAAATGTTCAATGCGACTTAATTTTTATTCAAAATTTATCAAATTGATAAGGAAGTATCCTGATTCTGTTTAAAAAGAAACTGGGTATGCATTTTACAATTCGACTTCATTAAGATAATTAAATTTGTTTTATAACTAATTTTGAGGCAAAATTTTTAAGAAAATCGGGATGCAATCCAGAACAATATCACTCAAAAATTAACTTTCCAAGGGATTAAATAATCGACACCGAGATTTCTTTGTAATACAGTTTTATTTGATTAAAATGCAAAATGGAGGAAATATCTCAAAAAGTAAGTCACAAGGAACATTTTAAAATTTTGTTTATAAATTTTATATTTTAAAAGAATCTTAAAATTATAATAAGATTGGAAATAACTTTTAAGGTATTCTGTATTCTTATGGTGAAGTCTATATATGTACATAATTTCATATCCATATGATAAAAAGTGAAAAAAAAAATATTTTAGCGTTCACCGTTCCCTTAAGGGGACAGTGGACTTTCAAAATTGTGAAATTTGTCCAAAAATTCAATTTTTTTTTTATTTTGTTGAATTGTGAAACTACAGTCGAGTAGGAATGTGTTGCCAATTTTTTTTATTTCTCTGATTACTTTCGTAGTTATAGACATTTGTATTTAATTTAGATATTATGTGGTTACTAATAGCAATAACTTTAAAATGTGATTTTCTCAAAATAAAAATGTTCATGTCATATGAATATTCAAACTGCTCCAGGGGCATTTCAAATTATCGTATTGCTTTAAAATTTATGTTTTATATATTTAACTGTATATCAAATAATTCTTATTGACAATAATTATGCTTCGTAGCTCAGAATTTCTAAATTTTGTACTTGAAACAATGATTTATAGGTATTTTGCGTAATAAAAAGGGTGTTTTCACTATTATTAATTTTTCTCTTTATATTTTTAATGAATGCTTAAAATAAGCAATAAGTTTCATTTTCAGTTCTATAAGGTATCCTGTAAATAAAAATTACCATATTATATGCAAAAGAAATGCGCATGGAACATTTTTAAGTAGGCCAATTTTTGATATCATTAATAATTCATAATTCATAAATTAGTAAGATTTCATCCTTAAACTTTAACTACTTTTACATATCTATGGTAATAATCATATATTCAAATTTCAACCAAATCCTTCCAAAACAAAAAAAAAAGTTAGGTTTGAAGGTCCATTGTCCCCTTAAATTGGGGAACCGTATAGTGAATCAAAACCACCCGTTCGGTGCTACCTCATTTTTGACGCATTACCTCCTACCCACCCCCCGAGTAACATATGGGTGGCCCGTACCTTTTCTCGCCGTCTCTGATCTCATAAAATGACTTTCCGGTCTACATATTTAATGTTCCCATATCAGGCTTACACACATTCTGATAACGCCTATTGTATTTTGAATCCATCATCTTTAACACTAGAAAGGCGGGAATATTTTTTCTTACTAAAAGGACTGGACCCCGTCATTTTGGCGGTTAAAAATAAAATCCAGAATTTTAAATATTTAATGCTTTTTTAATGGTTAAATACTTTAAATTTTTAACTATTTCATGCGAATATATAATAATTACAAAATAAAAAGAACTTTTTATATAACATGTTTTTAAATTTTCTGGTGAATCATATATACTTGACAAATCTATGTATTAATAAATACTTTTTAATTTTTTTTGATGAATTATCCCTTCAACTTGAAAGAAAATGAAGTTAATTGGAAGTTAAACTGCGGATAACTTTTCGTTCCCGTTCCGGTCAGTAGATGGCTGCAGCTGTCTACAAAACAATATAAACTGGAAATAACTGAAAATTAATTTAAATCTGCTTAAAGATGTCTAAAAGTATTTTAAAAAAATGCATTGTCATCGTTTTCTGAGCTATTCTAAAAGTGTCAAATGTGTAGCTAGTCGGGAAGTTAGTTAAAAATCGATTGAAAGATTTGTACTGGACAAACACACACACAAACACAAACAAGAAAGCAAGTTGATAAAAACATGGTAATTAATTAGTAAATATTTAGATACACTTTTATGCAGGTATTTATGGTTTATCCGTAAAAATATATATGCATGGTCTGTGCAGTTCTTATTTTTCAACACGAATATTACTGAGCCAATATTTCTGTTAATTGCAAAATAGGGAAGAGTGTAAAAGTTACTAACATTTTTCCGGTATCATTTTGAAGATTTCTGTCTTTTTTCTATATCGCCGTCAAATTGACGGCTTTTAGTCTTAGTAGGTATATATCACATTTCCTCACCCTCTTTACTATCGAATATAATTTTGTCAATATATGTGCATATTTCCCGTAAAATTAGAAAAAAGTCATATAATTTAAGAAGCCTGAGGACATAAATACAGACATAGCGCACAATAGTATGCCCGAAACCGTCGAAATGACGGCAGCCGTCTTTCTAGTGTTAATAAGGATGGTATGGTATGTATTTAGTTTCGACTTGACGATCTGCAGTATCACTCAATAGTGTGATACGAATTGTGTCGTAATGATTTTATGCGTAGCAAAATTATTGTGAAATGACATTAAAAGAGTTAAAACCTTGAGCACCAGTCATTTTATCATGTTTTTATTAACTCGCTTTCTTGTTTGTTTGTTTGTTTGTGTGTGTGTTTGTCCAGTACAAATCTTGCAATCGATTTTTAACTAACTTCCTGACAAGCTAGACATTTGAAACTTTTAGAATAGCTCATAACACGATGACAATGCATTATATTAATAATTTTAGCCATCTTTAAGCAGTTTTTATTCATTTTCAGTAAATTTTGTTTTGTAGATTGGTGCAGCCATCTATCGGCCGCGATGGGAACGAAAGGTTAAACGCAAGTTAACTTCCAATTAACTTCATTTTTTTCAAGTTGATGGGATAATTCATCAAAAAAAAATTTAAAAAGTATTTATTAATACATAGAATTATCAAGTTTATATGATTCAACAGAAAACTTAAAAACATGGTATATAAAAAGTTCTTTTTATCTTGTAATTATTTATGCAGATCAAACCAATGTTCTCAACTTACATTGTAAAGAAACACAATTATGTTTTTAGGAGAAAAGTTTGCACAAATATTTAGTCAATAAAAAGCATTGCACAAATATTTAGTAAATAAAAATTATATACATTGTGTGAAAACTTATTGTAAAGCTGTTTTGCCGATATAATGTACAAAATATTCATGATTTCTATGAAAATCTTTAAAATTATTTTTTGAATGCCTAATATTCTTAGCATTAATTATTATTCGGTTCAAATTTAAATAAACTCAAGGATAGAAGTTTTTATTGGGAGAAGTTTACTTGCTTTGGCTAAACAAGATAATGTACTTTAACGATGCGATTCGACAGTAAGTTATGTTTCAGATCCACTATCACTGGCTATACAGAGGCACTAACGCATATCTGCAGTCCTTCAGGTGACTGCCTACGTTGAAAATGTCATTTTTTTGACAATTTTGGTCAATTTCATTTTTTGCAAGAATCGTGTAATTCAATTTTTTTTTCTTTTCAAAACTGTTTTGATTTTCATTCTACATCAATTAGAAGCACAGTTATAGTTATCTAAAAAACCACTTCTAATACAAAATTTAAGTGACAAACAACTTATGAAAACAAGTGAATTGGCAAATTGAGTGACAAACAAGTATCCGACCACGTTCATAACCACAATCTTTAAATTTGGTTTTATATAAAAAAACTTTGCAGTTAAACTGATAGCAAGTTATAAAACTTAGAAAAATATCAAAATTTGGAAGAAAAAAAAAATTTTGATGAAATTTTGGAAAATTTGAAAAAAATTAACCATTTTTTACCTTTACGGTAACACTCATAATTAAAATTATATGTGAAACATATCATAATTTCTTGTATAAATGTAGAGATACATTGATTACGCATGCAATGGAGCAAAATAATGGTGTTTCTCTTAAGTATAACTGAGTATCAGCCAATCGAGCATTTTAATACAAAAAAATAGGAAAAAAAAGTGAAATTTCTGATAAAATGTAACAATAATTTATCTCTATGTAAGGTATTGTAAAGATTTTGGTTCATTGCATCCATAACATCATAACAAACATACATATAAAATTTCATTTAATTCTGAACATTATTATAGTAGTTATCATTGTTGTACTATAACAATATACCAAAAAATTCAGTTTTCCAGAAATTCTATTTAAAGTTTTAACTACAAAAAAATACAACCTTAAAAACTCAGCAGTTGCATAAAATTCACCAGCTTTGTAACATTACACCTTCTTTGAGCTCAGTTATAGTGTACTTTTTTCTGACTGCTCTATTTTTTTTCCTTTGCACTTTTGCAAACTGTGAAGAGCTTCTCACTGAATCGTTAAGACGAACACTGTCTAACATTTCATAATATTTTATCGTAAAGTACCCCAGATTGATATTTAATGCTTTGAAAACTGCCAATAGTCCCTTGAAGCCATCATTAAACTGTATTACAGCAATATTTCCACACAAACGCAATGTTTCCAGTGATACATATGTAGTTTTGGAGACTATCTGCCACAGATTACCATTGAAACATTCGTTTGCATTTTGAGTCTTTCCATGCAAACATTTCATTAATAATTCTTTGTCACACAATTCCATATATACAGGTTTTACAATATTTAATATGTTCTGTGGTAAACCAGGGGATTTTTCTTTAATAGTATTTCCTGATGCTATAGCACGTTGAATTTTGCACCAACATGTTGGTCTTCGAGGACACTGGCCAGGCATTGGATGGGAGGCATTCGAAGAGGAATGAAATAAGGCAGATATCACAGATTGTTGCATTTGCTTTAGCTTTCCAACATTACTGCGTATGGAAATTCCATAATAATTTGGGAGTTTATCTATAAATTTGTCTGCGAGTTTGCCTTTCCCACCTAGTCCAGGTGGTCAACGTTTTAACTTGCGAAGGCGGCTCACGACTCTTTTCTGTATGTGCCCAATGCATTCAAGTTTTTTTACCTCCCCTTTGTTTTCATAAAAGTTTTTAACAGTTAAAAAACTTTTAGAGTCGCCATCACCATAGTATTCAGCATATTGAAGGTTATATGCTACGATAGATCTCTAAAAGATGCGGTATGCACCAACTGGTTCCATACCAGACGATGAACCAGTATAATTGCAGCAGCATGTATGCTCTGATTTTTTAATTTCATACATTACATTCTTTTCCATAGATTTTAACTTTGCACATATTGCACAATACTGTGATAGGAATTCAATATCAAGAACTTTTCCGGTGTCAATGGACAACACACTTACACAGCCATTTAGCGAAGAAAAACCACGACGCTGCCAAGTGCCGTCCACTGACACACCACACTTTTCTATATTTTCTCTACTTTTTTCAATTTTCTTTTCTTCCTCAGCAGCTCTATTTAAAGACTTTTTTTGCTACACAAGTTGTATCCACAAGAAGCTATTTTTCATGGCGTTTATATGCTGTGTTATGAGGAGGTGGAGCTAAATTTAATGTAGCACATAACTTTTTGGCACTAGAAATTCCCTTTCCAATTACTCTTATTACAAATACTAATATAGAATTAATTTCGATGGATATTCCTGATTTTTTGGACGATGAAAATTTCTCACTAAAATCCCATTTTTCGCAGCACAAAGAAAATTAAGAGCATAAAACAAATCTTGATACTTCCGATAAGCATAAGATTTTAGAAAAACGACTTGTACAGTAAAGTAACGAAAACACATTTTTCAAACAATCAGTGTCAATAATCCTATTACCATTAAAATCGTCAGCATTTATTTCATCACCTTGAGTAAACAAACTGTCAGACATCGATAACTTTGATGTGCTAGCTGTTTTAATGTTGGTAGCCGTAGAAGTTGAATCAACAGTTTTAGGTGTGTGTTGATTTCCGCAAATTTTGAGCTTCTTCAAGCGTTGAGACCCGAATTTAGGCATTATAACAAAAAGTAAGTTTAATAATACTGTAAATAAAAGTATTATATATGAATTAAACGGTGAAATATTACCAAAAATACAATGAAAACTAGCGTGCAAGCAGCGATCAAAAGTAAACATTCGTAAACAGTTTCAACAAAGTTGCCGCACAAAAAAACCCTCAAACATTATAAATAATTTCATGCCAGATGTATTTTGTGATTTGATATACATTCAGAAATATGTCCCAAAGATTTATATAATGAAATTAAGAGAAATAATAGCTGTTTACTATTTTTTTCTTTTTAAAACTACCAACTTCCGGTTATTTAAATGCGCACTTCCGGTTTAACAGCTGATAATTAAACAGCAGTATCTCAGCTTCTAATGACTCTAGAAACAAACTGTAAACCATTTTTGAAAGATAAAAGATGTATCTTTAATATGAGACAATAAAAACAATTTTGAAAATTTTTGACGAAAATGATGATTTGAACGTGGTCGGATACCTTATACGTTTTTCTCAGAATTATATTTTTTAGCACAAATCTCTACGGTTATCATGACGTCTCACATAATAATGTATATAATTAGATAAATTTTCAGGAAATGCTTTAGATGCTATTGTTAATGAAATGACGCCCACTAATTGGTGTATAATAAATAGTTTTTTATTTGGAGCTTTTTTTATAAGGAAAGGAATGACGAATAGGGGAAAATTTTCATACTGGAACATAAAATTGCGCGTATTATTTTTGCCTTTTAAAATTTCTCTTAGATTGTAGGTCATTTAGAAGATAAATGTCATATGTATCAAGTTTGAGAAGGAAATTAATATAGTAGCATTAGGATTTTGCACAGCTAAATTTTGCGTTTTAGCTAAATTTCATTAAAAATTACTTCAAATTGACCAATTTATAAAAAAGTATGCTATTTACAAGTAAGTTTTTAGTCCATTTTTTAAATTAAATGTTATTATACCAAAAAAGACTAAAAAAAATCCTTTAAAAAATTATTTTTTTAAATAATTGACTCCGAACGTAGGCAGTCACCTAAACGTGTTAGGACAGAAAATGCACTTTAAAATAAAAAATGCTCATTTGATGTAAGATTATTTGGATTATAAATAAACATTGCATCGATCTTAAGCTTTGATGTATGCCATGAGTTCTCTGTTTTATTAACCTAAATGAACAGCAAGTAATTATGTTTTGAAAGCGATTTTAAATTTCAATCCTAATTCAGATTGTTCATAAAACTTACTGTCCAAAATATCATTGAATGTTTTGAGGATTAATTTTATAATAAAGGATTATTGTAATTTTATAGTGCATCGGCAGAAGAAATGACTCAAAGCGTTCCCCAAAAGCAAGAAGAACACGACCAGACACATATTGAAAGAGGTGGAGAGGAGAAGAAATTGAAAAAAGGGTTTTGTTTAAAGTCCAAGGAATTGAAATTGTGCGCTGGTTTTTCAGCGTTCCTTTTATGCATAACTTTAGTTCTGGTAGCCATTAAGCTATATCCTATAATCCTCGACGATCTGAATTACCAGTCACGACCGTCGGGGGATCACGGCCCGGACTGCCATTTTCTCCGGACCAAATTCGGAATCGCCCAGTTCCCCCTCCTATGCTACGTAGAAGGTGATACTACCACTAAAGTACCAACTGATAGCACTTCAGAAAACTCCATGGACTGATAAATGTAACAATGTTTGTTTCAGAATAAAAAAAAGACTTTTAGACTGATTTCATTTGACGTCTGTTTATCCGGGTTTACTGTATACTGTAATTCCTATCAATACAAACGTTAAGGGAACAAGGAACCTTCAATCTCGTTCCTCTTTAATTTTCGATATTAATTTTCGACTGTATACCACATGAGGGTAATTAAAATTCATTTCTACTACATTGAAGATACTTAGAATTCACAAATAAGTATTTCGTAGAGGAATTTGACATGTTTATCAAAAAATTCTCCAAAAATGCTGGAATTTTTCAAAAGGCTCAATGCGTATTCATTTTATTCTGATATCTTCCAAATTTCTCAGAATTGTTAATAGAAGTGTTTTTCACAAAACTGTGCATAATTCTTTGAAATCTCACGTATTTTTCAAATTTATAGACCATAAAATAAATTAAAATATAAAAAAAAAACTGACAGAATAGAAAATTTTTTTTTCAGATTTTAGATTCCTATAAAAAAATTAAAAACACATTTATATTTATATACATATGATAAACTTATAATAAAAATATTAAAAAGTTTAATTAATATAGAATGCGCGCAGAGCATTTTGAAAAACGCTGGAATTTTTCAAAAGGCTCAATGCTTATTCATTTTATTCTGATATCTTCCAAATTTCTCAGAATTATTAATTGAAGTGTTTTTCACAAAACTGTGCATAATTATTTGAAATCTCACATATTTTTCAAATTTATAGACCATAAAATAAATTAAAAATATAAAAAAAACTGACAGAATAGAAAAAAATTATTTCAAACTTTAGATTCCTATAAAGAATAATTAAAAACACATTTAAATTTAGATACATATGATAAACTACATATAATAAAGATATTAAAGACTTTAATTAATATAGAATGCACACAGAGCATTTTGAAAAACGTTAGCATTTTTGAAATAAGGATTTTAATAATTTGAATTAAGATATCTTCCAAATTTCTCAGAATTGTTAATTGAAGTGTTTGTCACAAAACTGTGCATAATTATTTGAAATACCACATATTTTTGAAATTTATAGACCATAAAATGAAGTAAAAATATAGAAAATAACAGATTGAATAGAAAAAAAAAATTATTTAAGACTTTAGATTCCTATAAAAAAATTAAAAGCACATTTATATTTACACTCAAGAGCCAAAACATTATGACCACCTGTCAATAACGTGTTGGCCCACATTTGGCGCGTAACACAACTTCAACCCGCCTTGGCATGGATGCCACAAGTCCTTGTTAGATGGCCCGAGACAGATTGTACCAGATGTTTAAACAACGGTCACGCAAATCCGAGATATTGCGAATTGGTGGTCTTTGAACTCTGAGCTGCCGTCCCATGACATCCCAAATGTGTTCTATCGGATTGAGATCCGGTGAGTTTGGCGGCCAGGACATTAACTGGAATTCAGCATCATGTTCCTGGAACCACTCCAACACAATTTTAGCCTTGTGACACGGGACGTTGTCCTGTTGGAACATTCCATTTCCAGCTGGAAAAACAGAGGCCATGTAAGGGTGCAACTGGTCCGCAATGATGTTGAGATACCCTGTAGAATTCATGGTCTGCTCTACCACAACCACGGGTCCCAGAGACGCCCAAGAGAACGTCCCCCAAAGCATAATACCGCCACCACCGGCCTGTGTATGACCTACTGTACATTGAGGGAGCAACAGTTCGCCTGGAAGACGGCGTAACCTGACACGGCCATCGGCGTGATGAATGACAAACCGTGATTGATCTGACCAGGCAACTCTCTCCCACTGATCCATGGACCAGTCTCGATGTTCCCGGGCCCAGCGCAGGCGCAGTTGGCGATGACGCTTGGTCAGCAAAGGCACACGAGTGGGACGTTTGCTGCGTAGCCCCATATCCAACAGTGTCCGCTGAACAGTGTGCTGCCATAGGATTCTACTTGGCCCTGCATTGTATTGGGCTGTTAGCTGAGCCACTGTCTGGCTCCGGTTTTGCTTCACCATGCGAGACAGTCTCCGACGACCTTTTTCTTTGATAGCGTGTGGACGTCCAACACCATGTCGTCTACTGCGGGTTTCACCTTCATTCATCCACTTTGCATAAGTACTAACAACTGTAGGTCGCGGACAACCCACGAGTCGTGAAGTTTCGGAAATACTTGTTCCGAGTCTTCGAGCTATTACAATCTGCCCTCTATCAAAGTCGCTTAGATCCGCAGCCTTTCCCATCACACACAGAAGTAAGTGAAAGAATGCTTCTTCAGACTCTCCAGCAGCAGTTAAATACCACTTCCACCTGATCATGTGCCTTCCACGTCATCCAATCGAATTCATCGCAAAATGTAGGGGTGGTCATAATGTTTTGGCTCTTGAGTGTATATACATACGATAAACTTATAATAAAAAAAAATTAAAGACTTTAATTTATATAGAATGCGCACAGAGCATTTTGAAAAACGTTAGCATTTTTGAAAAAAAAATGAAAAAACAGACATTATTTTGAAAAAACTTCCTTATTTTGAATTCTAAGGGTCTTCAATGTAGAAAAAAAAGAAAATTTATTATTCTTATTTGGTTTTTAGAGTTAAAAAGGGAAAATTAAAAAATTCGAGTTGGAAGGTCTCTTGGCCTCTTAAGCTTCATAGGTCTTGTTCACGTTGCTTCCAGAGCGCAGTGTTGGGTTATTATGATTGGTTTGCCTTACCAAATCTGAGGAATTCCATGATTAGTTAAATTTTTTACCAGAGTTTATAAGTTATTATATTTGTTTATAAATTTTTACTGGCTGAATAATTTTTTGTTAAAATTAAGGGGTCTGGGTGACATTAAAAAAAATATATATTTATTGAGTTAAAATTTTGAATTTTTTTGTGATGGTTAAACATATAATTTGTAAACAAAATCACTTCATAAAACTTCTAAAAATATTTTTTTTTTTAAATTTTACATTTTAAAAAAGTGGGGTAAATTAAAATTGTTATAACTCGAAATATTATTTGTCGAATTTCAATTCTTTTACATTTGATTAAACAGAAATATATAAGTTTTAATTTTGATGCAGCATTTCTTTAAATATTATTTTTTAAAAAATTAAAAATATTTATATTAAAAATTACAAAAAAAAAAAGATGTAACATATTTTTAAAAAATCATATTTTCAAAAGTAAATATTTTTTTCAAATTTGCTGAATTAAACTTAAAGTAAAATAGTTGAAAAATATATGTTCCAAGTTTCAACCATTATTACCTATAAATTTACCTATAAATTTACCAATAAATTTACCTATAAATCATGTATTTTGAAGTTAATTGCTCCATAAAAATTCATATTATGTACGTATGTATATTAAACGTATGTATATGTACGTATGTGCAATAGTTTCATAACTTCAACAAAAAACCCGAAAAAATTAACTCCATTTTTGACTTAATTTGATGAATTCTACAGGGTATCTCAACATCATTGCGGACCAGTTGCACCCTTACATGGCCTCTGTTTTTCCAGCTGGAAATGGAATGTTCCAACAGGACAACGTCCCGTGTCACAATGATAGAAATATATGAAAGCCTTTAATTGCTTGCCAATTCTTTCAGGTTGTAAAATTGACAATACTAATAAAAAATATGGAATAATTCTTTGCGAAATATTTCAGAATATCAGTTAAAGCAAGATGCTAACCATTATAATATTATATAGCATTAATAATTATGTTACATATATGTAATTGTTTATTCATATATATACGTTATTGCTCTATTTGGTAAAATCTAAAATAAACATTCTAATTGTAAATCATAGGATAAATATATTATTTGTTCAATATAGATTTGTATATACACACAGTTCTTTTTTGCATGGTAGATACTTCCCTCAGATAGCCGTGTAAAAATAATCCGTGTAAATAAAATGATACGTTTCCCATGTAAATTGAGGGATATGTTCCATTTCATCCAAAAACCGTGTAAGATGAAATAAAGAATTATATTTAGTTCCAATAACCGTGTAAAAAAGTTATGAAACTATTGCACATACGTACATATACATACGTTTAATATACATACGTACATAATATGAATTTTTATGGAGCAATTAACTTCAAAATACATGATTTATAGGTAAAATTAATAGCTAAAAAACACAATTCGGAACATCAAATAAAACATATTAGGTTAACCAAAAAAATGAGCATAGAAAACTTTAGATTAAAAATAGATATAAAAAATAATATTTAGTAATTATTCGTCACTACTTGACAGTTAACGCTATTGTTTACGAGTAACTGGACCAAAATCCCTGTTATCAAGCGTACGTAATGAAATCCATAACTGAATATTTTTTCCATACATCAACGATTGTGAAGTTGTTCGTCTCATTTGCATTCAAAATATATGTTGGAATGTTCGTTTAGTATAAAAAAAGCTTACACGTGCGTTTCTGTCAAAACACACATTTTCTTTTGTTCATTTAAATAGCAGTGCTGCTAGTTTATAAGTGTGATAATAGATTTTTCAAATGTACATACGTATGTACTTACAAGACAATGATTTTGAAGTCGTGTTTGACTAAATAAAACATTGAAAAATAGACTTTTTCATTCGACTGTGTAACTTCAAATCCGTGTTATAAACAGTGTAAAAAAGATGTTTGGTGTAAAGTTAAATTTATCTCTCTCGCAACACCTTTTAAAGGCCATATTTTGTTCACAACCGATCCAAGACTCCATAGAGTCAATGTCAAGGAAGAAATATTGAATGCAGTTTAAACTGAATTTCTCGATAATTTGTTTTGCTTGAACATATGTTATTTTTGTTTTTCCTAATGCCCCCCCCCGACCGGAAGTGTCAGATCATGTCCTTGTAGGCTTCGTGCTGAGTAGTGCGCCTCAGGTTTACAAAAACACCACAAGGGTCGGAGTCCGAATTGGATAGGTGACACCACAATTTTAACCGAGCAGCCTCAGGCTGACATGAGGGAATCGTACCTTCTCTACCCGCTGACCTCATAGAAGAGCTTTCCGTTCTAAGGATTTAAGGGGGCAAGGGACCTTCAACCTCATTTTTTTAAATTGACAATACTTTAATCTATAAACCTCATGAGTATAATTAATATTCTTTTTTTACCACATTGGTATCACTTAAGGCTGCTATGTACTATCCCCATTGAATTCGCTCACCTCATTGTTAACCTATGGAGAAAATTTGTCCACGGATTGCCGACTTGGATTCAAAGATTTTTTTTTTTTTTTTTAAATTGTACTCCGTCACAGAGAAAGAAATTTTACATTTATGTACATTTTTCGTTTTAAAAAAATGCAACTAGTATTTTAAAATTTAAATTACTCGGGGAAAAATCTGGTATAATGTGTTTTAAACGCTCATCAATTCCTTCGGAGGACGAAATTTATAAAATGAATCCTGTAGCGCTTTGCAGAAAAGTTCAGGCTACCTGACAATACCAATTTAATTTGATTATCAGTATTTATGTACATCTAAATAGTTGACAAACATGTATTTTAAATAAAAAAATTGGGGGCAGTGCTTAATTTCCCTATATAGAGAGAGAGCCATTACAATCCCTCAAAATGTCAACCTTAAGGGGGGTCGAATTCTCGAACTGTCAACAGGACTCCTCCCACCACAAGAGTCTGCAAGAAGAGGAAAAGGGAAATACTATTTTTTCTTTGTACATAGCATACTTAAAATTCACAAATAAGTATTTTGCGGGAGAATAAGACATATTTTTCAAAAAATCCTTCATAAGTGCTTGAATTTTTCAAATGTTCCATGCGCATTAATCTACTTCTCATTTCTTCCAAATTTCTCAGGATTGTGAACTGAAGTTTTTGTCATAAAGCTCTGCATAGTTCTTTGAAACCCCAAATATTTTTTTTCAAACTTATAGACCATGAAATAAGATAGAAACATAAAATAAACAGACAGAAAAAAAAGTTTAAGACTTTAGATTCATACAAATATAAAATCCAATGCATAGTTACGTTTGCATATATATGCTAAACTTATGTTTAAAATTTTAAAGATTTTAAATAATATGGAAGGCTTACGGAACATTTTGAAACATGCTAGCATTTTTGAAAAAAAAATTGAAAAACAGGTATATTTCTGTTAAAATTCCTTATTTTGTATTCTAAAGGTCT
The DNA here is from genome assembly GCA_907164885.2 of Dolomedes plantarius. Lineage (NCBI taxonomy): Eukaryota > Metazoa > Arthropoda > Arachnida > Araneae > Dolomedidae > Dolomedes > Dolomedes plantarius. Next base: position 57,144,204 of record OU015503.1, read on the forward strand.
TTAATGTAGTGCAAAAGGATATTAATTATACTCATTTTCTATTACAACGTGAGTTAAAACTTGAAGATTTAAAAATTCGAGGTTATAGGTTCCATTTCCCCTTAACGTGCTCATATCCAGCCAAGGCAAGAAGATATTTAACGGCGCTTATCGGGATTTGATCCAGGCACCCTCTGTAACGAAATCCGATGAGCTACCGATAGTCTACCTCGGGCCTGTTTGTACATATATAGGAAAAAATGAATTTGATGAATCTAGAGAGACGGGAATAATGTAAATATGTGAAAAATTAGCAATTTTCAGTAGAAACAGGAAACATTTTTATTCTTTACATTCTCTAATTTTCAAAGTTTTCATATGCGTATAGCAGTTAATGAGTCCTAAGACACACAACTGACTTTTACCTTTTCCTTACGGGGTGGGATAGCATGTGTCCCATGAATACAGGACCATTAATGAATATATATATATATATATATATATATATATATATATATATATATATATATATATATATATATAACCCTATTAATGACCGTTCTTACAAAGGGGTATAAAATTTCCCGTTCTAAAGGGGGAATTGGAAAATTGGGCCAGTAGGCTAAAGGTTAATAGTCGATAGACCTAAAAAAAATGCAAAAATATTTAAATGAGACAAGGGACCTTTAACCCTGAACTTTTTTTAACTGTATGTATGGTAAGTATGCTGAATATGATACCCCTTTTTATTTTCATATATAACTAGGAAAGTGAGAGATTATAGTGCCAACTTGATATACTTTTAATAAATATAGTTTACTACATATTCCAATGACAGAAAATTGAAAATAACCTTACGATTTTGTTGTATGAAATTATAAACACAAGTGTTCCATTTATGTGGTCTGCAAAAATTAGACCTAATATGAAACCCCCCATTCTACAACTCTAAATATGAATTACAATTACTGAAACCTTCGTAAAAACAAAACTGTACACAATAATTAAATAATAGTTACCTATATGCACTAATACGTTATAAAAAAAGTGGCATTTTAAACAAATTATCTGGTTTACAGTACAAGTTTTGCATATTTTAACGTTATTTCATTGTCTATAAATTTGAAAAATATTTGCAATTGCAAAGAATAATGTGCAATTTTATGACAACCACTTAAATTAACAATCCTGAGAAATTTGAGAAAAATAAGAAGAAAATTAAAGGGCATAGAGCATTTTGAAAAATTCTAGCATTTTTGAAGCATGTTTTGAAAAGAGATCTTATTCTTCCTCAAAATACTTATATGTGAATTTAAGTGTCTTCAATGTAGTAAAAAAATATTAACTATTCTCATTGTGTATATAGAGTAAAATATTGAAAATAAATTAAAAAAAAGTTTAAAAGTCCTTTGTCCATTAAATACTTTTCAAATGGAAAAATGTGTTTTCTAACATTTCGTGTAACATTTTGGAAATTGCTTTGAAAATGTCTTTTAGTAAGAACCAAGAACATATTAGTTCTTGTAAAAGGTGTGGGATGCAGTCTTAGCTAATTTTCATATGTTTTAAGTATTAAGTAAGTAATTTTACACCCCGTGTCAAGAATTTTAACAATGTACTGCATTACTAAATTTTTTCATAAATATACTTATAGACAAGAGAAGTATTATGTACAAGTTTATGTTTACTACCGGATATATTTTATTAATTCGAACATCTCGAATATACACTCATGGACAAAAAAATTAGTGCACCAAGAAGGAGTCGTCAAAATGAAACGAAATTTTGCATACGTAATGACTACTTTGATATAAGTAAATGATAAGAAAATCAAAGAAAAAGGATAATTTATTTCAGAGAAAAAGGCAAAAGAACGGAGGAGTTAATACTCCGTTGGACCCCCTCTAGAGCGAATGCACGATGCGATACGATCGGGCATTGAATCATACAAGTTCTGTATGATGTCTTGAGACATTTCGTTCCATATTTGCTGTAACCTTGCCTCTAGTTCGTTCAAACTCGTGGGATGCCCAACTCGTCGTCCCAAATGATCCCAGATATGCTCGATTGGAGACAAATCTGGGGATCGGGCAGGCCAAGGAAGGGGAGAAACAGTGCGGAGACGGTCTTGTGACACCCTTGCCGTATGAGGCCGAGCATTGTCTTGTTGAAAAATGGCTCCTGGGAGCCGTTGCATGAGTGGCAACACATATGGTTGCAGGATTTCATGAACATACCACTGGGCTGTCATGGTGCCACGGAACAATACTAGGGGTGACCGTGTATTGTAGGCAATGGCACCCCATACCATCACACCAGCTGTGGGAGCGATGTGTCGCTATACGGCAAAGGCAGGATTCAAGCGTTCACCACGGGCTCTTCCCACACGAACACCATTGTCATCACCATTTCTTGGTGCGCTAATTTGTTTGTCCATGAGTGTATTTTAAACTGAATTTCCCGATAACTGTTTTGGCTTGTACAAGGCAAGTAAATAAATTTGCTAAATCTAGGGCTGCAGAACAGAAATTAAGTCAAATAAGAGCAATTTTTCAGTACAAACAGAATTTTTTTCTCTTTACATTCTCAATTTTCACAGTTTTCAAATGCTTATAAAAGTCAATGAGTTTGTTAGGATTCAACTAACTTTTACTTCTTCTAATAGTCGATAGACCTAAAAAATACAAAAATAGTGTTACCTGATATTTCTTGTAATATTTTAGAAATTACTTTGAATATACCTTTTAGAAGGAACCAAAAACGTGTTAGGTCTTGGAGAAGGTGTGAGGTGTAGTCTTAGCCAATTTTCACATGTTTTAAGTATTACGTAAGAAATTTTAGATCCCGTGCCAAAAGTTATAGCAATGTACTGCATTACTAAATCCTTTGATAAATCTACTTATTGACAAGAAAAGTATTATGTACAAGTTTAAGTGTACTATCGGATTTATTTTATTAAGACTCCATCGGGCGCGTTGATCTGACAGATACACGCCTGTCAATATCTCTGTTTTTTGTCCCCTAAAACTTGTTCTTACGATCTTTACCTTATCAGTATCTGTCCATCTGACCACCTGCTCCTTTGGAATGCAGTAACGACCAGTTCCGTGTAGGAGTATTCCCCGTTTTGAAGATTGTTTGAAGGTTTGTATGTGTTAGATACACGCGCCCGATAACGTTTGTCTCTTGAAACTTTACGGAAGTATCACGATTCCCTGTACGTTTTTTATTTATATTTTCCCATGTTGAGTGCTAAACGCTTTTAGCACTCATCATGGCAAGTTTTAGCAATGTACTGCATTACTAAATCCTTGATAAATCTACTTATTGACAAGAAAAGTATTATGTAGAAGTTTAAGTGTACTATCGGATTTATTTTATTAATTCAGACATCTTGAATATAGCCTAAACTTAATTTCTCGATAGCTGTTTAGACTTGTACATATAGACAAGGAAACTAATTTGCTAAATCTAGGGGGTAGATGCTAGGGTTTGGTAAATCTTAGTAGAAATAAAAAATTATTTCTATCTTTACATTCTCTACCTTTCACATTTTTCAAATTCTTATGGAAGTCAATGAGTTTTCTAAGATACACAACTGATTTCTGCTTCTTTAAATAGTCAATAGACCTAGTTTAGCTTGTTCTTGCATTTGGACCATTTCTAACACTTCCGTTTTGTTTGGCATATTATATGTTAAAAGCTACAAAAACACTCGGTTCGATATTTCAAAGGAACCCAGGTGTTATTGATTAAATTCCTTAATTTTTTTCCCTCTTTTAAGGGGGTCCAGGAAAATCTTCAAATTTTCGAAAAAAAATTTATTACATTAAAAGAATTTCCTGTTTTTTTTGTTCACGTTGACGTGTACAAAATGACATTTAAATCATGTTTCTATCCTAATCAGAACAGGACATATTATTATTTTTTTTCAACAATATATTAGCAGCCAATCTTTGTTTAAACCTGTAAATGCGTTTTTCAGCGTGATGGGTTTTTTCACCATTCACGTGTTTTAATTATTATAAGTCAAGAACCGTTAAAGATAAATGGTTCAAATTTGGAACATGTCTTTTTAAATTATTTTACATTAATTTTAATTCAGCAAATTTGAAAAAAAATATTTACCTTTGAAAATAGGATTTTTTAAATATAAATTAAATTTTTAAACATTTTTTACTCAAAAATATTTAATTTTTTTAAAAATTAATATTTAAAAAAATACTGAATCAAAATTAAAATTTATATATTGCTGTTTAATTAAATGAAAAAAAAATGTAATTCGACGTATAATATTTCGAATTATAACGATTTTAAATAACCCCCCTTTTAAAATAAATAGATTTTTAATTTTTTTAAAAAATTTATGAGAAGTTTTATGATGTGATTTTGGTTAAAAATTATATGATTAACCATCACAAAAAATTTCAAAATTCTAACTCAATAATTTTTTTTTAAATGTGTCACGGATTCCCTTAAACGTCGCCAACTCAGTTCTATATTACTTGATTTACAGCAAGATTTGGCGAACTTGAAAAAGGCGGAAACTGAAATCTGACAAGGTCGTAACAGTAGCCCATTAGTGCTAAATAATCTCTGAAACTCTTCGGTTGTTATTTTAAGAATATTAAAATTTCTGTTACCCGATTTCGTTCTTCCTTTTTTTTCAAAATTAAATAATTTATGATATGTATAGCGACCGAAATATACTGGAATGAGATTCGTTTATAACTTTGAAGCCGGTAAACATTATAGCTACGTGGCGAGTATTCGGGAATGCAGAAAAGAGAAATATTTGTTTTTAAAGCTCATTCTTGCTGGGTCCCGTGGGTAATTTGTTGCTGTGTGCTCAAAATCATTTTTTTTAACCTGAGGCAATTCCGCTATTTCAGAGACTGTTTGCACTTTACCATTCCAAAAACTGCATGAATAATACATTAACGTTATTTTCTCTGACCTGTATACTTATTTTAATCTTGTTAGAAAGTAGGAGTAAGAATAATGTCTGCAAGTTCTCAGAGCTGGAAATTTTTAGATTGCAATCTTTGCATTTTCTACGCAATTTTAGAATTATAGAAAGATCAAATGTCATATTTGGCCCATAATTTTTCTCTTTTGAAATCTGAGTAAAATCCCGTTACAAATTTGTTATTTTTTTAGATAAGTAAATTAGACATGTTGCTGGATTTCATAAACATACCGCTGGGCTGTCATGGTGCCACGGAACAATACTAGGGGTGACCGTGTATTGTAGGCAATGGCACCCCATACCATCACACCAGCTGTGGGAGCGATGTGTCGCTGTACAGCAAAGGCAAGATTTAAGAGTTCATCACGGGCTCTCCACACACGAACACGATTGTCATCACTGCCGAGATTGAATCTGGATTCGCCAGTAAAGACGACCTGGTTCCATTCCGCTGCAGTCCAGTTTCCTCGTGCGCGGCAAAACTCCAAACGGAGGCGTCGATGGGTGGGCGTCAAGGGCAGCACACGTAATGGGCGCCGCGATACCAACTGTCCTTCAGCCAGGCGCCTTCGTATGGTTCGAGAAGACACAGAGGCCCCTAGTGAAGGTGCTACCTGTGCCTGGATGGCGGCCGATGAAGCAGTTGGCTGTACGCGTGCATTTCTTACGATGTGGCTGTCTTCTCGACGACTGGTCTGTCGAGGGCGTCCTGAGCCTGGCCTGGATGGTGTACATGACATCTCTCAGGTCCACTGTCCCAACCCCTCCTCACAACACAATCAGAGCTGCCAAATTGACGAGCTACTCGCCTAGCTGACCACCCATCTTCCATCATCCCGACGATTCTCCCCCTCTCAAACTGCGCCAACTGCTTATATTGTCTTTGAACACGGCGTAATCGCATGTCTATCTCAGCTCTTCCTTTGTAAATGATTCAGCACACTCAAACAAGCTTTGGTTACCTGTTTTATACTCCACAGAGTACGATGTTAAACGCCCTTTACCGGCTATACGTAATGCACAATGACGCTGCATTTCTAATCATTTGCATATCTCCCCGACATGTACCTTCATTGCAAGTTTCGTTACGATCCCGCAATTATTTCCTGGTGCGCTAATTTTTTTGTCCATGAGTGTATCTATTCGAGTAAAATTTTGTTTTTAAATTTTTTCTTTTGTAATTAACATTCGAAAACACACACACACACATATATATATATACAGGGTGTCCATAATTAAAGTCCCACTTTCTAAAGGCTGCAAAAAAAGAACCACTGGTCAGAGTGACTTAAAATATGAACTGAATATACTGGAAGAAGGGGGATACGATTTGGCTTAATAAAAAAAGTTCCAAAATGTATTAATAGATGGCGCTGTGAACGGCATAACGAAAGTGTATTCGGCTACAAGTGACATTTTGAATCGAAATACGACGGCTTTGGCATGAGTTGCACAGTAAACCAACTAAAGTGTTCAATGTGCATGTGTTTTTGGGTCGTTTGACGGAAAAAATGACTTCCAAGTCAGTCAACAGTTGTGTCACTGTTAGTGGAAAGCCCATCCACCATGGCAAGGTCGTACCACATTGGATGGGAAAAATTGGTTTTTATTGTCCTTGGGCCACAAACTGCATAAAAAGCACAAAATGATTCGGTTTTTAATTGTACTTGGGCCAAAAAACGCATAAAAAGCAACAATGAAAACGCCTGTTAATTATCGCTAGACTTGCGGCAGACAGGTTCAATATGCTTTCCACCTTTGTCCGCCACAAGCTGAAAGCGATAAACAGCATGTTCCACAACAGACCGGAGTGTCTCAGAGGTGACGTTGCGAATGTCTTGCGTAATACGTGCCTTCAATTCAGCTAAATTTGCAATCGGGCCACTGTACACAACATTTTTAAGATGACCCCACAGCCAGAAGTCACAAGGATTGAGTCCTGGTGATTTTGGAGGACAGGCTGTTGGACAATGACGACTGATAAGTCAATTATTTCCGAAATGCCTCTTGATCAGTTGTATGACTGGCTTTGCAATGTGCGGAGGAGCTCCATCTTGCATGAAAATGATTCTATCCAGACATGCACGCTGTTGAAGTGTTGGAATGCCCTTTCTGCGCAAAAGACTCGCATACCGTTTACCATTCACGGTATAGGTAACAGGACTCACAGGACCTATCTCCTAAAAAAAATGGCCCTACCATACACGATGCCGTCAACCCGCACCACATAGCTTCCTTTGGCGAATGCATCGGTACTGGTTGATTTGCGAATGAGCTTTCCTTTGCCTATATCCTGCAATTGTGTGTGTTGACAAACCCGTGGAGGTGGAAATGGTCTTCATCTGTCCACAAAATGATCCATGGCCATTCATTGTCCACTTCCATGCGAGCAAGAAATTCCAGAGCAAACGCCTGTCTTCTTGGCAGGTCAGCAGGAAGCAACTCCTGAACATGTGTAAATTTGTATGAATAGCAATGCAGGATATTCCGTATAATTTTGTGCACCGTACTCGCAGGCATGTCTAAACATCGAGCAATACCACGAGCACTGCACGTTTGATCACTACTGCTCGCCCCTTCCTCTATTGCTGTGGCCACATCTTCTACCACTACTGACGTCGAAGCTATTGATTTCCTCCCTCTGCCAGATTTCACTTCGAAAGAACCTGTTTCTTCAAATTTCTGAATCATATTCAGACCCTTTGCAGAAATCGGACCACAGCCTTTTTTCATTCTCTTTAATGACCGCAATTTCTTTAAAGCTGCAGGCACACAGTCGTCGTTCTTGTAGAAGAGCTTCACCAGAAGAGCGCGATCCTTCATCGAGAGACTCATGACAAGCTACTCAGATACAATATGATGGGAACGCCACATACCCCGCGCTTTTATACCACATGCAATGTGTCATGCGCATGAGTGTCTTTTAATTAGTTTGCATAGTATGCCGCTACAGAGCCATCTATTGATACATTTTGGAACTTTTTTTATTATGCCAAATCGTTTCCCCCGTCTTCCAGTTTATTCAGTTCTAATTTTAAGTCATCCTGACCAGTGGTTCTTTTTTTGCAGCCTTTTGAAAGTGGGACTTTAATTATGGACACCCTATATATATATATATATATATATATATATATATATATATATATATATATATATATATATATATATATATATATATATATATATATATATATATATATATATATATATATATGTGTGTGTGTGTGTGTGTGTGTTTATTTTCTAAACGATTTTGCATAAATCTAAACCACTCACAAGATTGAAATCCGAATAAAATTGTGGCGAGAATTTGTTATTTTCTGTCAGCAGATAACACAGAAAATTAGAAATATAATAATAAATGCAATTAGCCTGATAATAATAATAAATGCAATTACTAGAGCCTATAAGTATTATTTTTTGACCAAAAAAGGGATAAAACCATATGTGTAACGTCGTATCAAGGGGTTAAAAAATACATATTTTAATCCTTTAGTGGGGCATTTACTGTTAGAAAACGATAACTGCAGTTTTTCATAAGTAATAAATTCATGTTTTATAAATGACTTTAAAGGAAAATAGTTGGTACCTGTCAAAACATGACGACTGGATAGTAAATAAATGTACTAATACACAAATTATACTCAACACCTTATTACCAAATGTTGAAAATCCTAATAATAGAGAAATACACTTTAAAAAATTAATATTGAGCCCAATAAAAAGAAATAAGGTTTTCTGACAGCGCGAATTAAACAATTTTCGGCAGGTTTAATTCTATATCTCACAAACATAAAAAATAATAAAAATGGCAGAGAGAGAGAACTCGAGAGATTCCTTGGAAAAAACAAATTAGCGTGGTTATGTGGCCACCTGCTTTGTAAGTATCTAAAGGCATATTTAAAAATGTCACTGAGAATGCGCAAAGAGCAATTCTTAGTTGCAAATTATCACACATTGATAGAAATTGTGGTTAGAAAAACCAAATTTGACACATGTATAGATTAAAATATTTCGTTTATGATCAAAATGAAGTAAAATGATGAAGTAGTGTTCGCTCACGGACTGCCCAAACAATCGGCTTAGTAACTTAAATATATAGATAGTGCAAAATAATGTTCCTTTAATAAAAACAGGTTATTTCAATCTAAATGACACAACAAATCTGAATTTGAGTGGGCTATTTAATACTGCGAATGAGAGCGATATTTCTAAGATTATGACCTGTCTAATATAATTAGAAACGAGATGCCATGTTTAAATGCAGGGTAATATGCCAACAGCCTCCTAGCTTCGCCATATTTTTTTAAAGGCCTTTATGTAGTAGACATAGAAAGACTTTGATATAAATATAGTAATATGTACTTGTGGAAAGAGAGGTATGGAGGAATATGTGAGATAAAGGTAAATGTATAAATATGATGAGTTAAGGCAAAAGGCGAGGTAAGGGCAGTAGGATGACGTACACATACCGATAGAGAGTGATCACGGACCAAAGAAATAGGTGATGAGTATACATAAGGAAAGCGACGAAATGAATAAATAAATAGAAATTTTTGAAAAGATGACGGATGATAGGAATATGAGCTACAATTTTTTTTGAAGAAGGGGGTGGAATGTCGCGGGGTAAGAAGCGACAATGTATGGAGTTAAAGAATAATGAAGAATGCTTGTAAAGATGGCGGGGAAGATTAAAGAAAGAAGTGAGAAAATAATAGACCGTGTAAAGAAGGCAAGACAAGATATTGATGAAACAGGAAACGGGCAAACGAAGGGGAGCCGGTTTGAAAAGAAGGAAGCAGTTAAAAGCAGTTACGGGATAAACGACACGTCGCAAAAAGGAATTACAGATGTGTGTAAATGATGATGGAAAAGCAAGGTATTAGAGACTTTGAAGGAAGGTATGCGAAAAAATGAGACGGATGAACAAAAAGGGGCGATGAATGAAATGATGGCTTAGCTGGTAAAATAAAAAACCAGAAGCAGATGATGATCCAAGAAATCAGATGTAAATGTGAGAGGAGAAGTGATAATGAGAGAGAGAGAGAGAGACACGGGCGGGTAGAAAGACTAGGGCGGGTAGAAAGTTCCAGATGAACACTAACGAACCAATACAGTGTGACGAAAAAAATTGATGACCAGTCGAATGAGATAAGAAGGAGGGGTCAACGAGGAAAGAGAAAATATATTACAGAAGCAAGAAAATAAAAAAAGGGGCAGCAGATTTGCTCTGGCGACGTAGAAGTGAGATGATAGCCCATATACCACGAAACTGAAAGAGTAATAGAGCTAGCGAGATGAAATAATAGCACGGAGGCAGATCGATTATAAAGTGAAGAAAACTAAGTTAGACTTGATGACAGCCTGAAATGAGCTACCGCCTCGATGGCACATCGTCTTCATTCAAAGAACCGACGACAGACACAGAAAGAAAAGGTCTATTGAGAGTGAATTACTCCATCCCAAGGGACCGATTGATACCAGCGCGGGACAGTGGGAAGTAACGAGAACATAAAGCCTAACCCCCGGCCGTCAACAGAAAGCGTTCATCATATCGCGGAACGTGCCCCAGCATAAAAGACCCTGCGCCTAGATGATGACCACCAGCCGAATTGGAGTTCATGAGGACGTTTAAAGAATGAAACACATCAGGTATGTGTGAAATTTGTCATTTGGTCACTAAGTGGTATTTGCCTAGCTGCCTCACATCATATTTAACAAAGAGATGTAATTAATGACAATTGCTAAGTTTACTCATAGAAGTGTTTATTAAGTATAATACCTCATGAGTAAATAATTAGCGATTAATAGTAACCCATATCTGATTGAGGATTATGAAATTAAATGTATGTTGTAAAGTGTAATGAAGAAGTTAAGGTTATTGAATATAGTAAATGTGATGAGTTAATGTTATGAACTATATGCGTGTTTTTCTTTGCTCCAATAAACCCATCTGTTATTTTCAATCAGATGATGTATAGTATATTTATAAAAACACAACGCAAGCATACGATATTTATTGGTCAAGCAAATAGGTAGTGCTTAGATGATTATCTCTAATGGCAACATACCCAAAATTGACTACCCTGACCATCACACTATATACGATCATGACTTAGTCCATTATACATTACGGTGGAGCGAAAATTTTTTTTTTCTCGGATCAAAAAGCTTGGGTGCGGGAAAGTTGCTACTAGTTGAAAGTAACACCTGTTCAAAAAAGTTTTAATTCCAATAATATCTTCAAGTGCCACAACGCCCTTGAAAATCTAAAAGTTTGAACTAAAATTGGAAAATCATTGAATTTAAGTATCTATTATAACTTAACGCATAGTAAATGCCAATATTGGCAAGAGATGGCAGCACCATTCAGTTGGAAATTTAACTTCTTTTTCCCTTCCTTTCTGCAAGCATTCAGGGAGGGTGAAAGCAAGTAAGAAAGGCGCCATTTTCCCAACGTTATCAAAATCTCTAGCTCTAAAGCAAAATATATTTTTTAACGTGTGTATTAGAGACTCGTTAGTGAAAATTTCTTTCTTTTCAGTGTTGTGGACTATTTTAATGAAAAAGAGGTAAGCGGATTTATTGTTATTTATTAGAATGTCAGATTACAAGTCTACGTTATCACGAAAAACAGCTAGCTTTAATAATTGCCCAGTGTTTGGAGCTTATGCTGCATTTAATAAAAGTGCTCTGCCCACATACGAGGATGTCACGAAACATTATATGTTCGTTCGTTTAGAGATTAAAATAGGAGGTCAAGCTAAGGAACCTACTTTTTCTGAAATTTCTGAAATCGTTATAGAGCAAGGGTTTCAAACTTACAAGTGTCCAAGGGCCGCAATCGAAAACACCTGTCTAGTGGCGGGCCGCAATTTAATCAGGACCATACCCAGGACATTTTTTCTTGAGGAAGGGGGATTTGGAAGATTTGTGTATAGTATGTACTATGAAATTTTAAAAAATTCGAGGATGAACCTCCAACAATGACCTTGATTATAACTGGCCAACTTTCGTTAAATTACACAGACACACACAAAAAAAGTCAAATAAGAAGTGGGGGGGGGGTATGAAATAGAACATGAGTGGACACCCTACTTTTCATGGAATTCGAGGAAAATCTATGTTTTTTGTAAATGAACAGCATTTGAAAACAATAAAGATTTTTACAAAAACATTTTTTGTTAAGTAAGAATATCTAAATTGATCCTGCAAATTATTTTCCTAGAAGTCTTCGCGGGCCACAAAAAAGGCACTGCGGGCCGCCAGTTGGAAACTCCTGTTATAGAGGATATTGAAGAAATTTGGAAGAGAGCATCTATACCAACTATTTCAAACGCTCGAATTTATACTAAGATTCATGAATATCATAGCAAATATCGTAAGCTTCTTAAACCTTATAAGCAAAGAGCTAGTTGCGAGAGTTATAAAAGTCGGGTAAAAGCATTTAAGGAAACTGCAAAAAAGTTATTTGATATTGCAGCTTGCAAATGTAAGTCATTTGAGTATTGTTCATGTGAAAAGTCAAGAAAAGTGCCCGTGAAGGAAAGAGACTTTCTTACTGACCAGCGGACTAACAGGAAGATGATGATTGGTAGTATTGATCAGAAGGTTACAAAGCAGATACAACAAAAGGAGAAACGAAAGCAGAAACAGGAAGCAGTATCGAAAATTTCTAAATTATCAAGATCAGATGATTGTACTGATAAACGTAGCACAAATGTTTACGATGATCAAGTGTTGGTACAAGGTAATTGCAATTTTATACCCTCTTTAAGAGAAACAAAGTATACTTCAGAATGCGTATGCGTAGTCGTTTCAGCAGAAACGAAGGTCGGAGAACTGCCCTCTAGTAGTCAAATGCGTGAGTCTCATCCAACATTGGCTCGTGAATGCGATAGATGGGGGCTTTCACATCGCAGTGCTGCAGCTGTTTCATCGGTTTTACTCCAAGATATGGGCCTTGTGAGTGAAGGTGACACATCCTTAGTTATAGATCGCAGTAAACTGCGAAGAGAGAGGCAAAAGCTTCGAAAGGAACTTCAATTTAATGTACAACAAAATAAAATGATGCTGCAAGCAATTTATTTTGATAGTAGAAAGGACAAAACCAGAAAGACAGTGCTAAAAGGTGGAAAACCCCATCCTATCAATGTCCTGGAAGAACATGTGGTTTTGTTAATAGAGCCAAATTCTGAATATCTGGGTCATATCACACCTTTATCAGGGACTTCTTTGAATATTAAAAACAGTATTACAACCTTTTTGTCTAAAGATATGTTTATGACAGATGATTTAGCTGCAGTAGTATGCGATGGAACAAATGTAAATACTGGTTGTGAAAGAGGTGTAATTCGTTTATTAGAGATACATTATAATAAGCCTCTTCATTGGTTTGTGTGCCTCGTTCACACAAATGAACTTCCACTGAGGCACCTGTTAATCAACCTTGATGGCGAAACCCATGGTCCAAACTCTTTCTCGGGACCAATTGGAAAGGCTCTGAAAAATTGTGTTTTTCCAGTTCAAAAATATAACAGGATTGAGGGTAGTGTATTGCCAGAAGTTGATGTAAAAGAATTAAGTAATGATCAAAAATATTTATATATCATCGCCACAGCTGTTATGTCGGGTTGTAGCAGCCAAGAGTTAGCCAATATACAACCTGGAACAATGTTCCATTCAAGGTGGCTGACTACTGCAAGCCTAATACTCCGTTTGTACATTTCATCAATTGATCCGTCTGCAAATCTTGTAACTCTGGCCACATACATAATTAATGTTTATGTACCAGTTTGGTTTGCAATCAAAACCAAATCAGATTGCTGTGAAGGTCCTCGACATTTATGGAAAATGGTAGCATTCAGCAGATATCTTCCTCAGAATATAAAGAAAGTAGTTGATAATGTAGTACAGAGGAATGCATTTTTCGCTCACCCAGAGAACATGTTATTAGCCATGATGACTGATGAAAATGCTACTATTAGACAACTAGCTCTTAGACGTATGCTGAAAGACAAGAATCAGCAGAGGTCAATGGAAGGCATTCGATACTTCATGGTCACCAAATTGAACTTGAAGCCAAATATTATTATGAAATGACAAGTCACGAGAACTATGTTAATCTTGAACCGCCTTTGACAAGATCGTTTAGCCGAGAAGAGATCATGATGTGTATTAATGAAGATAAAGTTCTATCTTTTCCGAAATTACCATGTCACACTCAACATGTGGAACGGTCTGTTCGATTAGTAACAGAAGCTTCTGCAGCTGTTTTTGAAATGAAAGGGATGGATACATTCTATCAAGACTGAAATCACGATCCATAATGAAAAAGTTTAACACAAAGGGTGATTATGATAATAATTTTTTCAATTAGTTTCATAGAATCTTATCTGTTTTTCCACTTAAATGTTATTCAAAGCATAAATAATGCGAATTATCATTGTCATTTGAATTGCACGTTCCTTATGTAAACATTAAATGTTTTGTAAAAAATCTGATTTTCCTTGAAATTCTGGATTTGTAGTCTCATTGTCATACCTCTAGATTTTTATGTATACTAATAATTTTTTCATGCTCATATTGATAGAAATGAGCAACTCTTTTAAACCCAAGCTAAAATATTTCTAAAGATTTTAACGAATGGCAATTTTTGACGCATATTTTTTTTCTCTGATTTTTCGGTTCTTCAAGGTCATTGTGGCACTTCAAAATATTATCAGATTTCAAATTCCTTTTAGCATGTTGTTATTGATCCAAAGTAATAACTTTCCTGCACCCAAGCTAAGAGTAATTTACAAAAAAGTCAAAATCGACACTTTTTCACTCTACCCTATTATACATGGTATGTTAATGAGGCACCGGAATGCAGAGATCCATATCTTCGGTAAGGAACATTTGTTTTGGCTGTATTTACGTTCTTAGGATTAAAGGAAATGTGTTGACGATGAAAGTTAAGAAAAATAATAAATAAATAATAAAAAGTATATAAAATCTCTCTATTCTAAAAAAAGGTAACTTCCGCTGCCGATGTCAAAAGATTGTCACGCTATCTCTTCCGAAACCGCTGGGGGTATGGGGACGAGAGCGATACCAATGGATGCGGAAAAATGGAGGGACCAAAGTAAGACTGTCTCATCTTCGTCGGACTTTCAGTTTTTTTAGTTATTTTATGTTTTGTGGGAAAATATTGACTTTTTCATTTTCAGATTACGATAACCCGGCAAACAATGATCGTAGAATTTTGATCTTTTTACAATTTAAGACTACATACATTTCTTTTTCATACTAGACATCATTTGTTTAAAAATATTTTAAAACAGACTAATATTTTCATCAAAAAATTAAACACAGTTTTTCAAGAAATATCGTCCCCTATGTGGATGTAATATCGATTCTCCTCGAGTTTTTATCTTACAAAGAAAAAAATTACATCATCTGGAAGATGAAAGATTTTTAATTCATATAAACCTCATTTAAAGTCTATATCTTAAATTTTCGATTTTTTATTTAATTTTAAAGCTGATAATTCAACAGTGATGAAAGGCCCTTCCCATTAAGGGTGACAACAGTAAATGGATGGAATCTGTTACATAGCCCGAGAATCACCAATATATATCTCGCTATTAGCCATAACAGAGGAGCGAGCGTAGGGAGTCTAGGGACGAAGCCCCTAGTTTTTAAAAATAAATAAAAGAAAATAAATATATAAATTTAAAAATAAATAAATAAATATGAGATTTGAAAACTATTTAAGGTGGCAGAGTTAATAAACGGAAATTCGGTGGTTGAGGAATAAGCAAAAGTCATCGAGATAGCCTTGAGATCGATCCATCGCAGAGTGATAGATCAGAACCAGAAGCGCAGGGCTATTGTAATTTATAATTTAGAAGAGGTTGGAGGGAAAGTTAAGAATGGGGAAGGAGACCAGGGTAAATATTCAAAGTAGCATTAGCACGCCTATACTATTCCGTTGAGTCGTAGACATAAAAAGATGTCCACTGGTATTCAGCTGTTTAGAATAACAAACAAAAACTATCAGGTTCACTCCCGAATCCAGGGCAAAAAAGAAGGATAATACAGAAGGTCGTTCGAACTTTATGGAAAGGATTTTGATAGTTAAGTTTTAATACATAAATGCCGCATTTTTGCGGCTATTTGCTTCTATCTGATAGCCATGGTTCTTGACAATAGCTGTAGCTTGAATTTTCCATGAAACCAAACCTTTTCTTAGTACTGTCATGTCAATTATACCCCATCCCTCTTGAACCGTATTTTAAATTCCGTTAAGTGCTCTTGGATGCCGTTTTCCTAAGGCTCGTTTTGATAAACCGAAAGCGCAAAAGTCCATTGGAGAAGCGTCAGGGGATTTAACATGTATTTCATTAAATGGGATATACTTTATTCCTGTTTCTTATCCTTTGTTTTCTAAATAAGCGGCAGTTGATTTGGAGGTGTGAATAGAGGCTTTGCCCATATGAAGCTCAACGTTATCAATGTCCTTTCCATATGTTACGGGCAAATACGCGTAACATTGCAAATAATGAAGTAGAAAGAGACATGTGCGGACAAACAGAGTTAAGGGGACAAGCGTACGGTGAAGTTACAAATAAGGATTGATGGAGACAAGAGATGAATAGGCGGTGGACTTGAGAGGTTCAAAAGAAAGAAGACGTAAAAAAGGGGAACCAGGAGATGAAGAGAAAAACGCCGACAAAGGAAGTCCAGATGGAGAGGTAATTAAGAAGTGAAAAGATATGATACACAGACAGGAAAGCGCATATGGGAAGGCATGTAGAAAATAAATCGTTAAAAATGAGAACAGATGAACATGAAAGACGGGGAGAAGATATGATTTAGCCGAAAGCAATGTAAACGGAAACAGATGAAGTGCTGGGAACACGTGATGAAAAGAGCCATGGGAATATGATGTTATGTAAGGGGAGGAGAATGTACGAATGGGCGAGAGATATAGATCCCCCCAAAATTATGGAAAACCAATGGCAAAGGAGGGCGTGGCAAAGAGGAAGGAGGAGCAATGATAAGGTGGAAGACATATTAACGAAGGAGTTTTTGCTAAAGAGCATATCAGAAGGAATTTTGCTAAAGAGCAGATAAGAGGGAGTTTTGGAAAAAGACCAGATACGAAGGAGTTGTGTTAAGAACCAGATAAGAGATGCATATGATGCGGAGAGCCTAAACCGAAGGGGTTCCTGCTAATAGCCGAGATCTGATGTGATGTTTTATGCCGAGAGCCCATAACAGATAATAAGTTATGCCGAAAGTGCCCAGCCGAGTATGGACCCAATGAATGAGACCCAGCGGAGCGCCAAGCCTACCTGACCAGTTATTGACCGAGCCCCGACAAAGAACCAGGTGTGACTGAAAGATTTTCGAACGGAGCGAGCGCATTTGATGAACCCCGTCCTAGTTCATTTAAGGAGACCCCAATTCTCCGAGAACCCAGCGCCTGTGAAAGACAGCAATACCGTGCATCAGTGGAGGTATGTCTGTGCTCTTTTATTTGACACCTTGTGATAAATACGTGCCCTCGCATTTTCTCATTCATTCCGAATAAGTTCATAATATAGTTTTGATAGATATTTAAGGATTAGGAGTAATGTGGATAGGTAACTTAACGTAATTCATGAGTGTAGTCAATATTGAAAATAATAAGTGTGAATATCTGTGATGATAAGTGGAAGGATTAAGTGTAATATTTTCTGTGTGTAAGTATATCATTTTAGATGTTGTTAATTAATAAACGTGTCATTTATTATCTACTATCAGATAGTCTGTAATAATTTGTGAAACACAACGCAATGTGAAGACTTTAGGATGTTTAATTACATGACATTTAATTAATAATAGTTGAAAGGTCTATTATATTTGGTCCCTTGACCGATTCTTTACCCCACCCACAAACAATTCCTTAATACCATATAAGGCTGGAATTCCTTTCTTAAAAATTGGCTCAAAAAATTCTTTTGATAGTAGAGTGAATTAAGTTTGACTTTATTTGAGACTTTTTTTATATTTAATTTGCCGTTGTAGCAAAATCCTGCAACTATCATGAATCCCTTTGGAAACTTTTCTGTACACTGACGACGCCATTTCGTATGGTCATTCTCGTCAGTTGAGCAATAGAAAATTGATATATTTTTATTATAGTCACTTAAATACACCCATGCCTTACCGAGCGTTATCACAAATTTCCATTTTTTAGCAGCTAGGTGTTTTTCATATAATTTTCTACAATTTGTTTTTCTTTAAGCAATCTGTTTTGGCAAAAGCAGATGTACTTTAGTCTTAAACATCTTTTTTAACTTCAAATCTCTATGAATGATTTTACTTACAGTGTTAGAAGACATTACTAATTTCGATGCAATGGATCTTTGAGTCGGCGAATTTTCTTTTAGGATCAGAGACTTCACTGTCTTGATATCTACCTGTGTTCGAACAGTTTGGGATAAGGTTTAGCGGTCATACTTTCATTTTTTCCTTCATTAAAACTTTTTTCTTTTCAAATTTAATATATTATAAAAGCCTTTATTTGACACCCCATTACCGCTAGTTTTACACCGCTTTATAATTTATTGATATTATTTCTCTTCCGAAAGCGCAGTTACGTAACCTTCGAGCCATCTATCAATATTTGGATCCATTTTCAAAAAAATCTTTTATTTTACATTCCGATCAAAAGACAACAGCAGCAGACGATTATTCTGAAGTTGCCAAGTTTTATCTCAAAATGCAAACAGCAAAAATAAATTACAAAGTCGTTTCCATAAAGTGCGAACGACCTTCTGTAAAACGGTCGTGTTCTGTAAGAAGACTTAAAAAAACAAATAACACTTCAAATTAATGTACAAATAAATCTGGAAATTCACCCCTCACAGCTCTAGTTACCATCTGATGGAACATCCGTACTCAAAATACTCAAATGCACTTTTCAAATTTGCTTGAAAGGATATCATTAAAATTTTTGCTTTTATATCGTGTCATTATATGAGTCGGATGAAAGGCAAAGTGGTGTAAGTCACACTTTCAACTTTTTTTATTTGAGGGCAAAAATGTAATCTCCATGGTCAATTTATAGTGGAATTGCAAATAATTATTGCTTGCAATATTATACTAATTATTTTGAAACATATTTGTTCAATTTATAGTGGAAATTTTGTAGTTTTTGCAGTAAAACGCTTTGACTTACACCACTTGACTTACAGACTTACACCACTTTGCTTTTCACCGCCAAATATATTACTGAGGGATGAAAAAAAATTGTATACTTTTCAAATAAATGAAATTGTTTTTACTTTTGCAATTAAACGTGTATTATTATTTTTAATCACTCAAACTCAGAAAAAACGGGGGAAGTTTTATGTATCTTCATTAATATTTTAGATGAGTGTTTGAATAAGTGCTTGGAATCAGAAACCATGAAACATATTTTAACTAAATAAAAATAGGCTTTTTACTTTAGTCTTTAGGATTTTATATTCATGTAACTAATGTTTTGTAAGATGTCGTCGTTAAATTATTTCAATCATTTAACACCACATTTTAAGATTTTAATATAGTTAATATCCTCTAGTTTAATATTTGTTAAATTTCTTTAGTTATTCATTAAGTGAAATGTATAATTTTACGTCCTTCAACTATATTGAAGTTAATTATCAATATTTGTAAGATTTAAGTTTCAGCAATTTGTTTTTTTTTACTTTAAAAATTTTAGATGGACCTCAGTTTTGAAAAACAAATTATGATTCTTTAAAGCGTTAATGAGATATATATCTTTCAGAAAAATTTATGCGATTTTTTCAATGTCCGTAACTGATCTTTAAAATCAGATTTTCAGATTGATAAATGGGTTCAAGAGGTATTATTTCCTCACCCTGCTAATCTAATAAGTATTGGATATTTTTTCATAACAGCTTTGGACCAGAAAATGTATGAGAAATCAATGAACATAATTTCTTGAACAAGAATTATTTTTCTTCTGAATAATTTTTTATACATTACAATTTTATCATGCAGGCTTGTTGAAAAATTCATTCTCTCAAGAGTATAAAATGCCTTTTTATTTGAAGCATATTTTAAAGATTTTTTTCACCAGACATTTCGGCCTTAGAAGGCATGAAAAGTTAAGTTTTACGTGTAGTTATATCCTTTGAGTTACTGAGTTAGATCTCTTGTCATTGCTTCCAGAACGCAGTCAAGAAGCTGTTGACACGATCTGTGATTGGTTTGACGTATCATCTGGTCCTAGCGAAGAGCTCTATGATTGGTTAGAAAATAATTTCTCCTAGGAACCACTTTGGTTGAAATGCAAACAAATTCTTATAAACTCTTTCAAGTGATACATAACAACCTAATTGAATGTAACAATAATATATTGAGATATCAGGACCAAAATAGATTTTGTTACTCAATCTATAACTGTATAAAAGCTTATTAAAATTATTTCCAGTCACTTTGAACTGAGAACCCAAAGTGTGATCATATGACATCTGGAAAAGTTGATTATCGGTTAATCAGTTTTCGTAACCACGAATTATATTTCAATAATTTCAAAATTTAAGATTTTCCTCAAACCAATTTCTATTTTTCTTTCAAATATTATCTTCTAAATATTATTTTGTTTTTTTCTTAATTTTTCATATTTTTACATTTTTGGTTCAAAGAGGTTACATTTTTCGTCCAACTTGTTAAAGAATTCTGACCAAGTGTCAAAATAAATTAAAGCAATATCCAAAAAAGACGCCACTAACTATCCAAATGAATATTTATGAGTACGCAAATAAGTGTAACATTTTCATCTGAAGCAATCATTAGGGCCATAATTTGATCTTTGACAATGATTTCTGTAGAAATGTATGTACTCCGATGACACAAAATAATTCAATAAACTTTATTGTGACCATTCTCCCCCCCCTAATATATATATATATATATATATATATATATATATATATATATATATATATATGTATGTATGTATGTATGTCAAATCTAGAGAAAGTCAAATTAACGTAATTAAAACAATTCGAGAACTTCAAGCAATTTTCAGACATTCGGGGTTTACTTTTAGAAAAAATGATTCACTAACATGACTATACTGAGCTCCACGTTCAGGAAATGTTGATATTTCGAAGAGCAAGGGTTCAAGGACAGCCGCATCACGCTGCCCCAAGATTTATTATTTGTACGCGCTTTCAGTTAGTTTGCATGCGGCAGAATCACATGATCTGATACATGCCACCACGTGCTTTTTTGCAGGGCTCTCCATTTCAATACGTAAATTCACGACTTGGATTTCCGAGAGAGATAGGACACGTGTTTTTCCCGCCGGAGGGGATCAGTCGAATTGGCAGACCGGACTGGTTAATTTATATTTTAATAAAAGCCACAGCATCGATATGGAGTTTCTGTAATATATGAGGCCTCATTTTTATGTATTTCCCTCGTATTGTGGACTTATTTACGATCACTCTGCATATGCGTCCGAGTCCTGTCATATATATACGGGGGCTGTCCGTAAAGTATCCGAATTTAATTTATAACTAAAAAAATATAATGGATATACATACTTCAGTTTAATCCCCTTCAAAGTATCGTCCTTGAGAAGCAACACACTTAACCCAACGGTGTTGCCACTCTTGGAAGAAGGATTGGAAGTCGTTCTTTGGAATGGTCAACAGCTGTTCGATCGCTTTTTGTTTGATGGTCGTCACATCCTCAAACCGTCGTCCTTTAAGCGTTTTCTTTAGCTTTGGAAATGCGAAAAAGTCGCACGGAGTGAGGTCTGGTGAGTAGGAAGGTTGCGAAACTTGAACGGTGCCATGTTTGGTTAAAAATTTTTGAACCACATGTGAGGAGTCAGCAGGGGCATTATCGTGGTGAAGCATCCATTTCCCAGATTTCCACTTTGCTGGTCGTTTCCTCCTCACGGAATCACGAAGTCGCCTAAGCACATCACGGTAGAACTCTTTATTAATGATTTGTTCATCTCTAGATGGTCTGTCCACCTCCCGCAATCTCTCAAACGGTCATTCGTCGATCTGATCGCACCACAGTACGAACCTGTTCCACTTTGGCATCATTTCTAGATGTTGATGGACGCCCTGATCGCGCATCACTTTCCACAGATTCCCTTCCATCTTTAAAACGTCTAAATCATTGAAACACTTGAGTTCGGCCCATAACATCATCACCGTATGTTTTCTTAAGCAAATCGAACGTTTCGGTTGCCTTTTTTTTCCCAATTTTATTACAAAATTTGCTGCAGATACGTTACACAGTAGATTCCATCATGATCCAACCCGACACGAGACTTCCACTGCGTTCACTTTTCGATATTGCTACAAGAGAATCGCGCTTCGCAGTGCTTGGATAATTGCCAACATAACAAGTTTACATATGTTTAAACATGCTAATTAGTGTGCGCACGCAGAGCGGTGTCTGTAATAGGTTTTATACATTCAGTTCGGATACTTTACGGACAGCCCTCGTATATATATATATTATATATATATATATATATATATACTCTTACAGTCAATAAATTCGGGGACTTTATTTACTACAACAACGAATAAACTTACAAAGTCTTCTGAACACAATCACCTTCAAAATAATGTCCTTCCGCAACTATACACTTCTGCCAGCGTTGATACAGCTTCTGGAAACAGTTCTGAAAACCGTTGCGTTAGAGCTGTCGTAAAGCGGTTGTCGCTGTTGCTATCACTTCTTCGGCATTTGCAAACCGCTTGCCCTTGATGCGATCTTTCAGTTTCGGGAACAGGTAGAAATCGCAAGGAGCGAGGTCTGGGGAATAAGGGGGGATGTGGCAGAACTGTGGTGCCGTGTTTAGCAAGGGCTTGTTGCACCATCAGGGATCGGTGCTCCGGGACATTGTCATGCAACAACATCCACATGTTGGATTTCCAAACGTGTGGACGTTTACCACGGATTGCCTCCCGCAGACTACGAAGAACTTTTACATACCATTTGTTGACGATGTTACCTTGTGTTTGGCGCAGCTTGTCCTTTCTGGAACTTGCGCCAGTAAAATTCAACCATCCACACAACCACTTCACATACCTGGATGTTCGCCCCCGTTTTTGGGGTCACTGGCCACCCACTTCGCGGATCATCTGCAATATTGTCTCTCCCATTTTTAAACAAGCTGTACCGTTTGAAACTTTCGTTCTGCACATACCTTCGTCTCGATACGCTTTTTGCAGTAAACGTAACGTTTCTGCAGTACTTTTTCCTAATTTGCAGGAGAATTTAATGTTGGAACGCTGCTCCAAAAAGGACATTTTGCTTCATCGACATCATAGGCTGACAGTCTGCAGCCAAATGGTGAGTTGCGCGCCTTAGCAGTTGTGCAAAGCGTCATGTGACGTGTCCCACGCGCACGCAGATAACCAGACTTGCAAACCACATCGTTATTTCGGTTCCCCCACACACCGGGCATGAGGGGGGAGGATAGTCCCCGAACTTATTGACTATACTGGTATGTATATATATATATATGTATATATATATATATATATATATATATATATATATATATATATATATATATATATATATATATATATATATATATACATATATATATCTACGGGCCATGATTGTCTCTTTGGTCAGCTACAACGTAAAGGCCTTTCCAATACGCCTTTTTGTCCACTTTGTGATACTGCAGAAGAGATGGGCGGGGACCACTTGCTTCGATGTGGGGCCCTCCGAGGGAGCACTCTGTTCTCAAGGTTTTGGGAAGCAAGAGAACTGTTAAGGCAATGACTTCGGTCTTATACCCTGTTTTCAGTTTCGCCATCTCATGTACATGATTTTATCTTTGTAATGCCATTTTATCTTTTTATATGTATTGGTATTTTGCCTTGCCATTGTAAATATATATATATATATATATATATATATATATATATATATAAACAAATAGCATTCGTGGCCATGCGATAAAGCAGCCATTAACCACAAAGCACCAATATATCATTTATCTAAAGTTTGCAAATACTATAGCCATATGCATCAAGCAGCCTAGCAGCTAACACAAAAAGAACAAAATCACAGGTGCATTATCACCCAAAGATAGAAGAATCAACACCCAAAAGAGAAAATGTCAAGCAATGAATATGACACCATGGTTAAACCACTTGTGTTTGATTATGTTTCTTTATTATCCACGGCTTATGAGCCCGGCAAAGACAGATGATTTTCTTGATATCTTTTTGACTTTTTTCAGTGCAATTGCTTGACATTTTTGTCTTTTCTGTGTTGATTCTTATATCTTTCGGTGCTATTGCACCTGTGTTTTTGTTCTTTTTGTGTTAGCTGCTAGGCTACATCATGCATATGGCTATAGTATTTGCAAACTTTAGATAAATGATGTATATATATATATACTAGCTGAAAACCCGCGCTTCGCTACGGAGTACATTCAAATTAAATACAACGGTCAACGTATGCAATTTATGCCAAAAAATAAATATATATATTTATAATAAATGCGATGATCAACGTATACAATTAATGTAAAATATATATCTATCTATATATATATACTAGCTGAAAACCCGCGCTTCGCTACGGAGTACATTCAAATTAAATACAACGGTCAATGTAGGCAATTAATGCAAAACAATTAAATTTATATATATATATATATTTATAATAAATACGACGATCAATATATACAATTGATGTAGAAAAAAATATATTTATTTATAAAAAAATCGTAAGGGATATTTTTATAGACAGAATAATGTCCAATCGTCTGCCGCATTAGCAAGAAAAAAATATTTTTTTGTCTATTTAGTTGTTACGCACGTGACGATAAATTTATTGAAAGTACCAGAAAAAGAAATCACGTGATCAGCATCTAATAAATTAAATTCTAAAAATTAATCTTTAAAAATTCACCAAAAATCAGGAAATGGAGGTAAAAATTCGAAAAAAATTTCATTCTGAAGGAATTTTTATGATCTTTCTCATGATATAAATTTTATAACCCTCAATGTATTATTTTAAATGCAAACGAAAAAAAAGTTTAAAAAACAGCTTAAAAGTTTAATTTAAAAAAATCTAAGAAGAATTTTTGAAAAATCTTTCTTAGTGCACCCCTACACTATTAGAAGAATCGCCATGCAAAATTTCAGCCCTTTAGGTCCAGCGGTTTGGTCTGTGCGTTGTATGTCAGTCAGTCAGTGAATGAATGAATGAATGAATGAATGAGTCAGTTACGGAACTGTTTTATATATATAGATATATATATATTTAAGTTGTTTTCTGCTGAAAGAAAAAGTGCTTAAATGAGCTAAAATAGATGTGTTTTGATAAAATAGCAGTTAATTTGCATTTTACGAATGCAAAGCAAAATCAATAAAATATTTATAAACTCTCAAAATGTCGCAGAAAAACTGGTAGAAAACACTAAATGAAGAGAGTGAAATCGTTAATTATGATACAGTAATTGTAACTATAATGGAAAGTACATATCGGGAATCTGATACATCGAGCCATGGAACCTGAGGTATCCGAGTATCAAGGCATGTATTATCGGCTCATTTAGCTAATTTCCCGATGTTTGAAAATCTCCATCTCAGATGTCAATTTATGCATTTCCGTCCGTAGTCTTATGCCTCCAGACATTGACCAATGCACACTTTGTTTTGATCAATTAGATTGTTTTTGTCTGTCGGGGCTGAATATTTTTACTTTATAATAGTTTGCAATTACCTAACTGACCATTATCTATACTTTCAATACATGGGTGACCTTAACTGTAACGATGAGTTTAAACCATGTTTTCTCTTTTTTTTATATAGATTTTGCATAATACCAACAAAACTATTCCAACGATTTAAGAAAACACAGATTTCTAATATCGATTGTCGTGTAATGCTTCCATGCTGTTTTAGTCCAAAGAGGTTTTAAGCTTTACATGCTTTAACTTACTTCTCTATTTGACAACGCTAAATATATTCGTCCATAAATGTCGGTCACCTAGAATGCAGCCGGTTCTATGACAAATATCTAGCCATTCGATCTGAGGAAATTTCGATTTCGAATATCAGTTATCACCAAATGCTTTCTTCCTATTTTAGTCCAAAGCGACTTTAAAATTTAGTTGTTTTTATATACTTATTTTTTTGACTGCGAAAAATATTTCCCTCCGAAAAGGGTGGTCAAATATTTGCATAACTTTCAAAACTTTTTTTCCTTCAATGAAAATGCATCACTGTATCAATCGTTCACGACCCATGAACCAGCGCTGAAATTTCAACATACTGCTTGTGATTCTTTTCACAAAATAAATACTTCCGTTTTCTGGAAACTTAAGTTTCAAAGCTATTTCTCAAGTGTAATGTTACCGTATTATCGGAGTATTTTGGTTTTCAGAAGATACATAAAGAAATACAAATACATTGCAGATAAGTTCGGAAAGGAAATTGTGACTTAAACAGAAATTGTTCGCCACCGGTCTGCCGAAGAGTCAGATACACATAAATTTATTACACATTTTTTTACCTCCCGAAAATTATTACATAGGTCTCCATCACCTGAAAATTAGTGCAAATTCCATTGAAAATTATTTTTATTTCTTTAGCATCTCAAAATAATTGTACAAACTGTTGAAAATTATTTCATATTTCTTTACGGCTGCATGAATATCTAAAAAAAGCCTTGTAATGCTGTAGACCAGGCCTGCACAAATCGGTATGTGATGAGGGCCATTTTACTTTACGGCAAGCTGATGCGGGACGCAAGAAATTCAGGCTAATGTATAAGAGAAAGTATAGTAAGAAAAAAGTGAATCACACCTGAGGAAGACGAACGTAATTTAGTGCAACAGAATTATAGCACAAAAATGCAGCACGTTCCACTGTGTTCCTCGTGATTTATATATATATATATATATATATATATATATATATATGAGGCTAAAAATATGGGGGGGCGATCGCGCGACCTTAAACGGGATATTACCTAGTAAAATATAGGATTAACAATTTAAAAGTCTGGGAGTTCAAATAAGCGGCATAAGGCATTGCAGTGAAAATAGGATTAATGGGTTCGACTTTATTCAATCTCCGAAGAACCGAGGAGAATTTTAGGTAGACGTATAGCCTTGCAGTTTGGCGCTAAGAAAATGCTTAGTTGCAAAAAGATCATCCGACATGTCATCACGCATAAGTAATGAGCGTCACTAAGCGTTGGTTTTAAAGTTGAAACAAAGAAAATCTTCAGAGTCATGAATAACTAGGGAATGGAAAGGACGTGTGCAGTTGGCGCACAGATTTAAATTGGGTGGGATATTGGGAATTAGTTTGATGGAGCTGAGTAATTATTGGTATGTTAATAAATATGTTTGGGAACATCAATTGGACTATTTTATGGCTTGGTATCAACATAACACGGTTTGATGGAAATATTTATAGGATAAGCGTCACCATCGGTTCACCGACTGCATCATGATACAAAAGAGGTTCGGATTTATTTTAAATAGTATGGGAATAGAAGTCAAGTCCGACATATATATATATATATATATATATATATATATATATATATATATATATGTCACATCCAGGGGTGTAAACTATACTTAACTAGATTTAATTAGTTTTAAAGTTAAGTAAATTAGCTCTAGACAGTTCTTCAATAGTTAATAAGTGAGGAATTAGTCGCATGGGGGAAAGAAAGTCAACAGATGGCGATACTTTTCCATCTGTCGGTAAGAGCATAACATTGAGGCAATCGGAAGAGGAAATTAACAACATACTTATGTGACCATTATTTAAATTTCTTTGTTGTTACAGAATGGTTAAACTTTCATGTTTTAGTTATGGAACATTTATTCATTTATATCACATTTTCCACTGCTAATAACTGTTTTCAGGACAATTTTTCAATGATCAAAATTATTTTTGTGGAGTAAATGCAATACAATTTCTACTTTATATGCTATGAGCAAAAACCAATATATTACCTGAAAGTATGTCTTCTCAAACACAGCTTACTGATGCTGACTTTACGTCAAATAAGATGCAATCACACATATCACATTTCCTAATGGCGAAATCATCTCCCCTCAAATTTGAATTCTGATAAGTTAAAGATAGTTTAGAGTTGAAAAAGAATACACTTGATATATTATTCATGCGGTTTCATAAAAAAGGAAAGAGTAAAACATTCTCTAAGACTGTAAAATTGCTTGACAGTAAAAAACTTTTAACAGCATACCAAGATGTCATATATTACTTTTGGGACCTAATTGAAAGATTTATTCAAACAAATGTTTCTAATCTTAATAAATACGATAAATGGCATAGTTCTATAACCCCTTTAGTAACATTTTCTACGGGGTGATATAAATTCTTTTCTGTAGGTTATTTCTATAAACCTGGGTATAAACATTCTAGCTTTTGCGTCCATTATAATGAGCAGGCTTGAAAAAAGAATCAGCTCGATCGTTTAGAAAATGAGGTAGATAGAGAGTTTTGAAAATAGAATTATAAAATCATAGTTTTGAAAATAAAAGGGCTTTTAAAGTTTGAGGACGAGACAAAAAACATAAACTCGGAACATAAACTACAAATATTAGTGTACATGGTATCAAAAGGTACTGGAAACAGCTGACGTTCATGCCTGAAAATCGGCCATTTGGCATTGAGCGAGAATTTTTCACTCCCCTGTGATATGGACGTTGTCGATTTAAGGTACCTGTTCATGGTTTGTATCATACATATTATTTTTTCTTTAAATAGTAATACTCAAAAGCCTCTTTGTGTGTCCTATACTGTTTGTATACTACTAATGTTTTTATTAAGGTATCCGACTACCTTCGGAGAACTTTTTTTTTCAAAAAACGTTTCTTGCGTAAATTTCTGTATTATGTTTCGAAGGGTTATAACATCAAAACACGAAAATGTTGAAAAAAATAGGCCATAACTATGCAACATTTTACAAAATTGACAATTTTGGGTCGAAGTTTAGCAAATTTTTCCAAAACGGCTGTAGCTCTGAAAAAAATATGCATATAACATTAATTTATTTTGTCATATGTACGTAAGTACCTTCTGAGTGTAATGACCAAAAAGCGAATCGATATTTTGAACTATCAGAAAAATACACTTCGTTATATGCAATTACATGTAAAATTTTCGTAATTTTGCAAAAACAAAAAATGCATTTCCCTAAAATAACTAGACATTTTCATAAATCACGATTCAAAATTTCACTTCGAAACCGAAATTTGATTATTTTACTATGAAAACAAATAGTTAAAAAAAGAAGCTTTAAGTTTAAAATTAATATTTCAACACACTTATAGTTTATTCGTTCATAACGGTATAACATCATATATAGTGATAAAGTGTGAAATATATATATACAGTGAAGTGCCACTGAATTAGGGATAACAAAGCCTATGCAAATTGTGCAGTGCTGCGCATCATGTATGCGCAAGTGAGGGCGCTGTGGTAACTGAATATATAGCGCGTACTGTGGTTGTTCTGAATTAGTTGTTGGAATTGCCAGTATGGGTAAACTGCCTGATTTAGACGCCTTCGATCGCGGACAAATCGTAGGTGCGCGACGCATGGGCCATTCAATTTTCGAAATCGTCAGACAGCTAGGATTTTCAAGGTCGACAGTGTCAAGAGTATACCAAAAATACATGGATGGTGGAAAAAAAACTAGCGATCGGTCAAACTGCAAAGGACAATTAGCCTTGACAGTGCGTGGTGAGAGACGGCTCAGGCGTATTGTACGTAGCCAGCGAAGCCAAACATTAGATCAAATTATCACCCAGTTTAATGATGGTGCCAGTCGTACAGTCAGTAAACGGACTGTGCAACGCTCGCTTCACCGTATGGGTTTCGGGAGCCCTCGACCTACGAGAGTACCATTGCTCTATACTCGCCATCGGGCTACACGTCTTGCCTGGGCAAGAGAGCACAGAGACTGGAGTGTAGAGGACTGGAAACTTGTAGCATATAGTGATGAGTCTCGATTCCGACTACTTAACGCCGACGGGAGGCTGAGAATATGGCGTCAGGCTCATGAAGCCATGGATCCTGCATGCCTGGCTGGAACTGTACAAGGGCATGGTTTCTCAATCATGGTCTGGGGTATTTTTTCGTGGCACAGTTTGGGATCTTTGGTGCGTGTACCAACCTCCCTCAATGCAATTCGGTACGTAGAGTTGCTGGGTGATCACCTCCATCTGTTTATGCTCTTCTGTTATCCGCACGTTAATGGAGTTTTCCAGCAAGACAACTGTACCTCTCACAAGTCCCGGTTGGCTACTGGCTGGTTGGATGAGCATTCCTCTGACTTCTCTGTCATGAATTGGCCACCTAGAAGCCCAGACTTAAATCCGATTGAGCATCTTTGGGATGTTTTGGAACAAGGCGTGAAAGGTCATCACACAACACCAAAGAACCTTACTGAATTATGGACAGCTTTAGCCAATATTTGGCAAGCCATTCCCGTGGAACGTTTCCAGAAACTTGTTGAATCTATGCCTCGTTGTGTGGCAGCCGATATCAAGGCCAGAGGAGGCCCAACTCGTTACTAGGTAGGTATCCCTAATTCAGTGGCACTTCAGTGTATTTAAATTTTAGCAGACGGATGTTTAAAATATTTTGCTTCGTTTTTATACAATAAAACAATAGTAAAATAAATCTCAGATTTTATTTTATTTTTTGCAGGAGTTGTCCATAAATATTTAGATATTTTACTTCAAAAATTGTTCATTAGGTAGTTTTATTTTTAAATATGATTCACAGCTCAAAAGAAACCTGGAATATGTTGTCATATACGACATACCAACATGCATAATGATATGGTGTAAATTCTTTTGAAAAATATTCCAGCTGACGGACGTTTAAAATCTGTTATTTCGGTTTTCTAGAAAAGGAAATCAAAGAATAAATCATAGTTCTTAAGTGATTTTATTTAAGAAGTTATACGTAAATATTCCCCGATTGTACGTCAAACTTGTATCATAAGTGAGTTTTAGTTCAAAACACGACAGATAAAAAAAAACAACGTTATAAATAAAAAAGGATCTGAAAAGCGAATTTTTTGTGTCAGAAATAAAGAAAAACAGAACATTCGCAGAACATTATATGGTCAATCAGTATTCATGACTCCAGAAATGAAGGGTGTAAATATTTTCTCATGAATACAAGATGAGCTTCAACTCGGGTTACTCGTAATAATTTCGCTATCTCGAAACCCTACGAAAGAAACGAAAGGGAAAACTTTACCGCCTGTTCAATTTATCACCCACATAAAGCTAAAGATTTAAGGTGCCAAAGAAAAAGACAGCAAACTGTTTTCGGAGAGACAGGTTTTCCGGAATATTGCAATTTAATGCTAAAATAGGGTTTCTATAAAGTACAAAAATGTTAAGACAGATAAACAAAAATACTGTTGCTTCTCTTGTTCGTCGAAATTGGTGAAGAGTACAGCGACATAAATTTATTTGCCTTTTAAGCGTAAACAGATGGCAAAAAAACAAACATTCACTAAGGATTACTGCAAAGTTTGACAAAAGACTCCAAATTCGAAACATTACACAGAGGCATAAAAATCCTCTCATTTCACTCAGAGAGGCCAAACTCCAACAGAGAAATGAATGAATCTGAACTTTAGAGGCCAAACTCATGATGCTTACATACCGTAGGTGGCATTGTTATAAAAATAGAATCTTTCAGAACTCGACAACCACGCCACCTATGTAAATTCTTATTAGTTTTCCGGACTCTCGAAAATTGCCGAATTCAGCGCCAATCACGCCAAAATTGTCGTAATGTTCTCCAAATTTAAGAATATCACAGAATGGTCACATACCGAAATATAACGCTTAACCCTTTGAGGGGCGCCGTTTGCACAGTGCAAACGCTTAAACCTCGACCTTCTTTCACATGCATTCAATATATTCCAGTTAAATTAGCAGAAAATGGCTAGTGCTGCCATCTGTTATCGGTTTAAAGAAGTAAAATCCTTTTACAACCATTATCTGGAAAATTTTTGAAGATTTGTTAGGTTAAAAATATCGAGAAAAAAATTCTCACCGTGCAAACAGTGGAGGTTGTTGCTGCTGAAAGGGTTAATGTCATAAAAATAAACTATATTTAACTCAATTAAACATAAATTAAGTAGAAACAAATAATATGTAGAATTATTCACAACAATATATTTAGGGAAACACAGTGGAAATTCGCAATTTTTAACAATTTAAAAAATGCCTCACATTGACGTTGTAGGCTATAGAAATCCCATGACCCATATTTAACTATTCTAAAATAAAATTTTGAGTGACAAAATCTTGTACAACTATTTTAATGGAATCTCTCAGTGAAAACTGTTTGAGAGAAATTCTTCATTTCGCCAATTAAAATTGTTAAGTAAACAGCAAAATGCAAAACTGTTAACCACATATATATGAAAACGAAAGACACAAATCCTCAGTATTAATTTTATTCCTCAGTAATTGTCCTCATTATTACCTCATTTATCCTCAGTATTAATCCTTAGTATTGAATTACTAAACTTTACTGAATAAAAAGTAGTGCTCTATGTACCCTAGTGGTTTAGCGCTTTGAAATTAGCACACTGAGGGTACAGGGTAGGAATCACGACAAGCGCTAGTGAGTGCTATAGCGTCTAAGCGGGGTAAGGACATGTTGAACATAGGCCGTAAAATTCCTCAGTCTGAATTATAAAGGTGGGAGCAAACCAGATGTCACCCTTGGGGTTGCTCGGTGAAAAATGTGATATCACAGGGCAAAACGTCGGACTAAGACTTTGGGGTGCCCAATAGACTTGCCTAAACAACAAATACATCTCTTTACCCTGCCGATACAAATTGACATGGCTAGAAAACTTCAGTCCTGGGTTTGTTACTTGTAATAATTCAGGGTCGTGACCTGGTGTTATTAACTACGGCTGAAATCGTATCTCGTACACTGGTTGTAAGTTCTCCAATAGGGCGGTAAATAATTAATTAAATAGATGGGCACCACTCTCAAGAATGATACTGATTATACATATATACACTTTATTTATACATATCTATATGCATTCAAACTTGTAACACTGAGCATAACGCTGAAACATTAGTAATGTTAGGAATTTACACACATACATATATATATATATATATATATATATATATATATATATATATATATATATATATACAGTATTATCCGATCACTCTATTTTAAATCATACGATGTCGCCGGCCCTGGCGGGTTAGAGGCGATTATGTAAAGAGGCGTTATGTGAATTAATATTATACAAAATGCTCACCCATTTGTCGCAGCCGTCTACATCGAATTCACCGATATCTCTGGTCCACAGTAGTACACAAAGTTCACACAGTGTTCACAGAGTTCGCGGATACGGTTTGATTAATGTCGCGGTGTATCACCGTCCTATTAATCCAGTTCACTCTATTGGGACTGAAGAGTTCGGGGTCTTTTTATGTCGAAGATCACTTATGAAGACTCCTCGGGTGTTGCTCAGCACAGGTACCTTCTCTTACACTATGCGGATCGGTCAGCACTGGTTGGCGGTCGTCTGGGTGTCCGAATCGATAGGCACTGATGCTTATACCTTCAAGTAATGTTGCTCAGCACGGGTACCTTCTCTTCCGATATGCGGGTCGATCATCACTGATGGGCGGTAGTCTGGGTGTCCAAATCGCTAGGCGACGGTGCGTATCTCTCTGGTATCGGCTTAAGCTTAATGGTAGTATCGTCTCTTCTCCCTCGGCACTACGTAGACATCTATGGGCAATCGCTGCTTCTGTAACTTCACGTCGCTGATTATTTCTATTTCGCGTCTGGAGCTAACGCTGGTCAATCCGTACGTATTATGTAGTTGCGTAGGACCGGCGTCTTTCTTCTAATAGTTTAAAGTGGGTCTCTTCTCAGCCCTGTGGCAGCTTATTTTTTTGTTGAGTTTCGTAAATTAGGGCTCTCGTCGGCCCGGTGGCAGCTTTGTTTTATCATCTGTTTTCAATGGCGCTCTCCCTTCAAATATCTCATCATCTTGTATATATTCTTCTCCAACCTCGTCTCATTTGTTCTCGCGCCCTCGATCCCTATTCGCTCGCCACTCTCTCGTTTATAGTGGGGGCGGGTGAGATTAGCTCTCATAGGTTATTCTTGCCCCTTGCCTTTCGCAATTACATAAGTTCTGGCGCCGATTGTGTCTGGTAAAACTTCCCATCAGACGGCCCCACCTGCTTGACCTCCGACCTCAGATATACGGCCGTTGACAACTTAATTTCTACGTTTTTTATGGTACAGTAAATCTGGCGTTATAAAAATGTCGGGACTGTAAATTTGCTTGTCCACGCAAGCTGGGTGGCCCCTTAACAATTTAGGTTTCTGGTGTTTTCACATTCCGACTCTTTACATTACTAACAGCAACAGTTAAACAATAAAATTTTACAATTGTTTGCTACGTATATGAAAACATGACATTTTTTCGTTTATGCATCAGAAATTTAAATAAAATTATCGAAATTTAGAATCGTCTGAAAGGTTCAAATGACATAAGTGCATTTTTTCCGTTTAATATTTACTAAATAAAAATTACTGTTAAATTCCTTAATATACATCAGTGATTCAGGCAAAAAGCAAAATTTCATTTAGATAAAATAAACACAATTAAATTCTTGTAACAAGATCATCCGAGGTGCTTAGATATTTTAATTTAAAGCTCAACAAAGACCATTTAAAAATGAAAGTGTCCTCATTTAATAGTTAATTATCAATTAACATATTTAGCTTAACATTATCACTTTGAAAATCCGTATTAGAACTCTATTCTTAGTTTAGAGTAAATTCATACAAATTGTAATATTCTAGCTTAAGAATGGCTAAATTTCAGATTACATATTTCAGTCTTTTCACGGCGCCCATAAAGTATAAGTTAATTATTCTACATTATTTTAAGTTTGTATACTAAGCAATAGTTGCTTACAATTACAGTTTTCTTTAGGCCGATACACTAGTTTCGAAATTAGTAGAAAATTTATTCATTCTCTAGGATTAGAGACAAATAGAACCCCATCAACGATATATCAGTTTTATTTTCTAAAACAACAGGTTTCACGACAGCAAAAGGTTTTTTTGTGAAGTGATAGACGACAGCATTGGAATGAGCGACAAAAGTGTTATTTTAGGCTTAAATTTAAACAATGTTTGTTGTGGAATATAATAAAATGCCTATATTTCGGTGATTACTTGGCCGATTTCAATAATGCATTTTTTTTAGGGGAAACGTACTCATGAAAATGTATAATTGTTGGTAGCCAATTTCTCAGTATTACATTACGTACAAAGAATATTATAATCTTTGTACTTTTTGCATTGTAAACTTTTATTAGAAGTGGCTTGATGTAGCAAATCGCCTTACAATGCATACTGGTTCACACTAAATCTGATACAGCGCTTTGGAATTTTCGTGCTACGGAATGAAAACTGAGAGAAGCGCTTTAGTAAAATAACTTTAGCAGCAAAGCACGCTCTGGCAACGAAAGAACCATCGTGGCGATCGAAGAATGTTCCGAACCTGTGAGCCCTTTTTTTATCTGTTAAGACGGCTCATTCGCCCAGCTCGTATGAAAATTGTGTTCTCCGGTACTGCGCGCACAGTCAAATTCTCACTTAACTATAGCACGGCGAAAACGGATGGAAGTATAGTTGTGCTGCTGCTACACAGGCAACATAACGCGTACGCTGCACACGCTTGCAAACAAAGTTTAGTCGGCGTCGTTTAGTTTCTGCATGTGTAACGAACTGAACTAATAAAGTTAATTACCGACACCTCGTATTCTTTCCTTTCTTCGTACAGTCATGTTTCATTTTCCTTAGCTTCATCCGATCGAAGCCCCTCATTTACACCTAGCGGTCTTTGTTTGAACGAATTGCTTTTTTTTTCACCAACCAATTCCCCATGGCCTGATATGTATACCCTCCAAACATGAAGACATTAAGTCCACTGCTTTTCTCGCAAGGTCGTCCCAAAAAGTTACAGCCTTACTTTAATTTGAACCACCTGGTATATACTACTATATATATATATATACAACCGTTTATAAGAATCAATATTTAAAAAACAAAATCAAATGTATTATTTCCATGTTAAAATTTTTGCTTTAAAGAATCAATCCACCTGTTTTAAGAATCAGCTTACAAACTTCGCTTTCCTTTCATTTTTGCAAATAAAGCCACTTAAACCCTCAAAAGGCACGACGTTCTTTCTTTAGTTTTTGATAAGAAGTCTGATAAGACGTTGTTATGGAATACAGTCGCAAAATGCATCCCTTTCTTTGTTAGACATAACATCAGAGATTTCCCTTAAACGCTTTAGCTAAACACTGTCCTATTAGCTTGACCCAGGGATATCTCTACCCGTCTGGGTCCTATTTCACTTTTCTCCACTGACAAACATACAGGGACTATTTTCTTCCCTTACCCACTTCCTGGTTATAGCTTCATGGACCCTGAAACACATAAATCTTCGGTGAAGTGTCCACTCTGACAAGGCGAACGTGATATTAGTAGATTCAGCACGTTATCAAATCGTGAAACGTAGGTTATAAAGTGAATGTTCGTCTGAGACTGTAATGAGCATTCGTCACTAGTATTCATTTTATAACAAAATTTCCAGTTAGTGTTATAACATTTTCATTGTCGAATTCAAAAATGATAAAAACAAGGAAAATTCTTAGTTTTTCTGAAAAACAGAACTTTTTAATTAGATATGATGCTCTTCCGAAGTGCAGTCAAAGAGAAGCTGCCTCCCTTTTTTGTGTAACTCAGTCTACTCTTAGTAAAGTTTTAAAATGTTGAGATGAAATTTCGATTACCATTAGCAAAAATAGAAATATTGATCGAAAAAGGAAGAGCGATGGAAAATCAGCCGACGTAGAAGAGGCTCTCTTGCAGTGGTTAACTCAATCCCGAACTATGAATGTACTTATCAACAGAGCTGTGTTGCTCCTAAATGCCTAAGATTTTGCAAAAAATTGGGAGAAAACAATTTTTGTGCTACGAAAGGTTCGCTTAGCCAATGAAAAAAGAGAAAAAATTTGTTTATAAAAAAACTAGCTGAAAACCCGCGCTTCGCTACGGAGTACATTGAAATTAAATACAACGGTCAATGTATGCAATTAATTAAAAAAAAAATAAATATATATATATTTATAATAAATACGACAATCAATGTATACAATTGATGTAAAAAAAAACATATTTATAAAAAAATCGTAAGGGATATTTTTATAGACAAAATAAAGTCCAATCGTCTGCCGCATTAGCAAGAAAAAAATATTTTTTTGTCTATTTTTTTTTGCACGTTACGATAAATTTATTTAAAGTACCAGAAAAAGAAATCACGTGATCAGCATTTAATAAATTAAATTCTAAAAATTAATCTTTAAAAATTCACCAAAAATCAGGAAATGGAGGTAAAAATTCGAAAAAAATTTCATTTTGAAGGAATTTTTATGATTTTTCTCGTGATATAAATTTTATAACCCTCAATGTATTATTTTAAATGCAAACGTAAAAAAAGTTTAAAAAACAGCTTAAAAATTTAATTTTAAAAAATCTAAGGAGAATTTTTGAAAAATCTTTCTTAGTGCACCCCTACACTATTAGAAGAATCGCCATGCAAAATTTCAGCCCTTTAGGTCCAGCGGTTTGGTCTGTGCGTTGTATGTCAGTCAGTGAATGAATGAATCAGTCAGTTACGGAACTGTTTTATATATATAGATTATGGTGAGAAGCAAAATGCGGAAACGGAATCAGCTCAAGAATGTCTCTCTGATTGTTTGCCTGCAATAATGAATAACTACGTCCCACACCAAATTTTTAACACTGCTGAGACTGGACTTTATTTTCGAGAAATGTCTGATCGAATGATGATGTTTAAAACATATTTGTCTTCTGTTGAAATAAAACAAAATGAACGCGTTGGAGTTCTTTTGACGACAAATATGACTGGGAGCGTAAAGAAAATGCCTTTGGTTATAAATAAGAGAAAATCTCCTCGATGCTTTGCGGAAATAAAAACCCTTCCTGTGTCTTACGAATATCGAAAAAAATGCTTGGTTATGTAGCAAGATCTCCACTAACTTCCTTCTAAAGTGGGATAAGGAGCTACCTGCGAAAGAAAAAAAATTTTCATTTTGGACAACTGTCCGGCTTATCCAGTTGTAAAGCTCACAAATATACAGCTTGGTTTTTTCCACCGAAAACAACATCTGTAATAGAACCTTTTAATGAAGGAATCATCAAAACTTTTAAAACGCTATATCGCTCTGACTTGCAAAAAAGAATTGTTGACGCAATCAATAAAGGAAAGGGATCTGCGTAAGAAATATGTAAAGGGATCATTTTGCTTGATGCTATACATACATAGCCCTAGCGTCCTTCTAATTTTTTTTTTTTTTTTTGGGGGGGGGGAGGTGGTGGAACGAATGGAATTCAGTTAGGGCCTTCCTCAGCGAATTGACTGCCGAACGGTCCTTAAAATATGGAAGGTTATAATTTTTTAAAAATTAAATAACAATAGAATTGATGTTTGAGTAGTGTTAAAAAGTTATAGAATGAGAAAAATAAGAATAATATAAATAAAATGAGAAACAAATATAGCATACAATTTTTGTTATGGATCATATCATTATTAAAACTATATTAAGGCTAAAGACATAATCGGAATCTTCAGTTTCACAGTTTGAAAAAGTGCGAAAAAATCAACTTTCTTAAAAGTTTTCTACGATTTTCCTATTTTAAATCGTAAAAACAAAATTTAGAAATAGCAAAATTTAGAAATTTTAAAACTGGTTGGAATTTTTTTCATACAAAGTTTTACAAGCTATGAGCTTTCCTTTAAAATGAATAACAACTTTAGACATTCCACTATAAAGGTTGAAATCAACATAACTAAAAGCTTCAGTGGTGCTATTGATGAACAAAAACTTTAAAATTGAGACAACTTTTTTATTTCCCATATTCACTAATTTTTTGTATGAGTTTTAAAAATATCAAATCTTTAAATGATGTTAGATTCATTTTACACATTCAAGCTGAAAGGGTCAGTTGTAATTGATTCATTTATGGGCTTTGCAGTTTAAATGCAACCGGAAAGCTTATTTTCTTGTTCGTTATTACATTTCCATCCTAGTAATCACCCTTAAACAGATTAATTAATACTTATTGTGATTTAAAAAATGTATTTGCCTTATTTTTACGAAATATTCAAAAGCTGATACATATCCATACGGAAAGAAGAAATATTTTACGGAGGAGTTGAAGCCAAAACGTGAAGGTAGTGTAATAGTGTATTATAGACAAATCAAAAAAGCCCATTGGAAGTTGTAAAATAAGAAAGGGGAATTTTAAGAGGAATATTTTCGAAACGAAAACAGAAGAATTTTTCTCAAAAATCTTACAAAAATATTTTATGGGGAAAAGGGGACTTCGACCTCGAATTTCTTTAATTTTTAACTCTATATACAAATTGAGAGTAATTTGAATTGTTTTTTACTATACATTGAGGAAACCTTAGAATTAAAAGTAAGGATTTGTGACGATACCTATGCAGAAATGCAAATTTTATTGCAATATGCAA
This sequence comes from Dolomedes plantarius, assembly GCA_907164885.2. NCBI lineage: Eukaryota > Metazoa > Arthropoda > Arachnida > Araneae > Dolomedidae > Dolomedes > Dolomedes plantarius. The sequence continues at coordinate 57,183,853 of OU015503.1, forward strand.
ATATGAACACTAGACACGCCCACGGCACGTGTACATTTCTAGCACATAAAAAGGAGCTTCCCGCACAGAAGAGATGAGCATCAGGGAATAGGACTTGCTTATATTCCTGCCTTTTAACGTTGGGTGGTAAGTTCACCTTTATTCTTTAATTATTTCATTTCCACGCCTGGATACGTTTAAACCAGTCACAAGTGGTGAGCAGTGGACTTTTACCAGTAATTGATTAACAAGTTTATGAAGAGGTGAGTTCAATTTATGTTATTTCCCTTATTGCTTTTCGTGAATCCACCAGGAAAGGTTAGGCACATATTATGGTATTCGGAGTTTCAAATTGCGTTATTTGTAGGTTTTACTAATTTTTTTTTAGAATTAAAGACTTTCCCTTTTTTTTTCAATTTTAAAATTTAAAACTTTTCTTGAATACACTCTGTATTTTCTGTATAGTCATGTCGAAAGACAGGAAAGCCAAACCTGTTACAGGAAATGGGGTCGAAAATTCGGCTGGTCAGAAAATTGCTAGAGTTGCTATTAAAACTCCCCCTATTTGGCGTAACAATGTTGAACTTTCGTTTACCTCAGTTGAATTGTAATTTGTTATCGCGAATATAACTGTTGAATTAACAAAATATCCCCATGTAGTATCAGCTTTATATGGAAGTACTCTCCCAAATTTCTGATTTCATATGTAGTATATCAGCAGAATTAGAAAATCCGTAAATTGAAAGAACGTTTAATCAAGCAATTTGAAGATTCGGAGACTAATCAATACTAATCTCATACTAAGAAATTTAATTTTTGACTTACTACTCGGGGATCGTAAATCATCCCATTTGCTTAATGAGATGCAAAATTTGGATACTGGGAAATCAGACGAAACTGTAAGGCTGAAATGAAGTATTCGGGATTAAAATTTTCGAATGTACTTAAATTTTTCTCCATTATTTTTATAAGGAATTTAATTTTTGGTATACGATGTCTACTTTTTTAGACGAGATTAACAAAAATTCTTTTCTGTTATTCCAAATAAATTTTTTGTTCATATTTAATTTTTGCCTATTGGCTATTATTCTCAACATGGAAATTATATCCTTTATGTAGAAATGCTTCATTTATAAGAGCATCTTTTAAATCCAAGTTAATGAAAATTTTTTTAGATTTTTTTATAACGTAATAAATGTACAAATAACTATCTGTTTCAGTTATATTTTGTAACAAAATTAACATTCATTTACGGAAAGATGCTGAAGTTCTTATGAGCATGTTGTTAATATTTTGTGTCTTGATCTGTAAGATAGACGCTTAGAGGTCGAAAATAAAAGGCTCCTAAATAATTTGCTCCTAAATTTTCAAATGGTTGGCTTACTCACGATCCGCACGCGTCATAAGGAGTACTTGTGACAATACTAAAAAATGAAGTCATTATGGGACATCGCTTGTTTAAAAATCCCCTAAAATTTATCGGTATAGAATAAACCTCCATCTCACAGATTGCAAAATGTTATATTTACCCAACCATACACACACATATATATATATATATATATATATATATATATATATATATATATATATATATATATATATATATATATATATATTTATATATTAAAATAATAATCAGCCATCCAAACAAAGACTATAATTATTTTCATTTTACAGACTTTGCAACACTGAAGCTTATTTTAAAATGTTTACGATTTTAACTGTATACTATATTTTTCTCCAATGTTTATTTCACACCTTTTTTTATTATATCTTCCGGTCAAAATCTAGCTTCTTACATTCACAGAACATTGACGTCTATCATTAATAGTTTGAAATATATATCTGGGTTTCATAACTTTTAAAATATGATATCTATAGTGCTGAAAATTATTTTTACAGATATTAAGAATTGTACATCTATATCTATTTATATCCATATCATGCAGTTTTTGTATTCAGCTGATGAAACATTTATATTCTGCTCTAAATTTTCTTTTATACCCACGTAAAAATTATAATTAACATTTTCTTCTGAAGTAACTATTTGAAAAGGATTTATCAGTATTTATATCATAATCCGAGAATGCTGAAATTAAAACAATACAGGATATTTTGTTTCAGGCATACATAAAGTAGTAAGTTTTACATACGGAATGAGAGGTTCTCTTCACTTTCTTTGGTTTTAGCTGAAATATTAACTGGAAGGGCACACTCACACACTCACATATACATGTGTGTTTGTTTAATTTCAAGTGCGGTAATTGGTTACATGTATAGTTTGTTTATTAAAAATAAAACTGAATTTCCTGTGTTAAAACCTCATTTTGTTTTCATTTGTTAATTTTTGTAATTCAAATATTTCCTGTAGTATTTTAACAATTTAAAGTTCCTTAATTTAAATATTATGCACTTTAACATCCTCTTTTAAACAATTTAAAAAAATACTTTATGATAAGCGCTGAATAGATGTGAACATGTATAAAAAGTTTATATAGTCACTAGTTTTTACAATTAATTAAAATATTTTTCTGCCGATTTATCTACTTAGTCTAAAGTCAATTATTGTAGAGAAACAATTTCTTCGTGACACCTGCACTTCAAGTCTGGTTCTCTATTTTCAGATATTAATAGATCCATAGTCTGACCTGGCTTTTCATATTCCATCAGATTCCAAAAATATTGACTCAAGAGGAACTTGAAATTGTAACAATAAGGATATTTTATTTCAAAATTGTCTTTTGCTGAATTGAAACATCTTTCAGTATATACGTTTTACACCTGTTTCTCATTTTTATTCATGTATTAAAGTAAATTTATCTTCAACATCATGAATTATAAAGTTCTAGTTATGCGCATTTTGAAATTAATGTAATAGTAGTACCTGTATGAGATTCATCCTTAAAATATTAATAGAAGTAATGCACACATTAAGATTTATACTTTGGAGAGACTAGACTCTTGATATAGCAGTTACTTTCCTGGAACACGGAGAATCAGTTTTCTATGCTGCAACTGTAGTTAACATTTTTGTTATGGACTGATATAGCCACTCGCTCTCACGAACTTGCTATACAGTTGGGAAAACTTACCTAATAGGGAAACTTGCTTAATATGGAAAAAATTCTTTGTTCCTGTGTGTCGTTCCTTGCCAGCTGTTATTTCAAAATTTAAGATTCTAATGTCATGATTTTTCAAAATTTGCAGTAAAAATTGTGCAAAACAATGCCCATTGATGTAAAAGCTGTCAGTGGGAACTTCAAAAGTTTAACAACGTGAACATTAAATTAAACTTAAACTTCATAAATATTATGCATTTCATTTTATATTTCAGGTGAATAATCCTCCACATTCGAAAGAAAAATTGAATATATGAAGGGTTTTGAGGATTTTCATTTCAGAATAAATTTTTTTATAAAATTTTCCTAGTTTAAATACACATATATGTATATTATATGTTAATAAAGTTTCTCTGCATTTGTAATTTGGATTGCTGGAATGTTTTAGCAGAAAGATGAATGCATTTTATGAGTTATTTCATCTCTGTGTAGAAAAGTATATTTATATTAAATATCTATTGGCACATTTTTATGTATGTACAATTAGGAGAGCACATGGTTTTAACAAAATTACGAAAATACTTACACCGATAAGTAACATAAAATAAATCATCCATAATTTAAAGCCTAGCAGGAAACAGAAGAGAAATTCATATGCAAATCAAAGTTCATGACATCAAAAACCAGAAAAAGAACATAAGGGCGGAAATCGGAATGTTGCAGAAACGTCTGTTTCACTGCCTTAACTGTGACATTCGATTGCTCAGTAATTGTTTTTGAGAAAAGGTGACTTGACAATGTCTCAACAACGTGATTTACCGGAATCCATAGCATGGCGTATTATAGGCAGTCTTGAATCCGGGCAAACACAACGTAGTGTCGCCGACGCTGTTGGAGTCGTCACAAGTGTCGTTGCAAGGCTGTGGAATCGATTCCAAAAAACAGAATGTTAGAATCGACCAGGGCAAGATCGGTCACGCGCCACTACAGCAACTGATGACCGGTATATACTGTTAACAGCTCGTCGAAACAGAACAGACAATGCTGCTCAGCTACAAAGACAGTTGCTCTTGGCGACAGGACGAAGGGTGTCAAGCCAAACAGTATGTAATAGGCTTCATCAGGGAGCTCTCTATGCACGTAGACCAATGGTCTGCATTCCGTTGACCTCACGCCACCGTGCGGCTCGAAGATGGGCTGCTGAACATCCAGATTGGGAGCAACATGATTGGAGCCAAGTGCTGTTTACAGACGAGTCCCGATTCAGTCTGGAGTGTGACACCCAACGTGTTTTGTTATGGAGGGAAAGGGACACTCTAAATAACCCCACATTCGTTCGTGAAAGGTCACAATACAGGCGACCTGGTTTTATGGTAGGGTATGGGGTGGAATCGACATAGGTGGATGTACGGACCTGCATATCATTCGGAATGGTACTTTAACGGCCTGAAGGTATGCAGACGAGATACTGAGACCTCATGTCATACCTTACCCTGCAGTCATTGAAGATTCCTTTGTTTTCCAGCATGATAATGAAAGACCGCATACAGATCGTCTTGTGGAGAGCATGCTTGAAGCTGAAACAATACAGCGTATGGACTGGCCAGCATTCTCTCCTGACCTGAATCCAATCGAGCATGTTTGGGACATGCTCGGACGACGCATTGCTGCGAGACCAAGGCCTCCTTTTACTCTCCGAGACTTGGATATTGGGGAATATTATTCCACTCCTCAAGAAGTGCAAAGTCTTATCGATAACATCACCGCATCCATGGAAAACAGGTGTGCAGCAGCCTTAGCTGTTCGAGGAGACCACACACTATATTAAAAATCTTGCATCTTTTCTAAATACTGTTATCGTTTACATGTAACCAAATTGTTGCCCTAAATCATCTTTTCATGGTTTTTTCCATAAATTCAAAGAATTAAAGATTAATTACAAAACTTTTACGTCCTTTTTTCTGTATTGCGCATTGATACGCGTTTACTATCAATTTTATGCCAATACGTGGCTCTCTCGCATGGTTTTATTAACTTCTTTGCTTGTTCCCCTAATTTTTTTAGCAGTGTATGTATGCACCGGGACTCTTCAGTGAAGAGAACGGTAGCCCATTCATCCATACTCCAATCTCTATGCTCTCTGCACCGTGATAAACGGATTCTCCTGTTCATAGAATTGAGCGGGTCGCAAACAGCAGGTCTTCTTGCAAACAACCCTTTCTCATGAAGTCTTTTGGAAACAGTCGCCCTTGATAAACGGGTTCCTGTGGCTGCATACAAGTCACGAGAGAGCTGAGAAGCTGTAGCACACCTGTTACGCCTCGCTATAATCGACAAATGGCCATCTTCTATGGACCTCTTGGACGACCTTGCACAGGCTTTCTCTCGATGGATCCGGTATCCTGGAACTGTTTCCAGAAGTTACACGCGACGCTGGGCGTTAAATTGAACTCTCTACAAATTTGGACTTGAGAGTGGCCTGCTACTAGCCCCCCCCCCCATAATTCGCCACATCATTCCATCATCTAAAAGATGGTGGTTACTCATTTTTACTGTTACAATTTGAACTTAACCGATTGTTGCAAAATAACACCAAGAAATTCGCCGAGGTGTGCTAGAGAACGTAATGTGTCTTCACTTACGCGCGCTTATAAAGCCTGTTTCTCTACTGGCTCCATCTACACACACGTGTACGGTTACGCATTTGACGTTCAAGATTTGCATTTTTGTCTAGAAGCAGTGGTTTTACATTCAGTTCAGTTCTTTTCATGAAATTATATAAAATATGCAAATTCTTAATTTATTTCACCAGTGTATAAACATTCCATTAATCTCTTGCGCATCACCATCCGAAAATCATATATATGGACTGGTATATAAGTTTTCAATTCTTTTTATGGAGACTATTAATTTGTTTTCGAAGTATACTGAAGCCAACTCCAGACAAAGAAATTATTTGCGAGGACAAATAATTATGCCTCTATATCTTGCGTTTTTAGATTACCTTTTACCGCTTTGATAAATTGTAGAATACACTTTATGTGTCTCACATTTTGTTTTATCGTTTAGATTTATGATCTGCCATTACAATATAAAAATTCTAAATTACTTACAGGAAGTTTCTTGGAAAATAAAATGGAAATATAGCATTTCTTGTTAATCAGAAATATATAGAAAGAAAGACTAAAATCGTTTCGATCTAATTAATAGATCCTTTTTAGGCCAAGGTTCATGTGTATGATTATCACCGTGAACAATTTACAAATACAATAAAACAAAATTCAAAATTGCAGAAAATTGTTCCAGAATTCACAGTGACAATATCTCAACAATGTTCCAAGGTCTACTGATGATTTATAATTTTTATAGAGAATTTGGGAATTGATTTAGAGTGTTTGGGAGTGATAATATGACGAATGTTCCACGGTTTCATGATCTATTAATTAGATCGAAAATTTGTCAATTGTTTCTCGTAAGAATCACTCTAATTCTACTCGGACTGATAATGATCTATTAATTAGATAGGACATTTGTGAGTTGTGCGAAGTAATAATCACACCAACACTCATTGTAGTAGGGGAGCATATGTTGTCCCGTGGCGGTATTAAGGGTGTCCGGAACACATAAATCTCGAAAAAATCACATTTTTATTTTTTAATCTTAAAAAATACTACAGAGTTTTTAAAATCCAATAAAACAAACCGCATGTTTCTACGATGATTACATCAGTAGATATTTAATTTTTTATGGAGTACTGTTTGTGTGTGCCACTCCCTCTACCAGGAGTTAAATGTCCTTGACTAGCTGAAAGAATGTAAACAAACGCTTTGGTTCTCTAGTTTAATATTATCTTTTTTTTTTCGTGTCGTGTTTGAAGTGAAATGATTTGATGCTTGTTTTTCAGTAGTTACGGTGCATTTCCACGTGAGTTTAAGTTTATTCGATCATATTTCAAATTCAACGAAAAATGGGTCGTAAAAGGAAATCAACTACAACTAAATCAAATTTAATGAAAATTAAAAGAAGCAAAGTATTGTCTGCTTCTGTTGAAAATAATACTGATTTTAATCGTTTAAACGAGCTTCAGAAGAACGTAAGTACATCTGAACGTGAAATTTATCATGATCAGTGTAATGATGATTCGTCATCGTGTAATCTTATAATGAACTTAGAAGTGCTTCAGCAACTTTTTACTAAAACTTGTTGTGTTTATGCAAAAACTCATGTATTAATTTAACTTTGGGGAAAAAAATATGGCCTATCTCACGAAATAATTATCTATTGTGATAACTGTGATTTCCGTTTCAAGACAACATCATCTCCACGTCTCTCGAGTGATGTGAAATCTCCCTATACTGTGAATAGAAGAGCTGTGCAAGCAATTACTGCTTTAGGGAAAGGTCATGCAGGAATGGAGCAATTTTCCTCCTTTATGAATTTGAGTGTGATGGACTCAAAAACATTTAGCAGACATCTGAAGCATGTTGTACTTGCAACAAAAGTTACAGTAATGAACTCTTTGAATGAAATTCGACAAAAAGTTAAAATAGCACATGTTAATCAAAACAGTGCATTACACAGTGCTGAATGTATTGACATTGCTGTGAGTTTTGATGGCTCATGGCATAAAAGAGGTCATAATTCTAATTATGGTGTTGGTTGTGTAATTGACACCTTGACTGGATATATTATAGATTATGATGCTTTATCCAAAACTTGTAAAGAGTGCTCTGTGACTGAAAAATACCTCGACAAAAATTCTGCAGAATTCAGTGTATGGTATGAAGGCCATAAATCAGTTTGTGATGCAGATTTCAACGGCTCATCAGGAGCTATGGAAGTTGAAATTGCTAAACGATTATGGCAAAGATCAGTAAATTATGGTCATCGATACACTGTTTTATTAGGCGATGGAGATTCAAAAACTTTTAAATCACTCCAAGAATCACAAGTGTATGGACCAGATATAGTTCTGAAAAAAGAAAAGTGCATTAACCATGTGGGTAAAAGAATGGGGAGTGCTTTACGAAAATTGGTTGACAGTGAGAAGAAACGTGGAATTACTCTGGGTGGTAGAAAGCATGGCAGCTTAAAAGAAAGTACTATAAGTAAACTTACAAAATACTATTGAAATGCAATCCAAAGAAATATAGGTGATGTAGCTGCAATGAAAACAGACATTTATGCCATTTTGTACCACTTCAGTTCAACAGATGAGAAGCCATTTCATAAAAAGTGTCCTTACAACAGTAATTCCTGGTGCCTCTATAACAGAGCTCTGTGTGAAGGTAAAAAACCCGAATCACACAAAACTAAAATCATGTACCCATTAACAATGGATATTGTATGCAAAATTATGCCTATCTTTCAGAGACTTGCAGACGATTCACTCTTAGAGAGATGTTCTCAAGGTAAAACACAAAACTCCAATGAATCGTTGCATAGTTTGATATGGTCTAGGTGTTCAAAACAAGTAAACACTTCTAAACAACGTGTTGAAGCAGCTGTATCACAAGCAGTTTTAGACTTTAATGTAGGTGCATCTGCGTATGCTCAAAATATCCAGAAAAGTGCAGGACTGTCTTCTTCTGCCATAACCTTTACACAAATGCATCGAAAAGATAAAAGAAGGTGCAGAAAATCCAATCATAAATCAACAGCTGCATACAAATTATATAGATAAAAAGTGCATTTAGCAAAATTAAAACTTTGCAAAGAACAAAATTCGAAAAAATTAATACTTTACAAATCTGGGTCATTTTAGCAAATTTATTTGTACTGTTTAAAAATTTCCTCATAAATAAATTACTCTGTGTGCTTAGCAGCTATGATGAAAAGTAATTTTGGCTGTATAGTCAAATAATTTTACAGTTATTTTACATTAATTATGTTAAATTATTCCTAATGGGACCTTCATATAGTGTAAAATGTATCAAATGGTAAGTATTTCTGAAAAGGTGTATAATTCTAATTATAGGTGTTGGTTAAGTAATTGACACTTTGACAGGATATATTATAGATTATGCCGCTTTATCCGAAACTTGTAAAGAGTGCTCTGTGACTGAAAAATACCTTGATAAAAGTTCTGCAGAATTCAGTGTATGGTATGAAAAACATAAATTAGTTTGTGATGCAGATTTCAACGGCTCATCAGGAGCTATTTAAGTTGAAATTGCTAAACGATTATGGCAAAGATCAGTAAATTATGGTCTTCGATACATTAATTTACATTAATTAAAATATTATTTTGCATTAAATATGTTAAATTATCCCTAATGAGAGATTTAAATAGTGTAAAATGTATCAAATGGTAAGTATTTATGAAAATGAGAGCACTTGAATCTTTACACCCATTTATCTCAGAATGTGTTTTTTCAAGATTTGTCAACTTCAATTTGATATATCTCAAATTCTATTTAACCTACATGGCTGAAATTTTGTATACATATCCTTTGATACAATATTTTTAATTCGTCTTCAGGATTTTTAATAATAAACAAGAGTTTTGAAAATATTGTCCATGAGACAAAAAATCACCCCAAAAAATCCAATTTTTTTACTTTATCAATTTTAAAAAAAATTGTAAGCAATATTTTTACAAACCCTGAAGACAAATTAATTTAATATCTTTTCTCTACATAAAAGTATAAGAATTATTTGAAAATATCTATTCGTTCATGAGTTATATCAAAATTAAAATGTGTTTCAATTTTTAAATTTTTAACTTTTTAAAATTGAAATTTGAAAAATTTTAATAATTTTTCATATGGATAGTAATACCCACATAAACATATTTTAGAAAAAAAATTCATTACAATGTGATTATAATCAAAGAAAATAGAATTTTGTGTCCCGGACCCCCTTAATGATGGGAACATGGGTGGATATTTTTTTCATCACAAACTACCTGTAGATGAATAATTTCCATGGTGTCACTCTTTGGTGTGTGGCGTATAGCAGTAATGACTTCATCAAGATGGCCGCCATGGAATTAAAAAAATCCACTTTATTTCGGTTAGTTATCGGCCGATTTTCTTTTGTAATACCTCATATTGAAAATAAATAAAATGTCTAGATGACAGATGCAGAATCGGGGTGACGGAGTCGTCATAGAGCACAAAAGGGAGAAAGCGCGTCCTCTGAAGAAGATGGTTGGCTCGCGGTTGGAACCTGTGTTATGCTAGGTCAAAGTTACATTGGAGACCCTCCATGAAGGATAAAAAACTTTTTTGCTTGTAATTAAATTAACATTATACATAAAGACAAAACACTTCATTTCGGCTGGCCAGCCATTGAAAAAACAAAGAAAAAAAACACCCCTGTAAATTATACATAGAAAGTGCATTCAAAACACATGGAAAAATGGTAACAAAATAATTACAAAACAACTTAAATAGGTGTCATACATAAATGAATGCACTATAAGAGTCAACCTTGTGACAAAGAGCATGGTTGCATAGTAAAATAAGTGTCATTACTATATAAGGAAGGTTACAAGACACGTCTGTATGAAAAAACATAACCCTGAAAACAGTGTATCACACTGTACCATGCCTAGCACATAAATTAAAAAGGAAATGTGCTTACAAACTATAAAAAAAACAAGTGCAAAATTACATTGGGATACACATGTTAAGATGAGTACATACCCTAGCGCAAGGGTGGGCATTTAGTCGATCGCGATCGACCTGTGGACCACCAAGACATTTTGGGATGACCGCCTTTACTAAGACCTAAGACGTGCATATTAAAAGAAACATATTTTTGGAACACCGACGCGATTTGCTTTAAACGCGGTTTTAAAAGAGTAAGTTTTTTTCCTTGTAGTTATGTAGGTAAGTACATATTCCGCATTTATTATTAAGTTATAATAAATATTGTAGACCTTTTTTTTAAGCTCACCACACCTACGTCACTGGGTGGACCACAACACCTTGACAAAATTAGAAGTCGCCCGTACCTTGGAAAAGTCTACCCACCCCTGCCCTAGAGCATTAAAACAAACTTAACGAATCATAGAAAAATGCAACACCATGTTATTCAAAAATGTTACACAGTATAGCAAAATTACATGATGATTTTGTTTGCAAAAAGGACAAGTTAATGATTTATACACTTCACAAAATGGCAGGTGAGATATACAAAAATAAGAAAAAATATAAAAATTTCACCAATATAAAGTTATAAAGGCATGAGTTATAAATGCCTGAATTGTGATCTACACATAATACATGAGTGCCTTTACAAATGTTGTTGTTGAACGAAAGACAGTACAACTTGTGTTCGGTTCAAGGCCTTGTGTTCGGCCTATATTTTTTTTATTTCAAGTGGTAAATTTTAACTTAAAATATGGATGGTGTAATTAAATTCGACCGACCGTCTAAGCGAAAGCGAGTGAAGAACATAGACTTTGAATTGTGTATATTGTGCCAGCGTCTATTGAATGAGGATTTGGTTAAAACCTCAAGTACTCAGCACAAACTGTTTGAAGTGAGAGTTCGAAACAAGTGTAAAGACAGTGATTATCAGTACCTCGAAGAATACGCTTGAAAATTTACAGTGGAATGAATAACCCAGCTAAATGCCCGGTGGCATTTAACTTGTCACAAGAAATGCACGCACAAAGGTAACATTGATAGACCAGGTATAAAAAGCAACAAGCGGAAATTGAAATAGCTTCCCCAAGCTCGGTGTGCAATAAGGTCCACCAGTGTACAAGAGGCCAAAATCTTGGCACGAAACTACATAAAAATGCTTGCTTTTTCGATAGACTTGAAGCTGGGAGACATCCATTATATACCGCTTTCATCAAAAAGGTAGGTCAGAGGATCTGATGCTGTCTAGCGAAGTGAAAATAACAATTGGAAGTTAAAACTGAGTGGATTCATTAATCAAGAAGATGTACATGTATATGATGTAGCATACCACAAAGAATGTTACACAAAAAACGTCATTGCGAAGTACTGATGAAGTTAAAACAACACCTAACTTGCCAGAATGTATTAGTCAAGTAGAATCCATAGATCGTTTGCTAGATTCTTTTTTGGAAGGTAATGTTGTTACGATGGCAGATCCTGAGAGACACTATAGAGATATCTGTCACTGGAATGGTGTTAAACGGCAAGACATGTTGTCAAGAAAATCTCTTAAAATACTTATTGAGCATGAATTATTATTTTACATGAATGTAGTATTTAACGACCCTATCTCCAAAAATCAATCACAGCGTATTTTTTTGAAATTTGTCAATGATGTTTTGTTGTCGCGGGTGGAATACAATTCTGATATGAATGCGAGTATGGAAGTTCTGTATCAAGCAGCTAAATTATTACGTAAAACCATACTGACAGAGGAGAAATGGAAGTTTACAAGTTCTATAACGAAGAAAAAAATCATAAATATCATACCGAAAGAAGTTCTATACTTTTTCAAATGGTATATTGGAGGGAACAAAAAAATGGAAAGTTTGCAGATTGATAACAAATATTTTAACCAAAGGGGTGCTGCATTCTCTGAAACACTTATGTATGAGTGCCAAACTGAAAGACAAACCGTTTATAGTAGCACGGCATTAGTTAAACACAGACACTGACGGGACCTTCCTCTACAAGTTGCTGTTGGCCTAACGATACATAGTAAAACTCGCAGAAAATTCTTGGTTCAGCTCATGCATGGTTCGGGTTACTCGATTGATTATAATAAAGTTTTTTGCCTTGAGACTGCTATAGCCATTGAAGTTCTGAACCATATGGAAGACAATGACGGATTGTATGTCCCACCCGATATTGTGAAAGGGAGATTTATGTTTTGTAGAGCAGATAATTTAGACTTCCTTGGAGACACGCCTGATGAACGAGGAACCCTTCACGCAACTGTGATGACTTCTTATCAAGAATATAACGAAGGTGAATTGCAATCTATAACCCTGTGTGATGCTTAAACACAGGTACCCAATTGTTCGCTAAAGAAACGATCCAGATACATGACAGACTTTATTCACTACAATGGGCCAAAACTCTTAAAGCCTAACAGTTTTGCTTTTAAGAAATCTAATATATATATATACATACATATATATATATATATATATAAAATTCAGCGTTTAAAACTACGTAATGTAGAAGAGTTAGCGTGGTGTCTGTGCAAAAGCAAAATAATACGTGATACAGAAGAAATATCCGATAATTCCAGAAATCGACCTTCAAGTTCTAATCATGAAAGTAGTTATAATCCAGCATCTGATCCAACTTGGACTGTCTTTAATGCAAAGCTGTTAAAAGACCGAAAACCAATCACTCACATATGTGCTCTACCAATCATACCAGCTACTCCAACAGATCGTTCCATACAATTGACTTTCTAGACATACTTTGAAAAATTTACTATATATGTGTGTGGAGTAGATTCAAAATGTGTTGTTCCATTAGATTTGGGTCTTTACCATCCTGTACAGCAACTTATCATGGCTCAACAGAATCTTCGAGATCGCTTTGAGCTACAACCTGGAGAGTTACACATATGCATGACCTTACTACGTGCTATTGGCACATTTATTGAGGCACATTTTTATTGCCACATTTTGGGGGGCTCTTCCTCTCTTTTCTAAGAATCACACACAGGTCCCAACCGCGGGCCAACCATCTTCTTCACAGAACGCGCTCTCTCCCTTTTGTGCTCTGTGATGACTCCGTCATCCTTGATTCTGCATCTGTCATCTAGACATTTTATTTATCTTCAATATGAGGTATTACAAAAGAAAATCAGCCGATAAATAACCGAAATAAAGTGGATTTTTTTAATTCCATGGTGGCCATCTTGATGACGTCATTACTACTATACGCCACACACCAAAGAGTGATAACATGGAAATTATTCATCTACAGGTAGTTTCTGATGAAAAAAATATCCACCCATGTTCCCATCATTAATACCGCCACGGAACTCATTTTTTCGACATATGCTCCCCTACTATTGGCCTGGGGATGATCTACTGATCAAATTGAAACAATTGCCGTCTCCCTTTTTATTTAATTGTGACTTCCAAGAAATCCTTTTTTAAACTCTAAATAAGCACTTAGGTAATTTAGGACAGTTCCTATAGAATCTATAATCAGGTAAAATCCTCAATATTTGGAAACTGAGAATATCACTTGCTGTTGAGCACGTAAAATACTGAATTTTCATATTAATATTTTCCTATAAGCAAAAATGAAATAATATTATTTTTATGTGTGTAGAGATTAATTTTTTTTAAAGAATTTTAAGTGGTAGCAAATTTTTTTTAATCTAAAAAATTCCGATGATAGAATATTATTTTGAAAATTATATTTCCAAATGCAACACTCATTTTTATGAAATCTCTAATAGGATTAAAACGTAAAGGTTATTTTAAAATACTTCAGACTCAGGAAAACTAAAGTACGTACCACTGGATTCCCCTGCCTGAAAAAAAAAAAGAATGGATGTACGTGGGAGTATATATGTTCTGTTTGAAAGCTAATTTTTAAGAATATTTCATGAAATTAACAAGATACATGTTTGAAAACAAAATATATCTTTTAACCGAAATTAAGGGGATTATTTTATGTATATACATTACTTTCATTGCAGACTGTTTTAAAAATGGGGAAAAAAAGTGTTATCTATCAGTTTATTTAATTTTTTTTAAGTATTTTGAATATGTCTTTTAGTAAAACGAAAAAAAAAATGTTTTACTTCTTGGAAAAGATGTGGGATGTAGTCTTAGCCAATTTTTGAATGTTTGAAATATTAATTTTCTTTTTACATTAAACATATGTCTCTCTTTAACTGTAAATGGTTTAATATATTTTAGCAGAGACCAAAATAAAGTATAACTTTCAAAGGGTTTGGCTCATGAAGCTCGTTGTATAGATAAATAATATTAATATTTTAATTTAATAATTTCCGTTAAATTCTAGAAATATATGAAGGCGTTATTTGAATAGTGGTTCAACTTCATACGTGTTCATTTTGAGATACAGAGCTTTAAAGTCTAAGGACGCTGAGAAATGATTGCTGAAGACTGATTTGTAATGGCCTCTGCTGGCAGCAAAAATAAGCTAGAGGTGTACCAGTTTGAAAATTATATAGAAATGACTTGTATGAACATGAAAGTGAGGCTAACTCCATTTTCTTAAAAAGTGGATTTGGACCAACATTCAAATAAGGCATTCAGATAACATAATTCTAAATAAATAACTGTTGTACAAATTATTACGCTAAACTGAGATGTTAGCAGAGCTATGGTATTAGGTAATACAATATAGTAATACAACAGAGTTATATGAAATGAAATATAATTAAAGAGATAATTCTATAAATATAAATCCTTATATAAATATTTAAATCTTAATACAAATCTACATGTATATTTTGTGAATGTGTCTATGAGTGAGTAAAACTTTCTCCGGTTTTATTAAATATATCAGAATTTTGCTTTATTTTTTTATTTCTATCAAAGTAAACATTTCTATCAAAGTAGTCTTCATTTGCTTGAAAATTATCCCTCATAGTTTGCTGAAATTCCAACATATATTTACACATAATCAAATAAATTTAAAATTTGCTTAATAACGGAACAAAATCTGATTAGAGATCCATTGAACCAGAACAGCTTTAGAACATTCTCTCGAAGTAGAAATTTTCTTTGTCCGCAGAGAATTAAATGATTACTAATTTGTCTCTAAACTCATTGCAAATGCAAATGTCCGTATAATTTTTTTCTTTTAAAAGTATATAAAAGAAATGTAAAATTGTTTGATTCTTCAAACTAAATTATTACCTCTTTGAAAGATATTTAGTGCAATAATCAAAAAGTATTTTGTTAAAAGAGAACTTTTTTTCTAATCCTTTCATTATTCTGGGCCCTGATTTCAGTTTCAAAGTTTTCTGTGAAAAGCACATTTTTTAACAAGTCTTTTTATTTATCCTTAGGCTGATATTTTTATTACCAGTTTTTATTAAGTCGCTTTCTTGTTTGAGTGTTTGTCCAGTACAAATCTTGCAATCGATTTTTAACTAATTTACCGACTAGCTAGACATTTGAAACCATTAGAATAGCTCGGAACACGATGACAATGCATTATTTTAATACTTTTATTCATCTTTCAGCAGAAAAATCCGAAATATGTCGCATGATTCATTTCTAAACTCTGTCGATCTTTCGTGATACACCCAAGACACTCTTAAATTTCAGGTAATTGCCCAACTCCCAAGGGGCAACCTGGATCTAAATTACGTGTATTGAATCCAAATCATTCTTCCCCTTATGCATTATTCAACCCCATTGACCTTTCACGATAAACTCAAGCAACCCTTGAAATTTAGGCCACTGCCCCTTTTACGAGGCACACAAATTACGAGTATTGAATCAAAATCATTGGTCATGATATGTTACACAACTCTGCCGAACTTTTACGATGCACTCGAACAGACTTCAGAACTTCAGGCGATTGCCCCAATTACGAGAGATTATCTGGTTTCAAATCACGAGATGTAAATACAAATCATTCGTCTCTTGATGTAATATTCAACTCGGTCGACCTTTAGCGTTACCACAAGCAGACTTTAAACTTAACTAGGTTGCCCTATGGTGGGAGAAGGTACGATACCTCAAATGTCACCCCTGGGGGTGCTAGGTCAAAATTGAAGTGGTAACTAGCTAAGACGGACTCTGACCATTGTGGTGCTATTCAATAGCCGCATACTTGAGACCGTAGCCTATATGGACCTAGTTTGGAACTAGATTCCAGCCGAGGGGCATAAGAAACAACAACAACACAACGAGGGACGAACTTGTGTAAGTTAAACTGGCTGTTCTCTCTTTTGCGATAAAAATAAATCTCCCTTTTTTTTTTTTTACTTAGAAAGATTTTTTAGAGACTTTATAGATTTGAAACATTCACCTTAAATGTTCAGCTCCAAAGTGAGCTGAAAAATAGGCTTTTGAAATGTTCAGAGAAATAATCGAATTATGAATTAATAGCATAAATATAACTGAAATATCTAAAGCATAGTTAAAATCGCAGATGTATAAACACATTAGTTTTGTAAGATTGCATATATTAAATCCATGGAAATGTTTCTGAAATACTAGAGTAAATTAGAAAATGGATCCTAACAATTTAATATTAGAATTTTAATGATTTCTAAAAGAACACAGTTAATTTTTTTAAAATTGTATATAAACACAACTTTTATTCTGAAAATAAAAATTTCATTCGGAGAAAAGTTATTATAGGATGAAATGCTTTAAACTGTTTTTTTCCAGTGCATAATTTTTTAAGTACTCTGTAACTAAAAAAGCAATCTTCTTTGTAAATTTGAATTCAGTAATTGGCAGTCTCTGAAGCCTAAAAACAATTGATCTTAACAATAACTAGCAATAATTAGAATAAATGCATTAAGATTTCTGTTAAAGTTGTCCTATGACTATAAAGTAAACATACTTTATTTCGATTTTAATCTTTCAAATATCCTATGTTTCTTCTTTTATTAAGAGGCAGTTGTAATTTACTTTTGTCTATGAGAATAGCAGTTTATTCTAAGTCATAGGTATGATTTATATAACGATGCTTATTTTAATAGGAGAATGATAACATTAAATGTTGGTCATTTTTAAAATTAAAAAATAAAGTAAAATAGTTTAATGAATTGGAAAAAGTATAGACTTGAAACTTTTACCTTAAATGTTCAGCTCAAATAGGATGTAAAAAATAATTTTAAGTGTTTATTGAATTATCGAATTATTCATTAATGGCATGAATACAAGTAAAACATGTAAAGTATAGTTAAAATTTTAGCTGTATTAAACACATTACTTTTGTATGATTGCAAATATTAAATGCAATGAAATGTTATTAAAATACAAAGTTAATTAAGAAATGGAACCTAATAAGTTTTAATAATACAATTTTAATGAATGCTAAAAAATACACAGTTAAAAATTATTTTCAAATCATATATAAACGCAACTTTTAAACTGAAAATAAAAAAAAAATTCATTCATAGAAAAATTATCGAATGAAATTCTTTAATTTTTTTTACCGTGCATAAAATACTCTATCATTAAAAAAGTAATTTTCTTTGGAAAATTGAATTCAGTAATTGGTAGTCTCGAAAAAAATTCTTCTTTTTAAATTATTTGTGTAAGATAAAAAATTGTTTCGTTATGTAAACAAAAATTAGCAATGATTGGAATGCATTAAGATTTCTGTTAAATCTTTGTAATAATTATAAAGTAAACATACTTTCTTTGGATTTTAATCTTTCAAATATCATATATATATAAATATTTTTTTGAAATGTGAGGCAGTTGTAATTGATTTTTGTAGATTAGAATAGCAGTTTTTTCTTAGTCAACGGTATTATTTTTATAACGATGGTTATTTTATTAGTTGAATTAGAACATTAATTGTTGGGTATTTTTATATTTAAAAAAAACAAAGTGAAATATTTTTATTGTTTAAAACTTACGACTTCATACCAAGATTAATGTTTTCTTTGTAAATAACACTCTGTCTAATGAAGTAAGAAATGAAAAATTGTGAAATGTGTTTTGACAACATTAATGCGATATAGATCTGACTGAAATATTTCTATGGCACTAGTTTCTTTCTTACTTATCTTTATGATTTTGAAACAAGGAAATACTTTATTCACACGAATATGTTTGAAAAAATTTCTTTTTGCGATTTTATAAGAAAAATATTAAAAGTTTATTTATTTGGAGGGGATTTTTCAGTAGATATAAAATCTCGGTGAAACTGGGGAGTGATGTAATCTTTCGCCCAAACAAGTATGTAGAAAGCACTAAATGGAAGACAAAACAGTCAATAATCATGCTGCTGGAAACGTAAATGCAATGGAAAGTATGTAACGGTATTTGGCTAGTTCGAGTGACTTAAAGTTACGCATTTCTCAATGCGTAACTTTAAGTCAAGTACACCCAATATTAACACTAGAACATCCATCAAAAACGTATACCTAGAACCGCCGAAGCGGTCATTTTGACCGATGTGGTCTACAGTGCTTTATTATAGCTTACTTGACATTTTTTTACTCTTAATGATTACTATTATTATCAGCATTTCCAATATTATATGTTATAATTATTTCTATAATAAAAAACTTTTTCATGAAGAATTGTATGCACTTTTTAAAGAAATTTAAATAAAGACAAAAAAATATGAATGAAATTAAACACTGTAAAATATAGTATTTCCATTATATTTTATACAAACGATACAATTAATACTAATAATACAAATTGATAGATATCAAATGATGGATATTCTGATGGGAATTACTAACAATTCCTGGTAAATATAAATTAACTGAATGGATATAAATGTTGAGTTAACGCATACATAGCTCATATTATACTTAGTTACATTTCTTCTTTCCTGCGGAATAAAATCAAACATACTATGTTATTTTGGCTAAAATAAAGATAAAATGTTTCCCAAAATGTGGAGAATGTACAGCATGTATGTGAATGAACTAAAAAATGTCTTTCTCAAAATTTTCACAAAAAATCTTATTTACCACTTTAGCTCTGCATTTGCTGCAAGTCGGTTTCCTGTAAACTTCACACTTGTCCATTTTTTTTAAATTCACTTTGCAACTAGAACTTTGGCACTACTTTCTCTTTTTAGCTTCTTTATCACTAGTAAGTGAGGATAATTTTGACAGTTTATCAAGGAAAGAAGGAAAAAAATGTTTTGCTATTAAGTTCCCTACATTCATCAGTTACAGTGGGAACTGATGAGAAACACTTACCAGAAACTGTAGAGTTCGATAATTGAACAAAAACTGGAGTTCACGTGCTCGAGCAAATGAGACGGAAGTATTCCACAAAAGCTTGTTCTAGACGGTGGCCTGTACTGGTTAGTGAAATCTTCGATGCTTTCGTCGAATTCGCATATGATTCTAGCAGCTCGGATCTTGATTGCAAAAGAATGTCGCGCCGTCAAATATTATTTCCAGTGAGTTTCATATATAGTATCAAAGAATTAATGCCCAAGAGATCAAGCACATTATAAAATACATAAAGAGGAATTTGAATTTCACGAGAATATGATCTTTCTCGTGATATAAATTTTTTAACACTCAGATTATTATTTTAAATGCAAACTTTAAAAAATCACAAAAACTTAATATTTAATTTAAACAAATATAAGAAGAATTTTTCAAAAATCCTTCTCAGTGCACCCCTACGTTATAAGAAGAATCGCCATGCAAAATTTCATCCCAGGTCCAGCGGTTTGGTCTGCGCGTTATCTGTCAGTCAGTCAGTCACGGAAATGTTATGAATAGATAGATTATAGACTTATTTATTTGAACATGCTAAATAATTTTATTCATATTTATTGGCTTCCTAATATCCAGCAGGTATTATAACAAAATATCTAACCCTTCGATATAAGGAAATCTCGATTTCGAATATCAATTCTCGTCCAATACATTCTTCCTGTTTCGGTCCAAAGTGACTTTAATATTTACTTCCTTTTATTTACTTAGTTATTTGGCCACGTAAAATATTTTTTCCATAAATATTGGCCAAATATTTCTCTAAAGTTAAATACATTTTTCTCTGAATAAAATGTATAATATCAACAAAACTATTCCAATGATTTAAGGATATATCGATTTCGAATATCAATTTTCCACTAATAGTTCCATGTTGTTTTAGTTCAAAGAAATTTTAAGATTTACTCATTTTAACTTTCTATCTCTTTTTGACCACTTAAATATTTTCATCCATAAATATTGTTCACTTAACTTACAGAGAGTATTATGAAAAAAATATGCCCCTTCCGAGCGGAGAAATCTCAATTTGGAATATCAGATCTCACGAAATACTTTCATCCTGTTTCAGTCCAAAGTTACTTTAAAATGTGTTTGCTTTTATTTTTTTACCTATTGGACTGCGTAAAATATTTTTCTCTGAAAATTATGCTAAAATATTTGCCAAGATTTCAACATTTTTTTTTCCTTCAATAAAAAGGCGTCACTGTATCCATCGTTCACGACCTATTAAACAACCCTGGAATTTAAGCACTCTACATATGATTCCTCTTACAAAACAAATCCTTCCGTTTTCTGGAAACTTCAAGTTTCGAAGCCATTTCTAAAGTATTATGTTACTGTATTATCAAAGTGTTTTGGTTTTTAGGTGGTAAATAACGCAATACAAAAACGTTTGTAAAGGAGATCGGGAAATATATTGTGACTTAAACAGAAATCGCTTGCCACCGTTTTGCCAAGCAGACAGGCGCTCAGAAAATTATTGCATAAGTTTTTTATATTAAAATTATTGCACATTTCATTGAAAATTATGGCATATTCATTTAAAACCTCAAAATTATTGAATAATCTATTGAAAATTATTTCATATTTGTTTATCGGTGGTAGGAATGTCTAATAATTACAAGATAAAAAGAACTTTTTATATAGCATGTTTTTAAATTTTCTGTTGAATCATAAAAACTTGGCAATTATATGTATTAATACTTTTTTAACAAATTTTTTGATGAATCATCCCATCAACTTGAAAGAAAATGAAGTTAATTGGAAGTTAACTTGCGTTTAACATTTCATTCCCGTCCCGGGCGATAGATGGCTGCACCAGTCTACAAAACAAAATTAACTGAAAATGGATTCAAATCTGCTTAAAGATGGCTAAAAGTATTAAAATAATGCAGTGTCATCGTGCTCTGAGCTATTCTAAAAGTTTCAAATGTCTAGCTAATCGGGACGTTAGTTAAAAGTCGATTGCAAGATTTGTAAGGGACAAACACGCACACAAACAAACAAGAAAGCAAGTTAATAAAAATATGGTAAAAATAAGACTTGTGTTTTTGTAGATAAAGACAGCATATTTGAAATGTTATGAAGACCATATTAATTTACTGAAAATTTCTGCGAGCCTTAAGAAATAAGGATAAATGGGAAGACGAAAAATATTTCACCGCAAAAAAAGAAAATAACCGATCATTCTAAATTTAATAAATATAAATATTCATTTATTATATATTCCTTTCGTAGTGTTATAAACATAACAGTAATATACCCTATTCTTTTAGATTTATAATATTATGCACCTTCACAAAAAGCTTCGCGGGGCAGAGAAGTACTGGCTGGTCGCATTTGGTCCCACATGCGTATATTGTGCTGTCCTGCTGTAGATGATTTATAATTTAGTGCTAAAGAGTTGGCACTGAAAATGCAGCCCGTTTGTTTGCGGTCAACTGTACCGAAAATTTGTCAATCTACTCTATATATGATATAAAATATAAATCCATCCACATAAATGAATACATCGATTACAGGCTCATATACGCTAAAACTTCTGGACGTATTGAACCAACAATATTAAGATGCAGATGTAATTCAAAACTTATTGACATGGTACCTCTGGTTAATTTTGTTGTTGTTAAAGAATGGTTAAATTATCTTATTTTAGTTACGAAAACTTTAACAATTTACATTACATTTTCCACTACTAATTATATCTTTTCTGTAAAATATTTTGCAGTCAGCAAAATTATTTTTAGAAATAAATATAAGATATATTCTACCTTATGTATAGCAAGTAAAAATTTGAGAAGAATAACTAAGTGTCTCGTAAAACGCAGCTTATTGATGCTCTATGTACGAGTAATAAAGTGCAATCATACATATCAGATTTTCGAATAGCGAAATCATCTCCATTTTTCTTTCGAATCAGATTACGAGTAGTATAGAGAAGACTGAAAATAACCTGATGTATTATTCATGCAGTTTTCTAAAAGACAAAGACAAAAACATTCTTTAAGACTGTAAAATTGTTTGAGAACAAAAAAAAATATTTCTGAGCTCAGCAAGATGTTATAAACTAGTTTTGGGACCTAGAAAGAAATTTTTAAACAAATATTGCTAAGTGCAATCTCACTATATAAAAATGCATGTATGTACAGGGTGCTCATAAAAAAAAACTTTACCGATATATGGACCTCTAGGGGCTGTTTCGTTCAACCAACCGAGATGAGATTTCAGATATAGTTATTCAGAGCTATGAGCTCGGGATTCTGTAAACGGTAACACAGTGGAGCTCACGGTTACGGTTATAGGTATAGAATCTCGAAATTTTCGAATAGCAACGTCCATTCTTCCGTCGCAAAATGCTCAGCGCATGCGAAAACCTTAAATAGCGTTGGGACGATACGTGTATCCCATAAACGAACGCGTTATGCATGCACAAAAAGCAGCTCTGCGAACGGCCAACAAGAACACGATGGTGGCACCCATGTGGAAAATATGTAACCCAAATAAAAGTTTTCTTTTGTTTGATCTGTGGTGTCATCAGAGATTGTCGTCTTGCCTCTGTTACATGCAAATTTCCTCCGTGCGCCCGATCGTGTTTTTGTAGGCCGTTCGCAGAGTTGTTTTTTGTGCGTGCATAACGCGTCTGTTTCTTGTGACACACGTACCGTTCGAACGCTCTTTAGGGTTTTCGCATGCGCTGAGCATTTTACGGTGGTAAAAATTGAGCGTTACCATTCAAAAATTTCAAGTTTCTGTACCTATAACTGCAACTGTGAGCGGCACTTGGTTGCCGATCACAGAAAAGCCAAGCTCATACCCCTGAAAAACTATATCTGAAATCTCATCTCGATCGGTTGCACAGAACGGCCGCTAGAAGTCCATATTTCGGCAAAGTTTTTTTATGACCACTCTGTATGTGTGTATGTATGTTCCAGCGTAAATCTGGAACACAAGAAAGCAATTTCAACCAAACAAGGTACACATATGACTTACAATGTGGGAAAAAAAATAGTGTGGGAGTAAGACACTCCTAGTTTCCCCTAGGAGTAGGAAGGGAGTGAAATGTAAAAATAACCCTAAAAGGCTAATATTAGGATCGAATTCATAGTTTTCGGGGTCGTTTAGATAAATAGTGTCACCCCCGATGCCGTTTAAGTGCAAGTTCAGCCACAATCTCCATGTGGTGGTGAGAATGGAGGAAAAAGAAAATGTATTGTCTTCCTCCGAAGAGAAAATGAACTCTCCCCGAGAAACAGGTCACTCGGGGAGAGTTCATTTTTGATGAGGAGGTGGAACATTACAGTAGCGAATTTCAATAGGAGAAAATATGTAACGGCGAAGAATGTTGATTATCCCCGACCCCTCATTTCGAGAATCGTCCTCCCCGAGGTAGCAACCCTAAACCAGGGCAAGGTCTCATCAGGAGGGAGGTTGACAATAGATTCCAGGCTTGTCTTGGCCCTGTGGTTTTCGGTGCTGAGGGCGGTGAGATCGAATCCTGGCATTGTGCAATTAAGAGTATCCGTTAGTGCCGTCCCAACATAGGGGTAATGCTAGTCCAGCTATATGGTGCCCCCATAGTAACACGGCTAACAAAACTGCGGTGTACTAAGGTGGTAAGAATATTGTCCAAGAAACCGTCTGCCGCATTGGTGGGAAAAAAGTGTTGAATCCATTGTTTTCGGGATATCTAAGCTGATTGATTGGTGACAGTCCCGATTACATTTAAACCAAAGTTTAGTGCTCCCTTAGGGGTAGGGGTGAAACAGGGTGCTATTTGAAAACAAAGCGAGTCTTTTTTTCGAATCCCTAGTTTTCGGGTTCGCTGATATGAATGGTGTCACTTCCGAGGCAATTTAAGTCTAAGTTGAGTTACATCGGCATTGGAAGGTGAGAAGGGGTGAAACATAATTCGTTCAAAATGACCGAGATATACCTAGATGTTCAAAATAATTGGACAAAGCCGGGAAAACAGCAAGTTTATACAGGTTTCACACCTGTTTGAGATACACCCCCTTTAACTTCGAAAAGGTGACAGCTTAGGCCATAAAGTTGGTGTCTAGGTATAGTAAAAAGGTATGCGCTACACGATGAGAGAACTTACATCGCCATCTATAGGCAAATTTTGGAGTTAGCGTTTTTATCTCAAAAGTGGTACGAGATGCGGGAAAAAGTCAATTACAAAGTTGTTCACCATCATCGATTTAGTAAGAAAAGCCACCTTGCACACATTAATACTTAAAACAGAATGTAGAAAATAAACATTTGTTTGATCACGATATCGAAAATTGTCATGTCATAAAGAGTGGATCTTTCACAATGTGCAACGAGAAATCCAGTCCAGACTGCAAATGTGTATAGTGGCTAATGGAGAGCATTTTCAGCAACATAAATAAATGATCCCGATGATATGGAAGTGTTTCAGTTTCTTTCTTCCACTCTTTATGTCACGACAATTTTCGAAATCGTGTGTAATGATGCGCCTTCGAATAGGTGAAGATATCATAAAAATATTAAAAGAATAAGTCAATTCGAAGGCTTTCATCATTACATTCAAATGGTTAAAATTGGATGCGACGGCTAGAGGCAGCATGCTAATTAAAGAGCGAAGCGGTCCGGTGTTTTGATGTGGAAGAGCGAAGCGGTCAGCTTGGAAAGTTAGATCGCTAGACAAAGATAAGCGGGACTGTCTCCAAAAGTGACGATATATGACAAAGGGCTTTGTATTAGAATTTACGACAGCGGCGTGATAAAATCACAAGCAACTTGGGAGTTTTTGCGTGCTGTTTCGGTGTGTGAAGCAGGGGCGGCCAATTAAAGAATGAAGTGATGTAGGCAAATGAAATTTTGGCAGTGTCGGGAATGGTTGAAAAGTAAATTAGAAGGAGGAGTCAAGAAAGAAGAAAGGGTATTGAAATAATATAAATTGGGGAGTTTGAAAAATTAAAAAAGCTCTCTCCCCCTCTCTCTAAAATAGCAAGCTCTCAGATCTCTCAGGGAGAGACTCCTGATTGTGGTGGAGTCTGATCCAGTTTCGATTCCCCGTTTTCTTTCTTGAGTTTGGCGTATCGGGTCGAGCTACAGTTCCCCGTTGCCTCATAAGATTTTGTGTATAGGGTAGAACTGCGGTTCCCTTTGTGTTATACGGCATTGGGTCGAAATTTGAGTTCCTCAAATATAATTGTGAAATAAAATATTTTGTGTGTGCGTGTGATGATAGAAGGTAGTAGCAAGCTCAACGACTTAGAAGCAAGAGAATCCTCCGGCATATCTACGGAAGTCGACCTACAAATATACCGGAACGCAACTAAACGAGTGAGTCGCAATATTTCATTTGTTAAGATCAGTCCTTTTCTTTTGGTTGATGTTTGTATTTGATTTGGCTATCGGTTTACGAATAGGTGTAGAGATAGTTAATAGCAGATATAATTGGTATTCTACGTTTTGGATAGTTATTGTGTGCTCCCTTGTTTCCTTTGGAAAGTAATCTTTGAAATTTTATATTAAAGGAGGAGAAACTGATTTTGTGTATGGCTAGGCGTGTTTACGAATGGTATCATTTAAGTTAATATGTATAAATTTACAAATTGTAAATAAATCAAATTTAAATTTATTTAGTTCTCTGTTTTAATTGTTATCAATGGTTTTCAGTTTACTTGTTCGTTATTGCTAATTACAACCAGAACTTTACGTTATTAACAAATAATTAAAACACAACGCACCCAACTACCCCTTTCTAAAATAACTAATGTACTACCCCAACTAAATCACGCCCGATTAAATAACTTTTGGACGAGCAATATGACATCGTGACCAATCAAATGTTCATTTTATACATTCTGTTTTAAGTATTAATGCGCGCAAGGTGTCTTTTCTTACTTAATCGATGATGCTGAACAACTTTGTAGTTGACTTTTTTCCGTATTTCGTACCGTTTTTGACATAAAAAAGATAATTCCGAAATTTGCAGATAGATGGCGTTGTAAGTTGACTCATCGAGTAGTGCATAACATTTTTACTATACCTAGACACAACTTTTATGGCCAAAGCTTTTTTGAAGTTAGAAGTTAAGGGGGTTGTAACGGATATAGGTGGGAACCCTGTATGATAAATACAAAATTACGGTGTAACATTTTAAATTAAGGGGCATAGGAGTTTAGGGGTAAGCTTGTTTTTTATAGATTATTTCTATAAATCAGGTTCCTTCATAAAGTTAAAAATTAATAAAGTTCGAAAAAAAAATGAAACAATCTTTTGTAATTTGAATGCGTATATAACCAAGTGTACATTGAAATTAACTGTTGTCTCACGTTGAGTTTTGACGTAATTTACGTAATAAAAATGTAATATACAGCATAGAAAAAGGTACCTTAAGCCGTGAAAACATATTTCTAACTTTTTAGAGAACTATATTCAGCAGACTTTGGGAAGTATGAACAAAACACAACAAAATAAGCTTGGTCGGTTAGAAAATGAGGTAGATGCAGGGTTTTAAAAATAGAGTTTATAAATCATAGTTTTGAAAAATTGAGGCTTAAAAAAAATTTGGAACATAAACTACTACATATCTTTTGAATACACGTTACCAGAAGATACTAGATTCAGCTGACGTTCAAACCTAAAAATCGTGTATTTTAAGTTTTGTGCGAGACTTTTTCCCTTTCCTGTGATATTTACGTTTTTGACTTAATGTACTTCTTCATGGTTTGTATCACATATACATATTTTTTTCCTAAAAAGATATGCCCAACCCTTTCATAACCATATTATAATACGTGCACATATTTTGTTAAAGACTCTTTCTAAGTAATAGCAAAAGCGAAGAGACGTAATCTTCTTTACCCTAAAATAACGCCATATTTTCTGAGAATTTCAGGGAAAAATTTAAGTTGGAAAACGAAATTTGAATATTTTAGTTTGAAAACAAATTGTAAGAAAAGTTTTATGTCTAAAAGCAATATTTTAGCCTTTTCCTTTCGGGGTGGGATAGCATGTATCCCAAGAATGAATACACACACACACATACATATATATATATATATATATATATATATATATATATATATATATATATATATATATATATATATATATATCCCCTTATAGGTCGTTCTTACAAAGGGGGTATGAAATTTCTCATTCTAAAGTGTGAATCAAAAGAATGGGGTTGAGAAAGTTTAACCAAACTTCAGTAATTTCATTCATAACGGTACAAAATAGTGTAAAGTGACAGGCTGCAAAGGCTTTAAAAAAAAAAAAAATGGCTGATGGATGCTTAAAATCATTTATTTCGTTTTTATAGGTTAAAACTACACTAATATAATCAGTTTTTCAGTGATTTTATATCAGAAAATGCACATAACCGTTTTAGCGATTTTGCTTTAACACTAGAACCGCGGGACTTACGATATACCTAGAACCGCGGAGCGGGTCATTTTGACCCTAGATTGTAAACTTATAAAATATGCACAAGCGCTTAATTTATTTAACTAAAACATTTTATTTTTTAAATAATAATCAATATTTCTCATAATTTACATTAAATAATTTATATAAATCAAGAGAAATTAACTTAATTTTTACAAAATTGTATTATTTAAAATTTTATGTCCTTGGGTATAATAACATGTCTCTTTAAAAAAATATGGCATAAATTTCCTAATTTCAATAGAAAAACAGAGTATCTCTTTTTAATACGTTTAGACATAATTTAAAAAAATTAAAAATAAAAAATTTTGTCACTTAGTAAAATTTTTATCAGTACTTAGTTTTACAGATTATGAAATCCAATTTATTGTATGCATTTTGTACAAAACTGATTAATAAGTTTTGTACATTTTCCACAGATGGGTGCTTTACATTTTGAACAGATATCTAGAGTTTTATTTTCACATTTCGAAATGTGGCATCGGACTCGTTTACGATTAATTTTTGGTTGTCCGTCGTTTTCATTGGTTGCTTCACATGCTCTTTTTGCCACTTTTTTATGTCGGAAGAGAACAAACTTTTCTCGCAATTTTTCAACCAAGTCTTGAATGAATTGCCGTCTACTAATAGATTTTCCAGTTACAGCTTTATATAAAACCCAGGCATTGATTGCATCAAGGTCCAAAATATTACAAATAAAACCTGCACCGGTCACCTACGTGAAGCAGACTTGACTGTAAATTTCCTTGCCATTTGTTCAATCACGTCCGCACCGTATTTAGTTGCGTTGTAGAAAGCGATTGTATCAGGTAGTTTTTTTGGGTTATCTGCAATTTCTACGTTTGGACGGAGACTACTTAGCAATCAAACGTTTTTATCTTTTTTACCTTGATAAACAGTTAGACTCATGTCTTTATGGGTTAGTACCGTAGTCGAATACATTGTGGATTTTAACATTTTTACAGAGACTAGTATTTCTCTTCATGAGCGTTTTACAGTTCCTACAAGGCTAGTGTTTTTGGATTTCAATGCCTCTGCAAGCTTCAGTGTCGTGATAGTTGTTCGTAGTGACATTTCTACCTTTGTTCTCATATGGACTTATTAGTCGCAGCACTACATGTTCAGAAAGAGAAACGTTGGATGGACTTTGGTTATCTTTTCCAACATACGGGAATCCATTTATCAGATATTTTGAGTCAAATCTGCAGCCAACCAGAACTTGATTCCACACTTATCTGGTTTGTTTGGCATGTATTGGATATACCTACACCTAGCTTTTGTAGGAAATAACTGTTCATCTAGAGTTACTTTAGGACCTAGTGTATAGTTAGTCTTTCAATTTTCCCTGAAACGATTCCAGATATCCGAAATAAGGGCAAATTTGTCTGTCTCTAAACGCTTTGATCTTGTTTATTTTATGTAGAAGCGTAAAAATCCCATTATTTCACGAAATTGGTCTCTTGACATTGTATTTTGGAAAAATGGTGGTCCTCAGTTCTTTGACCACAAGCTATCCAGTTCAAGTCCTTTTGTACAATATATACCACGTGCATATAAAATTTATATAAAAGCATCTATTTCTTCTAATGTTATATTCCATTCTCCTTCCTGAATCTGCCGATGAGCTTTATCTTCAGTACATTTCTTTATGTGTTTCAATATCCATTCATCTATAAAAAGTCTCCAAGCACTTGAAGGACTGTTGTCGATAACATTGCGTTTAGCATGTGGTGTTGGGCCCCAAACTTCTTTCAAAATATCAAAGTTTGATTTTCTTCCTCTATCGTTTGTTCCTAATAGAGCGAAATTTCAAATTGTCCCATCTTTGCCATCTTCGTTATTTCCAACTTTGAATGTTATTGTTGATTTCTTTTTCAAATTTCTTTGCGTGTTTGTATCTTTTCTTGGAATGTTTGATTTTTATTTTTTATCAGATAAATTATCATCAGTACTGCGATGAGAAGGACCAGGGATTGTTAGAGCATTGCCAGAGTCATCTTCACTTTAATTTTCTTCATCCGAATCCAAATTTTATTCATTAGCAGGCAGGTATTCATCCTCACTACTCAAAATCGAATCTTGAGAAACCTTTTTCCGAACCTTGTGAATCCTTTTCAGATAATTGTTTTAAATATTCTAAAGCTTCCTGAACAGCAAGATTACGGCGTCGTGACATAGTTTTTATACATAAAATAATTACAGAATAAAAACAACTTCAAAAAGTCTTCTAAATATTCGTAGTAATTTTTCTCTGCATTCGAACGTAGTTCGTGTTTCAAACCTAATATAATGACCTTGACTGAAAAACCTTCACTATTCCCCCTTCTGGTACAGTCCATTTAAGGAATTCTAGGATGGGGTAGAAGTATTTTACAGTTACAGTTCGAAAAATTGCATCTGTTTTTCGTTATTTGCGCATTAACATTTCTTACGGGTCAAATTGACCCGCTCCGCGGTTCTAGGTATAAGTGTTAATAATCGGAAAAATATTTATGTTACGAATTTTTAAATTTGGTAAATTGTTGTTCACCTTAAAATATTAAAAGTCATTAAAGGAATTGTTTTTTCAATCTATACTTTTCGCGTGGTGATAAATTAAACATCGTTTTGGGTCAAATTGACCCGCTCCGCGGTTCTAGTGTTAAAAGTTCTCCATTAATGAGTTTCGGTTTGAAATATGATTGCAGATGAAAATAAACCCGTAGTATATTTTCTATCGTATACGACATAACACCATGCTTAGGGATAAGATGTAAAATTTATAGTGAAAATACTTGGTGACGTATGTTAAAGTTACTTTATTTCGTTTTTTTTGGAAAAAACACTTCCTTAAATAAATCACAGTGTTTAACTGATTTTACTTCAGAAGTTGCTTCATTTCTGAGTTTTGTTTTGAAATGCGGATGAAACTCAACATATCTGAAGAGCAAAATTTCTATGGCAAAAAAAAGAAGAAAAAAAGCAGAACATTCGTAGAACATTATATGGTAAATCAGTATTCATGACTCCAAAAATGAATGGTGTAAACATTTTCTCATGAATACAAAATGAGCTTCAATTTGTGTTACTCGTAATAATTTCGTTGTCTCGAAACCCTACAAAAGAGACGAAACAGAAAATTTTACAGCTTGTTCTTTTCATCCTACACATTTGATTATTTTAGTTTGAAAACAAATTGTGAAAAAAAGAAGCTTTATGTTTATAGGTAATATTTCCACAAACTTGTAGTCATTTCGTTCATAACGACATAAAATCATGTATACTTATAAGGAGTAACTTTTATTTTTTTATTTTAGCGAATGTTTAAAATCTTTTGTTTTGTTTTTCTAGAATGAAGCAATAGTAAATTAAATCCCAGTTTTTCATTGATTTTTTTTCAGGTGTTGTACAAAATATTTGGAGACTTTACTTCCAAAAGTTGTTGTTGCGCCGTCAAGAAGTTGAAAAAATTAACGCCAGATGGCAGCACAGCACGGCCCATGTGGGCCGTGCTGTGCTGCCCACATGTGCTGCACACATGGGCTGCACACAAATAGGCTCCTCATGGGCTGCTGCATGGGAAACCGGACAAACTTTAGCTTGTTGATGCGCGTGGTTGGATACGCAGCAGGCAGACGCTACGAAAATAGACGCTGTAAAATCGAATCGATATTAAGATGCTTTGTTGACATCACAATCCTGTTTATTGTATTAAGAGTCAATCCGAAACATCAAGTCAAATAAATCTAAGTAAAAATGCATTTGTCTTAATCGTCAATGAGTCTGCAATTAATCAATTTTACTTCACAGGAAAGCGGGCGAAAGGTAAGCCAATTCTAATATAATTTTAGAAACTTATCGCTCTAAACAATGGATGCACCGGCGAAATGTTAAGAATTTAGTGATGCTGAATAACAATGCATGAGTAAAGGAATTAAATTAAGAACAAATGTATGATTTTTAAATCGAAAGTAATTCTAATGATTTTAATTGAATGTGATTCAAGATTCAAAACGTATTTTATTTGAAATCAAGTTGCATGCATATGAAATCGAGACTGTATTTGGAATCAAAAATTGAATCTATGTGAAGTCGAAACATTTGATTATTAATAACTTTGTTCTTAAGAGAAATAGATAAATCTGTATGCTGTGCATTTTCTATGATTATTTAAGTGAAATTGACAAGTCTTGCACAATATTTTGAAAACTGAAGTGCTTTTATGAATTGTTATTCTAAGTGCCTGTTGCTGTGAATTCAACTATTTTAAACTGTGAAAGTGTTTAAAAATAAGGTATCTATCTAAAATTTAACTGACAAATCGATAAAGTTAAGATGGGTCCTAAAACAAAACCTACTGCGTCTGTTGTGTTTCACACACAAATGAAAGAAATTCGTAGATATGCTGATGCTGTCGATGACGCAATCAAATCTAGTAATTTTCAAAGGGTTATATCTGTAAAAGATAATATTTCGAATTGTCGTTGTAAGCTTGAGGAAAGCTAGTACGAATTTCCTGTTCTAGATGAATTTGATGAGAATGTAGAACATAAGAACTTTACTGAATCTAAAGATATGGCTGATTTAGCATTAGAGAAAATTGAGTCGTATTTGAGTGAAATTAATGCTAAATCAAAATGCAAAGAAAATGATCAATTAAATACCAGTCCTATCCCATATGCCACCATAAATCTCCCAAAATTTGACCTTCCATCTTTCTCAGGCAGTTTTGATTCTTGGTTAAGTTTTAAGTCAATTTTCTTCAGTACCATCGATTCGAATGAATCTTTATCAGAAATCCAAAAAACTGCAATATTTGCAAAACTCTGTTATTTCTGATGCTTCTAGGCTGATCAGATGATTTTCAATAACTCGAGAAAATTATAAAAATGCTTGGGATACACTTATAAAGAAATCTGACAATCAAAGAGAATTAGCATTTTCCCAGAGTAGAAAGGTTTTTAATTTAAAATCTGTAAAGTCAACTTCTGAATCAATTCGAGCTGTAGTAGATACTTGCAATGAAGTACTCAGAAACTTTAAAACTCTTGGACTAGAATGCAATCAGTTGGTAGAGATATTATTAGTATTCACTTTACAAGATAGATTAGAAGATTCAATTAGAGTTAAATGGGAACTAACTGTTGATGACAAAAACTTTCCTTCCTTAGACAACTTTCTTTCATTTTTGGAAAAACAAGCTAGAAGTCTACAGGGTGTTAAAATTGCTCATCCAGTTGAAAAACAGAGTAAAATGTCTCATAAATCATATTCTCTTAAGGCTACGTTGAAGTCAGGTGAGGAGTCATGCAAGCTTTGTGCTTTTCCTCATTTATTGCACAGGTGTGAATAGTTTCTGAAGATGAGTATCGATGACCGTTGGGGCTTTGTAAAGAGATCACGGTTATGTTTTAACTGTTTGCGAGATAACCACAGTGTTTCTTCATGTAGATTTAGTACTACTTGTCGAGCCTGCAGACAGACACCACACGGTACTTTATACCTTTCAAGCCAACCGAGAAGAAACCCCTGCTAGAGACTCAAACCCAAATCAGCCTAGTAACCTCAATCTTGTTCAGCCATCTGGTACGAGTCAAGAACAACAATTTTGCCTAACTGGGAATATGAATAATTCTAACCTATTTTTACACTCTACAGCTATTATTAAAATTAAAGATAGTCGAGGACAGTTTGTTAATTGTAGAGCTTTGATTGATGGGGGTTCCCAGGCGTCTCTAATCACCAAATCATGTTGTAAAAGTCTAAATCTCCCATTTCATGAGTCACAAAGCCAGATTCTAGGCCTAGATAACAGAGTTGCTGCTCTAGCTACAAAAAAAGTTGAATTTAAGTTTTCTCCCCACTTTAATCAAGATACCTTTTCCGTTGATGCTCTTGTAGTCGAGAAACTCACCTGAAATTTGCCCAACTTCTTTATCTCAGAGTTTGATTGGCATCACCTAAAAAGACTCCAATTATCAGATCCTTCATTTCATATCAGCCGATCTGTGGATATCATCCTGGGAGCTGATATATTCTTCGATCTAATTCAATGCGGAAAGATTTCAGGTAAGCAGAGTCAACCATTCGCCGTGAATTCCAGGTTAGGCTGTTTACTTTCCGGGCGAATTTCTACGGTTTGTCAAAGTGAGAAGAATGTCACGCCTCTAATCAATTGTCATGCCTTACTGGACCTGGAAAACCTAGTATCTAAATTTTGTCAAGTAGAAGCAGTCCCAGATGTTTGTCACCTCTCTGATGAGGACCAAGAAGTTGAAAAATCCTATCTCGACCAATTAGAAAGAAGATGTGATGGTCGGTACATTGTTAGTCTGCCTTTCAAAGATGGCAGAGTTCTGGGGTTCGTATCACCAATGACAATTCAACTAAAGATCTTGATGCAGGATCTCTGGAAGGAGAAAATATCGTGTGATGATTCTCTAACGAAACACATTTCCGAAGCATGGATACAGTTCAGGAATCAGATTGATCACCTGGCAGAAATAAAGATTCCAAGACTCCTTTCACAAGATGCTACAATGAAATGCATTCAGCTCATAGGTTTCTGTGACGCTTCTCAACGAGCTTACGCTGCAGTTTTCTACTTAAGAACCGAATTTGTCACTGGAAAGATACAAGTTTCAATAATCACTTTTAAGACCAGAGTAGCTCCCGTGAAATCTATAACCTTGCCCAGACTCCAGCTGAGGACAGCTCTTCTTCTTTCTCAAATCTACGTTGCTGTCATAGAATCTCTAAGAAAAGTTATTCAAATTGATAACATTCTTCTCTTTTCGGACTCTCAAATGGTTCTGGATTGGTTAAAGTCGTCACCTAATAGATGGAAAACCTTTGTGGCTAACCGAGTCTTCCAAATTCAAGAATTGACACATGAAGCATCATGGCATCATGTAAGAAGTGAAGAGAATCCTGCCGATTGTGCTTCATGTGGTATTCCAGCTTCAAAGTTAAAGAATCACAAGTTGTGGTGGTCTGGACCACAATGGTTAAATCAAGATCGTCTAAAATTTCCCTTTACTGAATCATCGTTTCCTAATGATGAAGATATAAAATTGGAGGAGAAATCACCGGCAACAGTTACTGGTTTTGCAGTTTCGAGTCAATGCAATTTCTTATTAGAGGTCGTTGGCAGATGTTCATCATTTTCTCGATTAATCCGAATCATAGTGTAAACGATTCATTAAAAATTGCAGGTCTTCAATATCTATGGGTGTGCTCTCATTTGCAGAAATAGAGAATGCTACAAAATGTATCATTCGGGCTGTACAGAGCTCAAACTTTCATTTGGAAATTTGGCATCAAGAAAAGGGACTCGCTCTTCCCAGAACTAGCAAGTTATTGCCACTAAATATTTTTCTAGACACAGAGGGAATTATCCGAGTTGGAGGTAGGTTAAAAAATTCAAATCTAAATTCGAATAAAAAGTACCCAATTCTCCTCCTACCGAAAAATCCACATCTTACGAAGATACTTGTGGTGTATTACCATGAAGTTAATTTGCACAGTAACCCAACTTACTCTGTGCAGCACCCGCCAGAAATTCTGGATTCCATCCGTTAGAGAGATAGTCGGTAGTCTTTTATCCAAGTGCCTAACCTGCTTCCGTCTCAAAGCACAGTCTTGCAGACAAATAATGGGTAACCTCTCTGCTAGCAGATTCAGTGCTGGCAGAGCCTTTCTCAACGTTTATCTCGACTTTGGTGGACCATTCATGACGAAACCCAATGTGCCTCGAAGCAAAGTTAAATTGAAATCGTACATTGCTCTTTTTATTTGCTTCGCAACCACGGCTGTGCATCTCGAGGTCGTTTCAGACCTTTCGCAGGATGCCTTTCTATCAGCTTTTCGCTTCATATCAAGACGAGGGGTGCCAGTTAACATATTCTCCGACAACGCAACCAACTTCAAAGGGGCATCTTCATATCTGCATGAGCAATGGAAACTTTTGAACTAAGGAAGTTCAAAACTTTGCAACTCAAAATTCTATAACGTGGCATTTTATACCTCATTTAGCACCACATTTTGGTGCTCTTTGGTAGAGTGGAATTAAATCGACCAAACAACATTTAATTCTAGCAGTGAAGTTAGCAGTCTTGAACTTTGAGGAGCTTTCTACGTTGGTAACACAGATTGAGGCATGCCTCAACTCTCTACCTCTGACGCCACTGTCTTCGGATCCTCAGGACTTAGAGCCTCTTACTCCCGGCCATTTCTTGATCGGTGTTCCCATAAATTCCTTTCCAGAAACAGTTCCAGGCAAATCCATGTGCCTAAAGAAGAGATGACACTTAATTCAGCATCTCCGAAATCAGTTCTGGAAAAGATGGCACCAAGAATACTTAAATCATCTTCAACAGA
Organism: Dolomedes plantarius; assembly: GCA_907164885.2. Lineage (NCBI taxonomy): Eukaryota > Metazoa > Arthropoda > Arachnida > Araneae > Dolomedidae > Dolomedes > Dolomedes plantarius. The sequence continues at coordinate 57,220,506 of OU015503.1, forward strand.
GGCGTAGGTGGTTCAAGACGAGTCCGAATCTCCAAATCAATGATTTAGTCCTCCTGCAGGAGGAGAATCTCCCTCCTATGAAGTGGAGTGTCGGAAGGATCCAACAGGTATTTCCTGGGAACGATGGTGTAGTCAGAGTGGTCGAAGTAAAGACCACCAAAGGACTGTTCAAGCGTCCTATTACCAAGTGCTGTGCTCTTCCTAAAGAGTACTGGACTCATAGTCCAGGGGGGGAGAGAATGTTGCGCCGTCAAGAAGTTAAAAAAATTAACGCCAGATGGCAGCAAAGCACGGCCCACATGCATGAGAAACCGAACAAACTTTAGCTTGTTGATGCGCGTGGTTGGATACGCAGAAGACAGACGCTACGAAAATAGACCCTGTAAAATCGAATCGATGTTAAGATGCTTTGTTGACATCACAATCCTGTTTATTGTATTAAGAGTCAATCCGAAACATCAAGTCAAATAAATCTAAGTAAAAATGCATTTGTCTTATTCGTCAATGAGTCTGCAATTAATCAATTTTACTTCACAGGAAAGCAGGCGAAAGGTAAGCCAATTCTAATATAATTTTAGAAACTTATCGCTCTAAACAGTTGTTAATTAGGGAGTTTTATTTTGAAATATGATTCACAGTTGAAAACAAACTTGCCGTACATTTTATGTCATATACAATATTACAATATGCATGATGATAAGTTTCAAAATCTTTCGAAAAAATTCCAGCTGAAGGATGTGTAGAATCTGTTATTTCGTTTTTCTGAAAAAAAATCATAGATTAAATCACTGTACTTAGGTTATTTTATTTCAGAATTTATACATAAATATTCCATGATTTTAGGTCAAACTTGTATCATTAGCGAGTTTTATTTTTGAAATACGACTGAATGCTCAAAACAGAAAAAAAGACAACGTAATAAATTTAAGAAAGGATCTGAAAATCGAATTTTTAGTCACAAAATAAACGAAGAAAAAACAATACATTCGCAGAACATTATATGGTCAATCAGTATTCATGACTCCAGAAATGAAGGGTGTAAATATTTTCTCATGAATACAAGATGAGTTTCAACTCGGGTTACTCGTAATAATTTCGTTGTCTCGAAACCCTACGAAAGAAACGAAACACTTTGCCCCGTGTTCTATTTATCATCCACATAAAACTGAAGATTTTACTTTCCGAATAAACAAGAAACTATTTCTGGAGAGCCAGGTTTTCCGGAATAATGTAATTTATTATAGGATATCTACAGAGGACAAAAATAAAATTACTATCCCTTTCCCTGTTCGACGATATTAGTGAATGACGGCACTAGATGATAGCAGTATAAGTTTATTTGAATTTCGGACTTAAACAGATATAACAAACAGGACTTAAACAGATATAACAAATTTAGGATACTTATATACCCTTGGCGGCATTCTCGATTGTTCTAGAAATAGAAAATTCCAAAACTCAACAACTAAGTCACCTTGTTAAAATGCGATTTTTTCCCCAAGCACCCTAAAATCGGCAAATTTGTTGCCGAGTTTGTAAAATTTCTCGAAAATATCTCTGAAGGTTCACGTATTGAAATATAAGGCTCAATATCAATAAATAAAGAATATTTTAAAGAAAATAAACATAAATTCAACATAAATTTGCTACTATTTACGGCGATACATTTTAGTGAACACAGTGAAAATTTCCCTTCCGTAATACTTTCAAAAATATCTCTGATTCACGTTATGTGCTGTAGAAATCAACAAACACATAGTGCACAATTCTGAAATAGAATTTAACTGAAAAAATCTTCTACTACTCTCCACATTTTAGCAAACACATAGTAAAGTTGACTTCCATTATACTCTTAAAAATATCTCAGATTGACGTTATGTGCTGTAGAAATCCCCCAAAGCACATAGTGCACTATTCTGAAATAGAATCTAACTGAAAAAATCTTGTACCATTCTCCCCATTTTTAGCAAACACTGTGACAAGTTGACTTCCGTAATACTTTTAAAAATATCTCAAATTGACGTTATGTGCTGTAGATATCAACCAAGCACATAGTGCACTATTCCGAAATAGAATTTAACTGAAACAATCTTGTATTTTTCTCCACATTTTAGAAAGCACAGTGAAAAATTGACGTCCATAATATTTTTAAAACTATCTCAGACTGATGTTATGTGCTGTAGAAATCACCCAAACACATAGTGCACTATTCTGAAATAGAACTTGACTTAAAATAGGTTGTACTACTCTCCTTATTGTTGGGATATTCAATGCTTATTCCCCGTTTGTCACCAAAGGCTGCTACAGAGCTCAGCCGCCGCCAAGTTTGGCGCACTTATGTCTGCACTTCGACTCTTGTCTGTCTGGCGTGCGGATGTGTTTACATGAAGGGTAGGGTGGTGTGAAAAAGTTTCGATTTTGACTTTTTTTGTAAATTACTCACAGCTTGGGTGCAGGAAAGTTGTTACTCTGGATCAATAACAACATGCTAAAAGGAATTTGAAATGTGATAATATTTTGAAGTGCCACAGTGACCTTGAAGAACTGAAAAATCAGAGAAAAAAGATATGCGTCAAAAATTGCCATTCATTAAAATATTTAGAAATCATTTAGCTTGGGTTTAAAAGAGTTGCTCATTTCTATCAATATGAGCATAAAAAAATTAGTAGCATACATAAATATCTAGAAGTATCACAATGAGACTGAAAATCCTGAATTTCAAGAAAAAATCAGATTTTTTACAAAACATTTCATTTTTACATAAGGAAAGCGCAATTCAAATGACAATGATAATTCGCATTATTTATGCTTTGAATAACATTTACGTGGAAGAACAGATAAAATTCTATGAAAATATTTGTAAAAATTATTATCATAATCAGCCTTTGTGTTAATTTTTTCATTATGGATCGTGGTTTCAGTCTTGATCGAATGTATCCATCCCTTTCATTTTCAAAAACAGCTGCAGAAGCTTCTGTTACTAATCGAACAGACCGTTCCACATGTTGAGTGTGAGATGGTAATTTCGGAAAAGTTAGAACTTTATCTTCATTAATACACATCATGATCTCTTCTCGGCTAAACGATCTTGTCAAAGGCGGTTCAACATTAACATAGTTCTCGTGACTTATCATTTCATAATAATCTTTGGCTTCAAAGTTCAATTTGGTGACCATGAAGTATCGAATGCCTTCCATTGACCTCTGCTGATTCTTGGCTTTCAGCACACGTATAAGAGCTATTTGTCTAATAGTAGCATTTTCATCAGTCATCATGGCTAATAACATGTTCTCTGGGTGAGCGAAAAGTGCATTCCTCTGTACTACATTATCAACTACTTTCTTTATATTCTGAGGAAGATATCTGCTGAATGCTACCATTTTCGATAAATGTC
>OU015503.1:57224399-57414399 GCA_907164885.2 Dolomedes plantarius
CAGGGCAAAAGGTTTGCAAATGCCGAAGAAGTGAGGACAACAGCGACAACCGCTTTATGACAGCTCTCACGCAACGGTTTCCAGGACTGTTTCCAGAAGCTGTATCAACGCTGGCAGAATTGTATAGTTGCGGAAGGACATTATTTGAAGGTGATTGTGTTCAGAAGACTTTGTAAGTGTATTCGTTTTTGTAGTAAATAAAGTCCCCGAATTTATTGACTGTACGAGTATATATATATATATATATATATATATATATATATAGTATGTATGTATATAAGGATGTAAGGTTTACATAAGATTCGATTCACAATAATCGAGCTTTTAGATGAATAAAGTTAAAGAAGCCACTTAAGATATGATAATTGCGGCATACGCGGTTGGTATAAATACCAAGCAGCTAGATTAAAGAAACGAAGTATTGAGGGTTCTATTGTGCTTCAAACCTACGCGCTTTCTTGTTAGGCCCGAAGTTTACGTGGTAGCACTGCTGGTTGACTTTTCAAGTATTGTGAGTATTGCAAAGTGTATTTTTCTTGAATGAGTAGTTATACAAGTGAATACATTGAATTGTATTTGCCTTGCATGAATGTTTATATAGCTCGTACTAGCAGTACGCAACATATATGTTGAAAAGCAAGCTTCTGTGTCAAGTTTAAATAAACATTTTTATTAATTTAGAACTGTGTTTGAATCTAATTCATTAGAGTGCCACTTCAAATTATATACACCCAAGTTAGGGTATAAGAGTAAATACTCTATAAGGAAAATAAATTGTAGTATAATAAATCACATTTTCTCTGGTGTTTATTTAGCTGATAAAAGTATAAAGCATTTGAGATTTTTTTTGCCATATTTTACCACCAGGCACTCAAATTTTCATGCACTAGAAATTAACATAAGTAAATTTTTACATTTTCTCACTATTAATAGTTTCCAGTTAAAATAAATATGTAATTGTGTAATTACACGTCCATTCAATCTTTATTACATAAGGAGAATTAAAAAGTGTGCCTAATAAACATTAGTTATGTTAACCTATTTTTATGCAGCATCGAATGTAGTGAAATTAAGAAACATTTATTGATATTATGGATAATTTCTCTTAGAAACGAAAAAAATCAACGCTGGATATAAAATAACACTGTTAATTAAATATAATTCTGTCTACGTAAGTTTTTGTAGAAGTTAGCTGAACAACTCAAAAGGTAAATCCTATTTACTAAATAAAATGCTTATTTTTGTATGAGGGGATAAAATACCAATTGGGCAAACCATAGGAAAAATTAATCTTGGCACATTTTATGCTTTTCATAGGACTGTGTTAGAATCAGAAATCGACTGAAAATTGGGGATTGGAATTTCAAGAAAAGTATATTATGAGAATTGTAATGTAATAATCTGGGAAAATTGACTGTAATTACAGAAACTGTAATAATAAGAGATACATTAATATATATAGATAAAAACTTATGTTTTACATTCGTATAGCAAATTTCTAGATAGCAATCTGGATAGCAACTTATTTTTTACTTCATATAGCAACTTTTGTATAGCAATATGGCTATCAACTTTTTTTAACACATTAGTATAACAGTCATTTGGAGAGGCAACTTTCTTTTACATTAGTATAGAAAACTTCTAGATAGACATCTTAATAGCAATCCGGCTATCAACTTATTTTTTGCATTCGTATAGCAAACTTCTGGATAACAATTAGGATAGCAACATATTTTTTCCACTAGTTTAAGAAGTCTATGAGTTAAGGCCATTGGAAATAAAACTTCTTCATAGCTCCGGTATAATTTATTTAGTAGAATTCAGAATTGGGGGAAATTAGTTCAGTCTTCATCTGTTGTAGATGATAGTTACATATGGGCGTCATCAGTCAAAAATTCAAATACGGAATTTTAGTGTACTCTAAGATCCCCCCTAAAATTAAACATTGTGAAAGGTCAGTGTAGTCAAAATTAATGAAATAAATAAGCAAATAAAGTATATTCTAACCCAAAATAGAGTTTCTATTTCTAGAATACAATCAGTGAAATGTCTGAAGGGAAGTGATTGTAAATAACATTTCATTATTTCCCCGGTGTTAATGTAATGCCGGTCTCAAGGACTGAAAGGTTTTGGAATGAATTAAATATTTTGATCGTCTCGGCTGACAAGTGGTCTTTAGAAATGACTGAAATAGTTCCATTCGAATTCGACGAACGTTCATAGTAAATATTTTCATAAATCATGGTTAGTATAATACGGACGTCGAGTTCGGAAGGTTTTGACCCCCAGTCCTTGGTTCGATCCTCATCCCTAGCAAGTGCTCGTTACAAGTAATTAAAACAGTATAGTTAAATTATTAAGACATATCATTGTAAAAATAAGATCCAAACACTAGTTTAGTAGAAAATACCTTGAGGTTTGGCAAGTTTTAGCCTCGAGTGATTAGTTTGAACCTCGCACTTGGCATATGTTCCTTACAAACAATCTAAATAGGATTATTAAAATATGATGAAAGGTTATTGTACATATTGTACCAAAACCGAGCGATAGGGAAATAGACTAAAAAGTGAATTTCAAATATAGAAATAAATATACCAGTCTCCGCAAACTGAAAAATAGAAATTTATAAATCATTAAATCTTCAGTACACATTTAACAACTTGCAGAAGAGTAGGCAGAATAATATCGTTGAATCTTCGCTGGAAGCTGAACAATTCCAGCACCTAAGAACTTTTCTGTGACAGAGTGGAATTCAGATATAAAAATTAATCACACTATAAGAGTTATTAAAAAGTAGCATACGACCTCAATTTCCTTTCCTCTAAGGACCTCGTCTTAAACCAGCAGAGAATAATCTTTTTACAAGAAGAACACGTCACCTGTTGAAAATCCTCAACCGATCGCATCCAAACCAACTTTTTAACTGACTTTTTATTGCAGACTCTTATTCACCTAGGAAACAAAACCCGTGTTGCCACGCCGCTCAACCAAACCATTTTCCAACAATAGACCCAAGAGAAGGATTTATTACTTACTCCATGGTAGACGCGTGAACGTGCTAAACCATCATTTTATTTAACGTGAACTCCAAAACATCGCATGATGGCGATAACAGGCCAAGTTGGCCCCAAACTCGTAACAATAACATATCCTCATAATCCTTGATTGTTTAAAGTACCGGCCTCGAGGTCTGGATAGTTTAGGCTTCAAGTTTTTAATTTAATCCTCATTCCTGGCAGGTGGTCGTTACAACTTATAAAACTAGTGTATGTCATATTGAAAAAATTCCTTATTTTGCTACAATTTAATTTCTTTATATGAATATTTCTTGCAAATTTTTTGATCCTTAGTACTAATAAATATTAAGGAGGTGCAGATACATTTTTATATTAACTAATATCTCTTTTATCTTCCCATCTGTGTATAAAAAGAATCATGGTGAGCAGATGTATAGTCGTGACAAACACAAGGGGAGTCATCACTTTTACATAAGTAGAAAAGTCAAAATTTTTGATGTTTTTTCGAACTTCTGTAACTTTCTTTTCATTACCCATAATACATGAAATTTTCAGTATTACTTCTATAAATTTTATAGATCATGTTCCTTCAATTAATTTTATTACAAGTAAAGAATAATTTTATTTATGAAGTTAAAAAAAATGTGCATTTTTTTTAAAATTCCAAATTTATTCTGATGCACTGCATGCAGACATACAGCAACACTAACAAAGTTTCAGTAATAATTTTTGTATTTTTTATGTAAAAACAGTAGGTATAAATCTTCTCCTATTTAAATTTTAAAACACCTAAGGATATTTACTCTAGGACAATCAAATTTTTAAAACACTGAAGAAGCACACAAGTCAAATTCTATAAATTATTAGTAAAATATTTTTTAAAAAAATTACTTGCATATTTATGGTAGCATCATTATACACTTAACTTGAAATTTTGAAAGCAATATCTGCAGTAATTTCTTTTAAATGCTATTTAAGTTACCACACTGGCAATATTTACATCGCAACTTCTTTCGTGTCATAGTTTTGAATGTTCTAACTGGTATATTTTAACGCGGTTTCTTTTAAATGATTTAGAAATGTTCTGATGTTCTAAAGAGGCTAAAAAATAAAATTCGATTTTTTTGAAGATTTAAGAGTGATGACTCCCCTAACCAAGATCAGGGTTTTCAGTGACCATATGGATATATTGGTTTTCTTTTTCAAAAATACTTAAAAATCAGGATTTTTCTCTTGTAGGTTAAAAATGTAGCAAAAGTTTAATATGCATTTTTCATGATAAGAGTAAGTTGCCATTGATATAGACGTGAAAAAAGCAGTAATTATTTATTTTTTATTAATTTGTCTTCCGGTCGCGCAATGCCATCGAAGTTAGCAAAAAATTGTGAAAAACCTTAATTTTTCATAATTTTTTTAAGCACGCCAGATAGTTTAAATTGCGTTCCTATACCATGAATTAACTACTAAAAGTATGTAAAATCAATATATATGCACTTATTATACATTTGTTTCATATCTTCCGGTCGCGCAACATAGTACAAAATGAGTAAAATTAGTAGTTTTTGCAAAATTTCAAAGTGTGACTGTTTAGTACATTTTAATCATACGCCTTTTACAGCTGCAATAGTATAATTCTATTTCAATAATATATTTAAAATCCAAGAATATAAGATAAACTTTAATATTAAAGTGGAATTTGGTCGCGCAGCTTTGTAAAATACAGCAGAGTAGCCTACTACCGAGAGTCGAGGCGTACGTGACGAATGCCAGTGATGTGAGCGCAGCCGGTGGCAGCCATTATCTTTTGCCGCTATTTCCTTCAGTCTGCTCATGCCGCTAGCCCGAGTCAGTACTAGATTGTGTTGTGCTTAAGTCCGTATTTTTCTGTCTACTTTTGCGTTCAGTGTTTGTGATTGAATAGTTCTACACGACAGTTATTGATACAATGGATGTGCCAAAGAAAGTTGGTATAGGTACAATAAATAGAAAAGATTTTGAGTGCCCTATTTTTGTCACCCACGAAACTTGTTACACAACAAGCTTAATACTCATGAAGATGTCCTTCGCTGCTGCTTTCAAGAGCGATTCAACCTAGCTGTGACAATAGACAACAAGAGTGTATCTTTTTCAAGAGTAGCCTCAACAGTGGCAAATAAAATTATCGGTTTATATGACAAAGCCTCGATCCCAACTGTTACGGAGTACAGAGTCATCCATCTAATTAGTAGTTCTTACTACGAATTATACACTAAAATCAGAAAGTCGTTTCATCGTGACAAAGATAAACCAACATTCAAACTTAAACTTAACAATTTCAAGGAGAAAGGATGCTCTCTTTTTGATATCGCGGCGTGTAAATGTGTAATTGTTGCCAGTGACTGTCCATGTAAGAAATCTCCAGATACATGTTGTGTATGTCCTTTAAGTGTGAACTGCACTTGTGAAAGAGAAAAAAAATTCCACCTTTGGAATGAAGGTTTATGTACTTTCAAAGAAAATACGGCATTGGAAAAATAGGGTCTCTGGATGTTAAGGAAACCAAACGAATAACTAATAGAATAATACGGAAAAACTATGAAAGTAAACGACCTACATTTTCGGAAATAGGCAAAAATGTTGAAGTACAGATGAATAATTCAGATTCAGACGTTTCCCATATCAGTGAAGAAAACTTTGCACCACAGCATTCAACTTCTTCAGCCAAGCCGCAGTTGCAGATGATGATTTCATTCAACACTACTGCTGTAACTAGTGACCGATATGGCGTATCGGATCGCGCTACGGCTGCTATTGCTTCAAGTGTACTGCAAGATGTTGGGTTGATTAATGAATCAGATACTTCTTATGTTGTAGACAAGAGTAAAGTCCGAAGAGAAAAAACTTGTGTGAGAGCTAGTTTGCAAAGTGATATAAGTTTAGAAATGAATGGTATTTACTTTGATGGACGAAAAGACAAGACATTGTCAACTGAAAATTCTGGCAGAAAACACTTTCTCAGAACCTATAAGGAGGAGCATTACTCTTTAAATCAGGAGCCAGGCTCCACTTACATAGGACACACTTGTCCTTTTTCAAGCTCAGCAACCGACATAGCCAAAAGCATCACGTCTTATTTATCAGAAAATGGCTTTTCAATTGACAAATTGGAAGTTGTTGGATGTGACGGTACTGCTATTAATACGGGCTTAAGAAATGGTGTAATTCGACAAATAGAGATACATGTGGGAAGACCTCTACATTGGAGTATTTGTCTTCTCCATTACAACGAACTGCAATTCCGCCACATTTTCCAACACTTAGATGGAAATACAACAGGCCCAATAGGATATTCCGGACCGATTGGAAAGGCCCTACATGATTGTGAAATACTACCAGTTGTTGATTTTAATCCTATTGATTGTGAGATTCCAAAAGTTGACAAGCGTATTCTTAGCAAGGGCCAATTGTACTTGCTTGAGATATCAGAAGTCATCAAGTCAGGACATTGTTCAGAAGACTTTGTAGTACGTGATCCTGGCCCAATGTCACATTCAAGATGGCTTACTACTGCAAACCGAGTTTTGCGCTTCTATATCAGTGTGTCAATCCCTTCTGAAAATCTGAGAGAGATTGTCACATTCATTCTCAAATTATATATGCCTACGTGGTTCGCCATAAAAATAAACCACAAATTCACAGATGGGCCTAGACATGTTTACAAAACAATTGAATCTACAAGGTACTTACCAGAAGAGCTGCTTCAAGTTGTTGATCCCGTTTTACAACGGAATGCTTACTTTGCCCATCCCGGAAATTTACTTTTGGCTATGGTAACTGATGAAAGAAACCATATCCGAGAGCTGGGCATTAGGCCTATCATGAAGGCAAAGCAAGCAATATCTGAAAGTGACTTTATCAGAATCTTTAAACCACACAGAGAAAAAAAAGTCGGTCAGTCGCCGGAATAAGTAGGTTCTGCAACCCACTTCGCGTAGGTTATTGTGAGAGGTGAGTTAAACAAACCACTACCCATGATTTTGAACTCGGATCAAAGTGAGTTAAAATACTACCGAGTTATCGCAACTGTGTTATCGAAGCAAGTGTGTCAAATAACTTATGTTATGTGTGTTTACTGAGCGGAAAAACCAACTTTAAGTATTAGACCGTAAATGTCACAAAAGCTGAAATGAAGTATTCGGGATGAAAATTTTCGAATGTACTTAAATTTTTATCCATTATTTTTTATAAGGAATTTAATTTTTGGAATACAATGTCTACTTTTTTAGACGAGATTAACAAAAATTCTTTTCTATTATTCCAAATCAATTTTTTGTTTATATGTATATTTTACATATTGACTATTGTTCTCAACTTACAAATTATTTCCTTTATGTAGAAATGCTTTCCTTTAAAAGAGTACCTTTTAAAGGTACCTTTAAAATTTTGTGGAATTTTTTTCATAAAGTAATAAATGTACAAAGCAACTATCAGTTTCAGATAAATTTTTTAACAAAATTAACATTCTTTTACGAAAAGAAGCTGAAGTTCTTATGCTTATGTTGTTAATATTTTACGCCTTTATCTGTAAGGCAGACGCTTATAGTTCGATAATAAAAGGCTGGGATTCGCAGGTTTGCGTTTTCATACTTTTCTCCTTAATTTTCGAAGGGTTAGCTTAATAGCTTACTAATAATTCGCACGCTTCATAAGGAATACTTGTGACAATATTTTTAAAAAATTAATAAATAAAAGAAAGAAGTCCTAATTATGGAACACCGCTAATAAAAAATCGCGTAAAATTGATCGGTATAGAATAAACCTCCATCGCACAGCTACCAAAAAGTTATGTTTTATACACCCTTACACACACATATATCGGATACATTATATACGTATATATAATACAAACAAAGATTATGATTATTTTCATTTTACAGACTTTGCGACACTGAAGCTGCTTATGGAAAAAAAATTTACAATTGTAACTGTAAACTATATTCTTCTCCAATATGTTTTTTTTTAAACCTTATTTTATTATAATTTACCGGGCCAAAATCTAGCCACTAATAGCATCTTACATTCACAGAGCATTGACGTTTATGATTAACAATAGTTTAAAATGTATATCTCGATTCATAACTTTTAAAATATGAAATTTGTAATTCTGAAAACGACTATTTTAACAGGTATAAAGAATTGCAATTAGCAAATAGAGGTAATCTTTTCAGTTTGAATTCCATTGTCCGAGTTTCCCGAGGAAAACGTGTTTTCACATGTGTTCGCCAGAGACAGGAAATAGTCTTTGTCCGACCGCTATTTATTCCCTCGTTCTTCAAACGAAACGGTGTGTCTCCGCCATATATTGTCTAGTACGTTCCCGTAAGCATGGCGGGAATCTTTTAAGGAAAGACATCTCAAATAAGGTGTCCCAGGTACTATTAAGTACATCTTAGAACGATTAGTAAGATGGTAGTAAGATGTGCCCGACCACCGACTACATATGTATATTTATGGGTGGGAATGGTGCTAAAGTTTTGAGGGCAGTGTCAGCTCATCGTACTACAGTACCCGACTGCTTCACATTGAAAATAGTTGGCAGTGGATTGCGGCTTGAAAATCATCCCTTTTCTGAGCTAAGGTGAGTGCGATTTATTTAATACTTTTATTATTGAATCTTATTCTATGTCAATGAATGTAAACCTTATCTATTTTACTTTTTAAAATTTATCAGTAATATGCAATAGTGAGGAGGAAAAAAACTATTGTTTTCATACATACCGAGTACTTCATACACTGTATGTGTAAATTTTTTTCATTCATACACTGTATGTGTAAATTTATAAAATTAGTCTGTTTTGTCTGTTTAAAAAATATATTGTAGCTGATCATAAGGTTCCAAGTATTAAAGACCAATGCCCCTAAGACCTAAAAATTTAAAAGGTCTGTGGAGGTGCCGGTATATAATATTTTAACTTAGAAATATTTACAGCTAGATATTTACAGAAGGTTATTGTTTTCCCAAAACACCTACCACATATCCCCACTCTCGTGGGCTGTTTACAATGTATCTGTAAATACAGTAGACTTGTTAAATAATGCAATACAGTTTATTGATGAACCCTGTTCACAATCACTGGAATATAATAAAACCATTGAAAACTAGCAATAACTACTATTGCGCTTACAATTAAAAACATCAATAAATAATATAACTACCGATACTAATAACACAATAAAATTAATATTACGACTGGCAGCACAAGAGTCCTGTGAGGCGATCTTAGGGTACAGCTTATCAATGGTGAGACACACACTGGTACACGGGAACACTCTTTAGTCGGTGAGGTTGAAGAATCCGGTGCTACAGCAATTGACGATAACTACCAGAAAAATTCTGCAGCTTGAGCACACGAAGAGCTCGACGGGGACACTATGTTGTGAGCGTGCAGCCAGGCGGATCCTGCTCTCTCTTCCTCCTAGAGTCGAGTGGAGCCCGCTTATATGTCGCTCTGGGGAAGCTCGCACATGCGCAGGCGATCACGCTAGGAATTTGCATGAAAATCTACATGATGATTTCATCTTCTTCGCGTGACCGCCACACACTCCCCCGCAAGTGCCAAGACCCTAGGCTTGGTACGGTACCACGAACCGAACCCTGCGTCCCGAACGCGTGACGACAGTTGGGGTTTGGCCTACGTCTTTCGCAACAACTTCCGAAACTGGCTGGTCTTGAAAAAATGCTGCTTTGAGTCGATCAATTGCAATGCATTTCTTTTGACCTGCTATGCTTAGTGTGAAGTGTTTCGGGTGTCTAGAAATAACTTTGTAAGGGCCGTCGTATGGCTGGGTTAATGGTTTACGTACTGAATCTATTCTAACGAATACAAAAGGGGTTTGCATTAATTCTTTATGCAAAAAAACTTTACCTATCGAATGATTAGATGTGGGAATTGGCCGCAGCTCTTTCATATGGGATTTCAAACGTTTTAAAAATTCAAAACGTGTAAACGCGTGACTATCTTTCGAGTCACAAAAAAAATCTCCGGGTAATCTTAATGGTGAGCCATACACCATTTCGGCTGTTGATGCCGTTATGTCCTCTTTGAGGCTAGCTCTGATACCGAGTAAAGCTAATGGTAACTTTTCAACCCAGAATTGGGAAGCTTTTAAAATACACGTTAATGTCTGCTTTAAGTGTCTATGAAATCTTTCCACTAGACCATTTGCGCGGGGGTTGTACGCACATGTTCTCCTGCGCTCTATTCCTAATAATTTTGTTAAAGTGGAAAAGAGTTCACTTTCGAACTGTCGGCCTTGATCAGTAATGATTGTAACAGGCACGCCGAACCGTGCAATCCATCCCGTGTAAAACGCTTCCGCGACGCTTTCAGCTGTTTGATCCGGAATTGGATAAGCTTCCGGCCATCTAGTAAACCTGTCAATACAAGTTAGCAAGTACTGAAATCCTCTGGAAGGTGGCAGTGGGCCAACAATATCGAGATGAACTTCCGAGAACCTAGTGTCAGGGCATTTAAATGTAGCCAGTGGAGACTTGGTATGTCTCGAAATCTTCGATTTCTGGCACTGAATGCAACTTGTGACCCATTCTTTGCAGTTAGCCTCCAGTCTAGGCCAAACGAAACGTTCTCGGATTAACTTCGCTGTACCTTTAGTACCTGGATGAGAGATATTGTGTACCTGTGCGAAAGCTTCCTTACGGAATTCGTCTGGTAGGTATAGCCTAATGTGACCTGTAGAAATGTCGCAGTAAATTTTGGGAGAACCTGTCTCTAATTGAATCTGCTTAATTTCTAAACCTGTTTTACCTTTTAATAGTTCTTGTAATTCCGCGTCAACAGCTTGTGCAGATGCTAACTCCTGTAAATCTATCTTGCACCCTAGTCTAATCGCGTCGACTCGAGACATAGCATCAGCGACCACATTTTGGTTTCCTTTGATATAACGTATGTCCGTCGAGAATTGCGAAATGAATTCAAGGTGGCGGATTTGACGGGGATTGCAACGATCACTGTGTTGCTGAAATGCGTAGCACAATGGTTTATGATCCGTAAAAATCACGCATTGGGATCCTTCAATCAAGTGCCTAAAGTGTCTGACAGCGGAGTAGATGGATAGGAGTTCTCTGTCGTATGTACTATACCGTTTTTCGGTAGGCGTAAGTCGACGGGAGAAAAATCCTAAGGGACTTGCTGTACCATCTATTGTTTGATGAAGCTCTGCTCCAATCGCAATGTCAGAGGCGTCAACCATAAGAGAGAGTTCGGCGTTAGCTGCTGGATGAGCTAGCCTGACTTCTTTTTGTAGAACGTCTAAGCATTGTGAAAATGCTTCTCGAGTGTCATCGCTCCACTGTAAAATAGATTTGTCCTTTTTAGGCTTTCCTTTTACCATCTGGTATAACTTAGCCTGAATTTCGGCTGCGTGCCTAAAAAATCTGTGATAAAAATTTATCATGGCTAAAAAACGACGTAAACTATCTACCGTTTTCGGCAAGGTATATTCAGCTATATGCTTAATCTTGTCTGGCGCTGGAGAAATTCCTTTCGCGGTAACCAGAAATCCTAAAAATTGTAATTCCTTGAACCAAAATACATTTAGCATGATTAATGACTAAGCCATGATTATCTAACCTTTCAAAAACTTGAGCTAAGTCCTGTTTGTGTGCTGTCTCATCAGTTGAGGCGACTAAAATGTCGTCTATATACGCAAAACAGCAAGTGAGACCACGTAAAACGTTGTCTATGTATCTCTGGAATGTCTGAGCGGCGTTTCTTAACCCGAAACACATGTAATTGTATTCATAAAGTCCGATGGGTGTAATGACCGCGGTTTTTTGAACGTCTGCGTCATCAATCTTAATTTGATGGTAAGCCTTTTTAAGGTCAATTTTAGAAAAAATTGTCTTACCATTCAGTTCCGCAGTAAAATCATGCAGATGAGGGATGCTGTATCTGTCAGGTACCGTTACGGCATTAAGCCTGCGGTAGTCTCCGCAGATTCGAAACTTGCCATCGGCTTTCGTCACGATGTGTATTGGACTCGACCAAGGGCTTTTGGAAGGTCGAATAATATCCTGCTGGAGCAATTCCTGGAATTCATTCTTCAAAGCTTTTAGCTTTTCAGGATTCAGCCTCCTAGCTTTTGCGAATACTGGAGGACCCTTAGTTTCGATAGTGTGAACTACTGTAGTTGTTAGCTTGTGCCTATTAAGATTGGGACTTAAAATTCGAGGAAATTTCATAATTACACTGTAAAAAGGTGTACTAGTACTGATGGGGGTTAAATATGCATCTACCCGTGAAGAACAATGAATAGCTGAGGTCGCACGTTGTTCAATCAGTCTACGATTTTTAACGTCTAATAGTAGGGCAAAACTTTCCAAGAAATCAGCTCCCAAAATAGGTGTTGTAACATCAGCGATCACAAACGTCCATAAAATTTCCTTTTTCAAACCTAAGTCAAGTTTTAGTTGTATTGTACCGAAAGTAGGAACTTCCGATCCATTTGCAGCGTACAGACACTCTGGTTGTTGTCTGGACCAAGATACGAACGTCCTGGGATAGCAAGACACTATTGCACCTGAATCAACCAAAAATTTCTGCTTGGAAATCTTATCAAAAACAAAGAGACGGCTATGATGAGTCGCCACGTCAGTTGCCGTCAAAACCGACGTGCCTAGTCGTTTCCCTGGAAACTGCATGGCTTTGTACACCTCTTAGCTTTATCTGCAAACCTGTGATGATACCAACATAATCTATTAGCATTTTTACGAGATTCTGAATTCGACCTGAGACGGTTTCGAGATCCAGAGTTTGATCTGAAGCGACTTTGTCTATCTCTGCGTTCTTCTAGAGACTTAAGAGTTTTCTTAATGTTAGACAATTCAGTTTTAATAGAATTCAACTCACTTGACTGTGCTACGGCTGTAACCGTGGGTGTTATGGGGGAAATTTCCATAATTTTATCAGCGATTTTCGCGAGGTTTGGCAGGGGATCGTTAGAAATGGACATGATCTGTTGTGTGTTCAGCGGAAGGCGCTGTAACCACAGACTCTTTAAAATGTCGTCCTTAATATCTCCTTCAGCTAAATTCCTCATTTCTTGTAGGAGCTGGGAAGGCGTCCTATCTCCCAATTGTATGTCTTGAAAGAGAAGCCTAAGTCTGGCTGCGTCTGACCTAGAATACAAATCAAGTATACGTTGCTTTAACGTGCCGTACAAGTTGTCTGACGGGGGTTTCTCTGCAATATCTGACACTCTACTTAAAGTCTTTGTATCAACTGCCGAAATAACCGAGTGAAATTTAGTTTCGTCGGCTGTTATACCAGCTAACTTGAATTGAGATTCGAGTTGTAAAAACCAAACTCGTGGATTTGTATCCCAGAATGGCGGTGGTTTGAATGACAACTCGTGCTATATCGGAAACACCTGACCCTCGGACCTCGGTTTTATCGTCAGTCATTATGACTACAGATGGCTAGCTGGGCAGTTTTTTCCTGTTAATGCAGTAGGAACAGATATTAAGCTAGTGAGAATTAGGTTAGAATCTCAACCTGGGAGAGTGCCAGTGCACCTATGGCGAGTTTCCAGAGCAGTTATTGCATGCCTGAGCATACTGTGGTTGGCATAATTCATACACTAATTTTCAGTATAAATCTACTGGTAGTTATATAAAACATTCAAAAACGAGTAAAGACAGCAATATATATTAATTAAATAATACTGTAAACAGAATTCCGGGTCACCAGTGTGGAGGTGCCGGTATATAATATTTTAACTTAGAAATATTTACAGCTAGATATTTACAGAAGGTTATTGTTTTCCCAAAACACCTACCACATATCCCCACTCTCGTGGGCTGTTTACAATGTATCTGTAAATACAGTAGACTTGTTAAATAATGCAATACAGTTTATTGATGAACCCTGTTCACAATCACTGGAATATAATAAAACCATTGAAAACTAGCAATAACTACTATTGCGCTTACAATTAAAAACATCAATAAATAATATAACTACCGATACTAATAACACAATAAAATTAATATTACGACTGGCAGCACAAGAGTCCTGTGAGGCGATCTTAGGGTACAGCTTATCAATGGTGAGACACACACTGGTACACGGGAACACTCTTTAGTCGGTGAGGTTGAAGAATCCGGTGCTACAGCAATTGACGATAACTACCAGAAAAATTCTGCAGCTTGAGCACACGAAGAGCTCGACGGGGACACTATGTTGTGAGCGTGCAGCCAGGCGGATCCTGCTCTCTCTTCCTCCTAGAGTCGAGTGGATCCCGCTTATATGTCGCTCTGGGGAAGCTCGCACATGCGCAGGCGATCACGCTAGGAATTTGCATGAAAATCTACATGATGATTTCATCTTCTTCGCGTGACCGCCACAGGTCAGTGCTTTCTCTGATATAGATTTACATTTATTTTTATTGGGCTGAAATATATATTTCTGTTGTCTGATTTTACATATTCTGTTTCTATATTGTTAATTTAGTTATTAAATTTACTAAGCATGCTATGAAATAGGATCTTGGGATTTACTTTATTATTGAACTTAAACTATTATTAAAAAAAGTGACAGCGTATTTAATTTTTTATGCTAACATTTTTATTCAAATAAGTTTAAAAATGTAATTTCCAGTAATTTTTGTCTTTCTATTTATCATTATTTATATATACATACATATATATCCTTCTATCCATCTATCTCTCTCTATCACATATATAGATACATATATATAGGAAGGGAATTTGGCAATATATAATAATGAATTAATGCACAGTTTTTGTATTCAACTGATGAAACATTCATATTCTGATCTAAATTTTATATTATAAGTATGTAAAAATTATAGTTAAAATTTTCTTCTGATGTAACTATTTCAAAAGGATTTATCAGTAATTTTATCATTAATCTTGGAATGCTGAAAATAAAACAATACAGGATACTGTGTTTCAGGCATACATAAAGTTTTAATTTTTAAATACAAAATGAGAGGTTTTCCCTCTCTTCAGTTCTTTTTATTTTAGATAAAATATAAAAAGGAAGCATATATTTTTATCTTTTTTAAAAAAAATTTCAAGTGCTGCAATTAGTTACATACATAGTTTTTGTTAAAAACCAAACTGAATTTCATGTGTTAAAACCTGATATTTTGTTTCCATTTGTTAATTTTTGCTGTTTATATAACTTTCCTTAAGTATTTTAATAATTAAAAGTCCCTTAATAATTTTCTCTGTGGTAAAAACTGAAAGTATAGTTCAGTTTTATGTTTGCACAAATACTGCCTAATGTCTATTATGCACTTGATGTCTTACCATTATTCTACCTTCATATTTAAAATCTTTGTATATGGCATATTTTGTTCACCTCTCATGCAGGACTTATTTATTCATATTATTAAAAAGTAACCCCTACCTCTACTCTGTGGCTAGTTTTACCCCTAATAAACCAAAGTACGGTTGTCTATATGGATTGGTAAAGACATTGTAAGTAATAAATTTTGAAAAGTTATTTTTTTATTACAAAAAAATATTGTTTTTAATTCTGTTGAAAAATTTTATGTCTATTGATGAGCATGTTGAGGATTTATTTATTAGAGTGAATTCTTAGGTTTTTTTTTTTACTTTCAATCAAAACAAAAGTTAATTGTGTTCTTTTAAAAATAAAGTAATTAAAATTATTGAAAACCAAAATAATATTTTAGCTTAAATGTATTTCTTCTTAATTTTGAGGGAAATAAGTATTCTGGTTTTAATATAAATGTCTGTTTAAGAGGTTAAGCAATTTATGGATTTTAATTTCGAAATATATATGGCACACCTTTTGTATTTTTGTAAGTTTGGCTGTATTTTAAAGAAAGTGGGGAGAAATATAGATGAGTTTATTAATGGTCTGAAAAAGTATGTATCTGCATTCTCAAAAGAATCTAAAAATATAAATCTTGCCATAAGTTATTTAGGATTATTGACCATTGGAATTAATGTGTTAAGACAAAGTCCTTTTTTTTCCTTTTTGAAAAAAATATCAATACAGGTTAAGAATAACATGTCTATATAATTTTTACTGCAGACAGTTGAATATTTGTTAAAATCTTGAAGAAAAATTACTTTTAACTTTTCCCAAGCAAGTTTGTATATGTAAATGTATTATGCTTTTTAACATCCTTTTTTAAACAATTTAAAAAAACTTTATATAAGGGTTGTATAGATGTGAATATGTATAAAATGTTGCTACACAGTTCTTATTTTTATGATTAATTAATTTTTTTTTCTATTTAGCTATTTAGTCTAGAATCAATTAGTGTAGGAAAACAATTTCTTCATAACATCTGCACTTCATTAAGGTTTGTTCTCTATTTTTAGATATTAGGAGCTCTTTAAGACCTGCCTGGCTTTTCATATTCCACCAGATCCCAAAACTATCAACTCAAGAGGAACTTGAAATGGTAACAATATGGATTTATTACAAAATTGTACTTTGCTGTATTTGAAACATACGTTACACTATATGAATTTTGCACCTGTATCTAATTCATGCATTAAAATAAATTTATCTTCAACATCATGAATTAAAAAATTTTGGTTATGCGCATTTTGAAATTAATGTATTAGTAGTACCTGTATGAGATTCATCCTTAAAATAATAATAATAGTAATAATGCACACATTAGGATTTATACTTTGGAGGGACTAGTCTCTTAATCTAGCAGGTACTTTACTGAAATATGGAGGATCAGTTCTCTATGCTGCAGATGCAGTTAAAATTTTGTTATGGACTGGTAATGACAGATATATCCACTCATTCTCACGAACCTTTTTAGCTTAATATGGAAAAATTTCTTTCCTGTGTGTCATTTCTTGCTAGCTGTTTTCAAAATTTAAAATTTCAAAATTTAAAATCCTAATGTCAAGATCTGACAAACATTGCAATAAAAATTGAGCAAAAAGTGTCCATTAATGTAGAAGCTGTCACTGGGCACTTTAAAAGTTTAACTACGTGAAAATTAAAATCAACTTTGATACTGAAATGCATAACATTTATGAAGTTTATTTTATATTTCAGATGAATACTGCAGCCGAAAAAAAGCTTGACTATCTGAACTGAAGATTTTGATTGAAAATAATAAATTTTTGGTTATTTAAATACAAAAATATGTACATATATATGTAAATAAAGTTTATCTGTATTTGTAATTTTGTTTGCTGGGATTTGTTTTATTTAAATGTGAGTTTATTTTCTTTCTCATTAAAGTGTGAATTTGAAACCATAAGATTTAGCAGGAAGGATGAATGCAATTTACATGAGTTATTTCATTTCTATGTAGAAAAGTATATTTATAGTAAATATCTATTAGCACATTATAAAATTTTCAGGGAGCTATTTTTCCTGGAGCTATTTTTGTTTAGAGCAACTAGGTAAGTATATTAACACATTATGAAGTTTATAAAGCATGTAAGTATAAATGGATGATTTATCGAATAGAGCTAGTTTATACTTGTGAAAAACTTGTCTTAGAAAATAATTATCTATATTTCCTGAAATGTTTGTTGTTGCAGTTTGAGATATTGTAATTGTCTCTGAACTAGTTGTTTGGGATCATGGTATCTCTACCAATTAGAAATATATATTACTGAACTCAAAGTAATTAATTTTCTGCTTCATTTAATAAAATGTTAATATCTCTCCTATGTTAAAGGTAAGATCTGAAAATTCTTTGATCAAATATTTGTACCCCAGTTTAATCAAACTAAAAGTTGTAAAAAAAGCTTTTTGCCCAACGAAATTTTAAGGTTTTATACATTATAATATTCATAAGTTTCCTGTAAATTTTATTTCACTGGTATATAGAAGCACCACCACTAAATCTCATCATAAAATTCAGTTAAAAGTTGTTTTCTTTTAATTTGGGTTTTTTTTTGTTCCTCTCTGTTACCCCGTGACGGAAACTGATTTAAAAAAAATAATGGATGCTTGATTAACATTTTAAATTTCTGATATCCTTACAATTTTTAGACAGCCTTTCATCACTTATGATATAAGTTTGCAAGATTTTATAACAGATATTTAGCTTTGTTTTTATGAGACTTTGAAAAAATATCCTTAAATTTAACATCAATTAAATTCCAAATATAGGTGTATAGCGCAGGGTTATTTTTCTTTCCACGAGAAAGAATATGAGGGAATTGGGATAATAAATACATAAACAATGAATAATGAATTACGGAGAAAATAGGCAACCTTTCGAATAATATAGCTTAAACTCATTTACTTAAAAGAACTCATTAGACATGGGTTTTATAACCCGAAATAAAGTGAGATATTGAACTCGAAATAAGAGTTCGTCTGCTCATGTTGGTGTGATTTTTGACACACTTTAAAGTGAGTTGTATAACCCATTTTAATGAGTTGGTGGTGGGTAAATCAACCCGCTTGGGATCTGGGTTCTAGAACCCACTTTCCCACATGGGTTATACGACTCACCAAAAGCGAGTTCCCCTGTGCAGTGGATTTGAACTTGGAGAAGTGGGTTCACCGAACGACTTTTTTTTCTCTGTGCACCAAACCTAAACTTTGAAGCTAAAGACTATACCGAAATTATCAAATGGAACACCAGTACACTGACTCTTCCTCCACTGTTAAGAACATTGACTAATGAAGAGATAAAACAGTATGTGAGCAATGGCTTCAAGCCTGTTATAATTATAGATGCTTTCCCATGCCATACACAGGCAGTTGAAAGATGCGTTAAGCTAGTGACCGAAGCTTCAAGTAAAGTTTGCGGACACAGTTCCAGAGACGGCTATATTAGAACCACATTACTGTCACCCTCAGCGATGCCAACTTTTTCACACAAATCCGAATTTCGATGTTTATCGATAGATAAAGACTAGAAAGGAAACATAAAGAGAGAGAAAGCGAAATGAATTTGTACATATTGTAAATAACACACCCTACATTGGATAGTTGGTTGGGTAGGGTGTGGGTGGAACTCGAAGTGCAGCCACTTCCACGTGGTGAGTTCTGGGTCGTTTTGTAAACCAAATGAGCGAAGAGCTGCACCAACAATTGAATATTGAAGCAGAAAAATTACCAAATATTTACTATTAGAAAATTTCTAAATTATCTGAAAGGAAACATTGTCAAACAACAAAATTGTCAGACAACGATAATGTCTGCTACCGGCTGCGATCGCATCGCTGGCATTCGTCACGTACGCCTCGCCTCTCTGTCCAGGTAGGCTACTCTGCTGTTTTTGACGAAGCTGCGCGACCAAATTCCACTTGAATATCAAGATTTATCTTATATGCTTGGATTTTAAATATATTATTGTAATAGAATTAAACTATAGTATCTCAAAAAGTCGTATGATTAAAATGTACTAAACAGTCAAACTTTGAAATTTTGCAAAAACAACTAATTTTACTCATTTTGTACTATGTTGCGCGACCAGAAGATATGAAACAAATGTACAATAAGTCCATATATATTGATTGTACATACTTTTAGTAGTTAATTCATGGTATAAGAACGTAATTAAAACCATCTGGCGTACTTAAAAAAATTATGAAATATTAAGGTTTTTCACAATTTTTTGCTAACTTCGATGGCATTGCGCGACCGGAAGACAAATTAATAAAAAATAATAATTAGTGATCTTTTCACGTCTATACCAATGGTAACTTTTGTGCACTATAGCGATCTGAAATTTAAAAAAAAGATTTTTTCAAACCATCCTATTGTGTAATTCTAAATTAAAAATTCTCACGAAGCGGAGATCTTAATCTTTAAATTGGTACTTCATTTATTGATTTTGGTTAGGTATGAAGGGAGAAAAGAGATGAAACAAAAAAAAATACCTCTTAGAAATAATATATACAGAGAGATAATTACAATTTATTTATTTCCGAGATTCTATATAACACGGTACGAATTCATTTAATATGTATCAATTCTGAGTTACTTATAACGTGATTTTCATATAACGCGGTATAAATTAATCTGACTTGTATTATTCCTTTGTTTCTTATAACGTGGTTTCCGTAGGAAGCAATTCTTGATTTGAGTTAATTTAACAGTGTCTTATAACACTGTTTCCATAAAACGCGGTACGAATTAATCGCGTAATAGGAGATTTAAGTGCAAGAGGCCTAATAGAAGAAACATATTACAGACAATAAGAAGCACTAAAAGCAAAAAATAGTAGATATTCAGAAAATATGGAAATTTTAGATAGCGAACGATATAATGGAAAAAAATAGGCAATTTTGTAAAATAACTTTAATTTAACTAAATTATGGGCATTTCCCACCTTCAGACCTGTGACGCACTTTTGGCTCTAGATCAGCGGTTTCCAACTTACAAGTGTCCAAGGGCCGCAATCGAAAACACCTGTCTAGTGGCGGGCCTGAATTCAATCAGGGCCATGCCCAGGACTTTTTTTCTTGAGGGAGGGGGATTTGGAGGATTTGTGTATAGTATATACTATAATTTTTTTAAAAATTCGTGGATGAACCTCAAACAACGACCTTGATTATAACTGGCCAACTTTCGTTAAATTACACAGACACACACAAAAAAAGTCAAATAAGAAGTGGGTATTTAAATTAGAAGTGGATCAAATAAGAAGTGGGGGGGTATGAAATAGAACATGAGTGGACACCCTACTTTTCATGGAATTCGAGGAAAATCAATCTTTTTTGTAAATGAACAGCATTTGAAAACAATAAAGATTTTTACAAAAACATTTTTCGTTAACTAAGAATATCTAAATTCATGCTGTAAATTATTTTCCTAGAAGTCTTCGCGGGCCGCAAAAAAAAGCACCGCGCGCCGTATGTGGCCCACGGGCTGCCAGTTGGAAACCCCTGCTTTAGATCTATGCAACCGATATTGGGAGCGTACAGCATTTAGCGATTCATATGTTCATGTTTCTTTCTTCATTTTACTTTTCTAGTCTGTTTACTTGTACCTTCTTTCCTGACATTTTTGTTTATTACTTGCCGTTGGAAATAAATAAAAAAACTGTAATATAACAAAGCAATCTTATAAAAGTTGGTATGTATTATCTTATTCGTATATTTTCATCATTTTTAATAAAAACGTTTTTATTTTTCCAAACCTCAGTATATTTTTAGATGCAGTGTGTGTTTATTTTATTCATCCTGCTGGGAGGCCTTGCTCGTAACAAAGCATCCTTATTCCGGGAATGGACATAATTCAGTTGCCAGAAAATGGCTATAAAATTTCATTTCCTATTTTAATCTCCATAAGTCATTTCGAAAAGTATTCATGTACATACATTTTGTTTTTCATTACACTATCGCGAATATTGAGATGAAATTCGAGTGTGTTTTCGTAAGTAAACAAAAATAATTAAATTGGATTTATAATGAAACGAGTTTCGATACACTCGTGCGTTTCACAATACGCATTCTTTGAGAAAGTCAGTAAACAGAAATTTAATTTTCGACAGATCATTATTGAGTTTTTTTCCTTGCTATTGTTCAAATGCGATGCGAGTTTTACCCGTATTTTTCTAAGGCAGAGAATAAAGCAATTGTGCTATTCCTTTTTCAGTGGTACCGTTTCTTACAATCTAGCTAATTTGATTTCTGACGGTAAAAATTATGCAACCTGTAAAATACAATGCATTTATCAGACATCATTTTTTAATTTTTTTTAATTCTGTCTGCTGCAGTTATATTTATAATTAATGATTTATTATTATCAGGCTGTTAATTAACATACAATTTTTTGAATAAAGTAAGGAATTTTTAATGCAATATTTCTTGAGCATTTTTATTAAAAATCTAATTTATTTTTTATAATTTTTGTTCAGTAATAACAAATTTCAGGAAGATTTACTTATTTTCAGGAAGATTATTAATTTTTAAATTTTAATAGTATTTGATTACTGCTTTATAACTAAATTTTTGCAAAAGAAAGAATTATAAAAATATTCATGATTTGTTTCATTGCGGCATGGTCTAATGTTTGCACTAGTCCAAGGGAGTATATTCAAATTTTGTGTTTTATAAAGGGATAAAGTCTTAAATCTATAAAATATTTCCGATATCAAAAAGATTATTCAAAAAATTGCTTTATTATCATACGTTTTAACTAAAACTTTAATTTAGCAATATAAACTTAACAGAAATAGATCTGAATGTCTTAAAAATGTTTGTTATTTTATGAAGGAAAACCCTTAAAATGCCTTCGATCTAATTATACCTTAAACATTACTCAAGAGATGGCGCCTTTACGACAACGTAAAACTGACATGTACGACACGAAACTCTGTTTTATGAGATTAAATAAGAAATATAACTTTGACGTTAATTATTAAACTAATAACATGGAGTAACACTTTAGAAAATATTTTGCCTTGCATGAGAAAATTTCCTTGAAAATCTGACATTGATCACTGTTTCTGCCAGCCTAAGCGGAAAGTTTACTGTTTTTCAAACATTTTATTCGTATAGTAACGATTTGAAATTTGAATTAGGCTAAAAAGATATTCACTTTCAGAAAAGTTTGTCGATTATTTGAAATGATAGCAAATTAAATTTTCTAAAATGAAAAAACTGAATTTTTTGTTGATTTAGACTAAAAAAAATGTCCTGTTTCTCATTAAAGAATTGATATAAAATAAAACAGATGTGATTGATTATTTATACGAGTGTAGTGTGACGATAAAATATTTTCGATAGTTCACATTTTTTTATTTCATGAGTTTATGAAGCGAAGAAGGAATATTATCTGGCAGTCCATAATTAAGAATGTCGTTTTCAATACGTTACACATATTTATTTTTATAACTGTATAAATCCCATGACCTCATTAAATTTCCCTAAAAGAAGATAGACTAAAATAATATTCCTTTTCCTTGTTAAAGAATTAATGTCAAACTTAGCAGTTGTGAAAAGCTAGTGTAAAGTTTAAAAATTTAGTGAAAGTATATAGTTGGTTTAGGATTTCACGAGTTTATAAAATGCACATGTCGTTTTATGACAGCAACTTCTTTCTTGTTTAAAAAATTCCCTTTTAATATAAAAATAATATTTCTTATTATGGCAACATATGTTCCATGAGCTCATTATAATCTTGTACTAAAGAAGATTGCGAGAAATTCAAATTCAAATATATATATATATATATATATATATATATATATATATATATATATAACTATATATATATATATATATATATATATATATATATATATATATATATATATATATATATATATATAAATATATATATATATATATATATATATATATATATATATATATATATATATATATATATATATATATATATATAATAAATATATATATATATATCTATATATATTTTCCACAGTAAAAGAAAATTAACACATTACTCATATTTATTTTTATAGAAATATAAATTCCTGCTCTGAAGAAGATAGAGAGAAATTAAGTTTATTAATATACTACCTAACGGTTAATTGCAGTTAAACTGAAGTCGGAAGATAGCATGAGTTATGCCATTTCGAGAGAAAGGAATTAACAAATATATTCCTTGCTTAGGACATCAGACCCAAAGAGTTATATCGAAGCCACCGTTGAAGTTTACAGAAAAAACATTGATACTGATTTACATGGACATAGAAGTCATTGAAAAATTGTCTGACACTTTCGAGGAGAAAGCTACATAGCGGAGTTTGAATGCTAGATAGTGTCATATTCAGAGAGATTTAAAAAAAAGCCGACATTTTTGGAGAATAAAAAAAAAATCAATGGTGTTTGTAAGAATGCAGGAACATTTTAAAAATGTTAAATAATAAAACCCATCTACTTAAACGAAATTTAAAACTACTAAAGTCCTACGAAATAAACGAGGGATATGAAATTGCGATGAATCTCGCAATTTCATTAAATTTTTTAAGCTTGTCCAATCAATGAACAAAATTTCATAAAAGTTTAGAACAGATGCAAGATCTTGTAAAATAATTTCGGATTCATTGATTTCTAATAATTTTTCCTTGGTAGTGGGGAAATTGGAAACATGTCTAAAGTGTAATGACTTTTAGCAGCTGAAAGAATAATGGTCTGACTTTGCGCATTCATCAAAAAAATTGTATTTTCTGGAAAAAAAATACACTCATTTTTTTTCTATAAAAAGCATTGTTTACGACTTATTTAATATATATATATATATATATATATATATATATATATATATATATATATATATTCAATAAGTCTTAAGCAATGCTTTTTATAGAAAGAAAAATGTTTATTTTTTTCCAGAAAATACAATTTTTTTTGATGAATGCGCAAAGTGAAACCATTATTCTTTCAACTGCTAAAAGTATATATATATATATATATATATATATATATATATATATATATATATATATATATATATATATATATATACATATATATACGTGTGTCCATAACTATTTTAATTATTATATACTTGCAACATTTAAATAAAAACCATATTATTAACTTTGGTTGAGCCAAAGAAAATTAATATTAAACTCCGGATGGATTCTCTTTTGCAAGTTGTTTTTTGTGTGCGATTCATATTAACAAAAATTAATCAACATTCAGTTTCCTATTTTCAATTTCCACTTTCCAAATTTTATTTATTTCACTCCTAGTGAAATCATTCAGGCGATATTTCATTACCTATGCCGAGACAGCATAGTCCAGTTGATAATAAAATTCACAATACCTTATTTTACCATTAAAACCTGAATAAAGCTATTTTATCAGTCTTCTATTATTACGTTTTGCCTCATTATGCAGCACAACAAACAACAAATACTTTGAGATTACACAATGATTATGGAAATACGATTGAAATAATAATAGGAATCTTAATGAATGAAAAACTTTTACATAAACTTTAAACATTACTTGATCAGCTCTCGAGTATTGCTATCTAAATTTAAATTTAAATAATGCTACTGTAACGCATTTGAATGCTATGCGATAACGCCTCACAGCTTATGATGGTGATACCGCCAAAGAGACATGGCATTTTTTTTACTTAGTCATTGGGCTAATTGTAGGGTTGCTCTATATTTGTGAAGGGATGCGGTAATAATTTAAATCAGAAAGAGTATATATATATATATATATATATATATATATATATATATATATATATATATATATATATATATATATATATATATATATATATATATATATATATATATGGGGAATAAGTCATGGCAACTATTTTTTTTCTTGTAGATATGTGAACGGATCACAAACGTATATGTTTCGTGGGGAAGTTCTGCAGACATAGTGTGTATGCAGAACAACAGATGGCTCTGTGATAGCTGGTAGTAGCGCAGCGATGGCGCTGAATTCAGTCAGTTGTTGAGTGTCGTGCGAGATGGAAGTAACCCGTGTTGAGCAGCGCGCTTACATCAAAATAGCCGTTCTCCGAGGGAGATATGCGATGGAATGTCACAGTGAATTAGTAGAAGCCCTTGGGAATAATGCCCTATCATATCGTACAGTAGCACGGTGGGTAGGAAAGTTTCAGCTAGGACGTGTGTCAACCAGTGATGAGCAACGTTCGGGACGACCGGTGAGGGTGCGGACCGACTTGGCACGTGCCGTCATCGAGCAGCTCTTGGATAAAGACAGACGATGGACGTTACTGGATTTAGAGAGGGCAAGTGGCATCGAGAAACGCACCGTCCACAGGATATTGCGTAATGAGCTACAGCTACGAAAATCGCTTCGCGGTGGGGACCGCATGCACTGACGGAAGTTCAAAGGTGAGTGCGCTATGCAATATACTCGGACCACTTTGTACGCTGGCAACAGGACGGCGATCCATTCTTGTGACGAATAATCGCCATCGATGAATTTTGGGCCAGGGCATACGAACCAGAACTGAAACGTCAGTCCGTGGAGTGGCGACATCCTGGATAACCAAGTTAGCAGAAGTTCCGTCAGAAACCTTCCCTAGTCAAACTGATGGTGATCGTCGCGTATGACGTCAGGGGTGTCATTGTTTGCCACTTTGTTCCTCATGGCAGAACAGTGACCGCACAGTACTACAGGGACTTCCTGGTGCGACAGGTACGACGTGGCGTTCGGGATAAACGTCCGGATCTTGTGGACAGTGCAATAATCCTGCACGACAATGCAAGACCACATAAAGCAGGGTGTGTACGGCAGCTACTCCGACGTTGGGGATGGGAAGAATTGGAGCACCACCGTACTCTCCTGACCTTTCGCCCTGTGACTTTGATCTCATTCCCAAGATTAAGAAACCAATACGTGGTAGGCGGTTTGCAACACGAGAGGACATTGCTAATTCTGTGCGCCAACAGATGACCCGATTCACACATGGTGCGGCAAAAGCTGAGGCTGATGGTATTCAGCGCCTCCCACATCGTTGGCAGCCTGTGGTGACACTAGCAGGGGAATACATTGAGGGTCTTTATGCCCAGGTTTGTCATGTCAACTTTACGTGTACTGTGTTATCATTCTTTTGGACGGAGAAGGCCATATTGCCCTGTATACTACCGTAATAAATTAGTGTGTTACGATATTTCAGTGCTATTCATTGTCCATACATGTAGTTAAGATCTTGTCCTTTCGTCTGTATATGTCACATTTTTCAACCGGACTGGTACCTTCAAGAAAAAAATAGTTCCCATGACTTATGCCCCAACCCTCGTATATATATATATATATATATATATATATATATATATATATATACACACTGGTGTAAAAAATTAAGAGAACTTGCAGACGTGGAAGATTATCTCTAGAACTATTGTATCAATTTTAATCAAATCTGATATGTACATACATTGATACAATACAAAATAAATAACCATTCAATAATTGTAATAAACACGCATGATCGTGCGTAACACTCGTTGAGTCGGAAGGTATTAAATAACGGTTGAAGAATAAACATAAAAATGGTGTAATAGATGGTGTTATTTTGCAGCAAACGGTTAATTTCAAATTGTAACAGTAAAAATGAGTAACCACCAAAGTTTAGATGATGGAATGAGGTGTCGAATTGGGGGGAGGCTAGAAGCAGGCCAATCTCAAGTCCAAATTTGTAGAGAGTTCAATTTAACGCCCAGCATCGTGTGTAACTTATGGAAACAGTTCCAGAATACCGGATCCAGCGACAGAAAGCCTAAGCAAGGCCAAGAGCCACGACGGCCAGAGAAGATCGCCATTTGTCGATTATAGCGAGGCGAAACATGAATGCTACAGCTTCTCAGCTCTCAACGTGACTTGTATGTTGCCACAGGAACCCGTATATCAAGGGTGACTGTTTCCAAAAGACTTCATGAGAGAGGGTTGTTTGCAAGAAGACCTGCTATTTGTGTCCCGCTCACTTGTACGAACAGGAGAATCCGTTTACCATGGTGTAGAGAGCATAGAGATTGGAGTATGGATTAATGGGTGACCGTTATCTTCACTAATGAGTATCGGTTCAGCCTACACACCGATTTTCGCCGTACATTCATATGGAGAGAACCAGGAACCCGTTACCTACCCTCCAATGCCCGCGAAATCAACCATTATGGCTGAGGAGGTTTAATGGTCTGTGCAGGCATCCCGTTGGATGGCAGCACACCTCTCCATGTCTTTGAAAGAGGCACTGTAACTGGTGTGAGATATAGGGATGAGGTCTCGGAGTCCTATGTTTGCCTTTTCAGGGGTACAGTTGGACCTGAGTTCATTTTAATGGACGATAACTCGAGGCCACATAGAGCTCTTCTGGTCGACGAATTTCTAAAGAGTGAGGATATTCGCCGGGTGGATTGTCCAGCAAGATCTCCTGAACTTAACCCTATAGAGCATGTCTGGGACGCTCTAGGAAGGGCAATTGTAACTCGCAACCCCCCTCCGAGAACCATCCAGAGAATGAAAACAGCATCCCTGAATGAGTGGGACCAATTGCCACAGGAAATGATAAACTGACTTATTTCAAGTATGAAATCACGCTGCGAGACCTGTATATCTGTCAGAGGGGACCATAACCCCTATTAACCCTTAAATTAACCCATTTTTTTCTTTATTCTGCAACCGCTGATTCATACCTTCGGACTCCAATGAGTGTTACACACGATCTTGTGTGTGTATTACAATTAAAGAATGTTTATTTGTTTTGTATCGTATCAATTTTTGTACTTAACAAATTTCATTACAATAGGTACAGTAGTCCTAGAGATAATCGACCAAGTCTGCAAATTCTCTTAATATATTACACCAGTGTATATATATATATATACACTCAAGAGCCAAAACATTATGACCACCCCTACATTTTGCAATGAATTCGCCTGGATGACGTGGAAGGAACGTGATCAGGTGGAAGTGGTATTTAACTGCTGCTGGAGAGTCTGAAGAATCATTCTTTCACTTACTTCTGTGTGTGATGGGAAAGGCTGCGGATCTAAGCGACTTTGATAGAGGGCAGATTGTAATGGCTCGAAGGCTCGGAACAAGTATTTCCGAAATCGCACGACTCGTGGTTTGTTCGCGACCTACAGTTGTTAGTACTTATGCAAAGTGGATGAATGACGGTGAAACCAACAGTAGACGACATGGTGTTGGACGTCCACACGCTATCAAAGATAAAGGTCGTCGGAGGCTGTCTCGCATGGTTAAGCAAAACCGGAGCCAGACAGTGACTCAGCTGCCAGCCCAATACAATGCAGGGCCATATAGAATAGTATCGCAGCACACTGTTCAGCGGACACTGTTGGATATGGGGCTACGCAGCAAACGTCCCACTCGTGTGCCTTTGCTGACCAAGCGTCATCGCCAACTGCGCCTGCGCTGGGCCCGGGAACATCGCGACTGGTCCATGGATCAGTGGGAGAGAGTTGCCTGGTCAGATGAATCACGGTTTGTCATTCATCACGCCGATGGCCGTGTCAGGATACGCCGTCTTCCAGGCGAACTGTTGCTCCCTCAATGTACAGAACGTCATACACAGGCCGGTGGTGGCGGTATTATGCTTTGGGGGACGTTCTCTTGGGCGTCTCTGGGACCCGTGGTTGTGGTAGAGAAGACCATGAATGCTACAGGGTATCTGTACATCATTGCGGACCAGTTGCACCCTTACATGGCCTCTGTTTTTCCAGCTGGAAATGGAATGTTCCAACAGGACAACGCCCCGTGTCACAAGGCTAAAGTGTGTTGGAGTGGTTCCAGGAACAGGATGTGAATTCCAGTTAATGTCCTGGCCGCCTAACACACGGGATCTCAATCCGATAGAACACATTTGGGATGTCATGGGACGGCAGCTCAGAGTTCAAAGACCACCAATTCGCAATATCTCGGATTTGCGTGACCGTTGCTTAAACATCTGGTACAATCTGTCTCCGGCCATCTACCAAGGACTTGTGGCATCCATGCCAAGGCTGTTTGAAGCTGTGTTGCGCGCCAAAGGTTGGTCAACTCGTTATTGACAGGTGGCCATAATGTTTTGGCTCTTGAGTGTATATATGGTACGTATGCCGAATATGAGACACCTTTTTTATTTTCATATATAACTAGGAAAGTAAGTCAGGGATTATAGTACCATCTTGATATCCTTTTAGTACATATATTTTACTACATATAACAATGAGAATAACATTACAGTTTTGTTGAACGAAAGTATAAACACATGTGTTCCATTTTTGGGGTCTAAAATAAGTAGACCTAATATGAGACCCCCATTCTACAACTCTAAATATGAATCAGAATTACTTAAAAGATGGTAAAAACAAAACTGTACTCATTAATTAGATAACATTTACCTATACAGTAATAGGTGAAAAAGAACAGTGATATTTTAAACACATTTGTTGGTTTACACTACAAGTATTGTTTACTTTTTGTATTTAGATTAAAAATTTTCACAGTTTTCACAAATAAAAATTCGTCAGATACACAATCTTCATGGGCCCACCTGAAACATCTTCTTCATTGACGCCACTGTTCTCCTCTACTAATTCTAATGATTAGTACCCATTATTTTTGGTACTAATTGGTACTAATTGAGTACTAATTTTTGTGAAACTTTGAACTCGAAATTCTAAAAGTGCCGAGCCAGCGACATGGTAGCCCGGCAGAATCGGACACGTTATAACTCGTGATCCTGATGGGTACTAATTCTAATATTTTGATACTAATTAGTACTAATTAGGAACTAATTTTTGTGAAAGTTTCAACTAGAAATTCCAAAGCGTCTGACCTTGGAAGCGACATGATTGTCGTTGGTACAGAAGAATCGTATACACTATAACTCGTGATCCAGATTGGTACTAATTCTAATATTTTGGTACTAATTAGGTACTAATTAGCTACTAATTTTTGTGAAAATTTCAACTCGAATTCCAAAAGTGCCGGGCCAGCGACATGGTAGCCCAGCAGGTTCGGACACGCTATAACTCGCGATCCTGATGGGTACTAATTCCAATATTTTGGTTATAATTAATATTAATTAGGTACTAATTTTTGTGAAAGTTTCAACTCGAAATTCCGAAGCGTCTGGCCTTGGAGCGACATCATTTTTACTGGCCCGGCGCATTCCAATACGCTATAACTCGTGATCCTGATGGGTACTAATTCTAATATTTTGGTACTAATTGGTACTAATTGGGTACTAATTTTTGTGAAAGTTTCAACTCGAAATTCCAAAAGTGCCGGGCCAGCGACATGGTAGCACGGCAGAATCGGACACGCTATAACTCGTGATCCTGATGGGTACTAATTCTAATATTTTGGTACTAATTGGTACTAATTAGGTACTAATTTTTGTGAAAGTTTCAACTCAAAATTCCGTAAGTGCCGGGCCAGCAACATTAACCTAACTTCTTCAATAGAAGAAAAAACTGTGCAACCCGATCAATAGCGTCAAATTTGTTTGGTTAAATGGGTGAAAAAAAAATTGTTCTCCTGGAGTAAATGATCTTGGCAAAACCTTAACCGGTCGGTTTGCGTCATAATCCCTGAAACCTCTGTTTGCTTACCCTGAACTAATTCCTAAGCAAATCATATCGAATATGACGTCATCATTCAAACATTATTGTTGAAATGTAGAAAAAATTAGCATAAAATGACGGCGATGGAAAACGTACCGTAATGCCAAACTAATACCATAAGTGAACATTTGTGGCGTCAGAATGTATTTGAAATCTAATAAAGTATTTTTAGATAAATTTTCAATGTTTATTTTCATTTTAATTCTATAAATATTTATAAATATAAAATTCGAGACTTGCTGCATAG
This sequence comes from Dolomedes plantarius, assembly GCA_907164885.2. NCBI lineage: Eukaryota > Metazoa > Arthropoda > Arachnida > Araneae > Dolomedidae > Dolomedes > Dolomedes plantarius. Next base: position 57,255,705 of record OU015503.1, read on the forward strand.
ATTGCATGAAGACATAATACGTTATGTCTGAACGTTAGACATAATACTAGGGGCTTTCAGATAAAGAATAATGGATTTTATGTGGCGCCTTGTTATCAATATTGCTGTCAGAACAACTTAAAATATATTTACAGACATAAAATAAATTAGCTTTTTCCTTTTTTTATCATTCGGAATAACTAGGATTAAATACTGTTGCTTCGGGTTTAAAATATTTTTAAGAAAACTGTCGTGAATAACCCCAGAGATTTAGCTGGATTGAATATTAAGGTTAAATATTTCTGTCTACTGAATTTACAAATTTTTGCTTGTCATACATATGCTTTATGGATTTTAAATCACCATGCACATTTAAATCACATTTCTATGCTCAGGAATCAGAGTACGAAAGATGATTTTATAAATACATTAATGTTTTTTTGTATTACATTATGATAATTACTGAATATGAACTATATAATTTATGAAATTTTCTGTAGATTTCCTAAAAGATTTGATAAAGTAGAAAACAGGAAGTAACAAAGTTGTCTGCAGAATTTTTGAAAATGAAAAATTATATAATATGAATATATATTCGTTAATATCTAATGAGTTTAAATTTTTATAAAAAAATGTACTTTATGTAAGTATTTAAGTCCAGCGGTTTTAAAAAAGATCAAAACTTTAAACATTGGGACGAGATATAAGTCCAAACGTTTTGTGTTTTCTGACATACAGATGAACATGGTATGCAAAATTGTTTTTCCTAGGAAATCGATTTTTTATGGAATGAAATGATGCACATTAGATTATGAGCCCTTGCGAAGAACGAATCAAACTCATTGAGTTCCTGGCATCTACGAGATCAGTCATTTGTTCAAATGTTGACTGGAGTTAGAAGACTCAAATTGAATTACCTGTCGTAAGTCATTTGATCTATTATTGGCTCCAGTTAGCAGAGTTATATTGAGTTCCCATGCTATAGGTGGTATGTGCTATTACCGGCCCGAGTTAAGAGACTGAAATTGAATTCCCTGGCGTAGATCATTTGGCATACTACTCGTTCGAGTTCGGAGTCTCAAACGGAATTCCCAGTCATAAATCAAGTGGATCATTACCGGCTGAAATTAGGCGACTGAAATTTTTGTCTCTGGTATAGGTTATTTAGCTTGAAAATGGTTCGAATTAGGAGATTCGAACTGAATTCTCAGTCATTGGTCATTTGCCATAATACTGGTTCCAGTTAGGGTATTCAAATTCAGTTCTCTGGTACAGGTCATTTGGTTTAGCACTGACTCAGGTAAGGAAACTCAAATTGAATTCCCAGTCTAGGTCATTTCACATAATACTGGTTGGAGATAGGAGACTCAAATTCATTTTCCTGGTATAGGCTATTTGGCTTATTACTACACTGGTGAAATAAATAAAGAGAATTTGCATATTTTATCGAATTTCATGAAAAGAACTGAACTGACTGTAAAACCACTGCTTCTAGACAAAAACGCAAATCTTGTACGTCAAATACGTAATCGTACACGTGTGTGTAGACGGAGCCAGTAGAGAAAAAGGCTTTATAAACGCGCGTAAGTTAAGACATATTTTGCTCGCTAGCACACCTCGGCGAATTTCTTGGTGTTATTTTGCAGCAATCGGTAAATTTCAAATTGTAATAGTAAAAATGAATAACCACCAAAGTTTAGATGATGGAATGAGGTGGCGAATTGTGCGGAGGCAGAAGCAGGCAAATCTCAAATCCAAATTTGTACAGAGTTCAATTTAACGCCCAGCGTCGTGTGTAACTTACGGAAACAGTTCCAGGATACCAGATCCATCGAGAGAAAGCCTGGGCAAGGTCGTCCAAGAGCCACGACGGCCAGAGAAGATCGCCATTTGTCGATTATAGCGAGGCGTAACAGGAGTGCTACAGCTTCTCAGCTCTCTCGTGACTCGTATGCAGCCACAGGAACCCTTGTATCAAGGGTGATTGTTTCCAAAAGACTTCATGAGAGAGGGTTGTTTGCAAGAAGACCTGATGTTTGCGTCCCTCTCACTTATACGAACAGGAGAATCCGTTTATAATGGTGCAGAGAGCATAGAGATTGGAGTATGGATCAATGGGCGACCGTTCTCTCCACTGATGAATCACGGTCCAGCTTAAACATCGATTCTCGTCGTACGTTCATATGGAGAGAACCAGGGACCCGCTACCTACCCTCCAATGCCCGCGAAATCGACCATTATGGCGGAGGAGGTTTAATGATCTGTGTAGGCATCATGTTGGATGGCCGCACACCTCTCCATGACTTTGAAAGAGGGACTGTGACTGGTGTGAGATATAGGGATGGAGTTTTGGAGCCCTATGTTCGCCTTTTCAGAGGTGCAGTTGGCCCTGAGTTCATTTTAATGGACGATAACGCGAGGCCACATAGAGCTCTTCTGGTCGACGAATTTCTAAAGAGTGAGGATATTCGCCGGATGGATTGGCCAGCCAGATCTCCAGACCTTAACCCTATAGAGAATGTCTGGGACGCTCTGGGGAGGACAATTGCAACTCGCAATCCCCCTCCTAGAACCATCCAGGGAATGAAAACAGCTTTGCTGAACGAGTGGGACCAATTGAAACAGGAAATGATAAACTGCCTTATTTCAAGTATGAAATCACGCTTCGAGACCTGTATATCTGTAAGAGAGGACCATACCCCCTATTAACCCACCTATTAACCCATTTTTTTTGTTCATTCTTCAACCGCTGTTTCATACCTTCCAACTCCAACGAGTGTTACGCTCGATCATGCGTGTGCATTACAATTATTGAATGGTTATTTGTTTTGTATTGTATCAACGTATGTACATATCAAATATCATTAAAATCTGTATAGTAGTTCTAGAGATAATCGACCAAGTCTGCAAATTCTCTTAATTTCTTACACAGTGTAGTTCGAGCAAAGTGTTTAAAATTGAATTACCTGATATAGGTTCGTTCCCCCTATTAATGGTGTAAGGTGGGAGACTCAAACGAAATTACCTGATACACGTTCGTTCCGCCTATTAATGGTGCGAGGTAGGAGACTGAAATGAAATTCCCAGTCATAGTTCATTACGAGTTCCTGTTTGGTGACTCAGACTGAATTCACTGATATAGGTCATTTTGTCTATTAATTACGCGAGTTAGAAGACTAAAATTTAGTTCCTAGGCAGAGATTATTCACCCTACTACTAGTTCCAATTAGGAGACTCGAGTTAGGAAAGTTAAATAAATAAGGAATTAGTAAATAAGGATTAGGTATTAAGGAATGTTACACTTTGGCCAAAATCGCAAAGCAAATTATGAATATTAAGATTTATTTTTGATTTATTGGTTTGGAGTGATACGGTACAGTTTGTAACACCAGTACTGGACTGACCCCGAACTATATTTTAAAAACAATTCTTAACAACTAATAACCCTAATGCCCACTAGATATCGAGACAAACGCTTGATCAGAGATAGCGCCTTAACCCTTGAATCTGCACTTTTACCCCTGATTTTGGGTACGTATTTCTTGAAGGGGCACTCTAAATAATTTCATTCAAACATAGTTCTTACATAAGAATAATGTTTATTTAAATATTTGCACATATAACTTTGCTTTTCAACATAAAGCATACGTGCTACTAGTACGAGATATATATAGCATTCATGCAAGGGAAATACAATTCAATATACAGTTGACTCTCTGATTAACGACGCTATACTTAACGACGATCTCTATTTAAAGACGATATTTTCCAGTCCCGGACCCTACGACGTCATGGGAAATGTTACATTTTCACAAATTCTGTTTAAGGACGATCTGTACTTAAGGACGATTTTTCACGGTCCCTTGAAAGTCGTTAAACAGAGAGTCAACTGTATTCACTTGTATATCTACTCATTCAAGAAAAATACACTTTGGAATACTCACAGATACTTTGAAAGTCAACCAGCAGTGCTGTCACTTATACTTTGGCCACAGAACGCTAAATAACTCTCGGCTAACATGAACTCGCGTAGATTAGCAACAACCTAGCTATGCCTCCAGCGGCTGCTCGCAAAACTCAACTATTATTAAACCAGACTATATAGGCTACCTCCAGCTCCATACTTTTCCGTCAGCTCTACTCCTCCTTTCACTTCCTTTAACTTCTCTTTCTTTAATCTAGCTGCTTGGTATTTATACCAACCGCGTATACCGCAATTGGTATAACTTAAGCGGCTTCTTTAACTTTATTCACCTAAAAGTTCGATTATTGTGAATCGAATCTTATGTAAACCTTACATTCTTCAAAAATGCGACATTAAAAACAGTCAAACCCGTCTGAATAAAAGTTATACCAAAATAAACTACATGCTTTTATATAGAGGACCTACTAAAATTTTGAAGTTATATTAAGAAATGAATATTTTACAAATAATCGAATATTTATTATGAAATTTATGCCATTTTTACAACGTTATTATTCATATAATATGTCATAAATTGGAAAATATTCATTCAATCAATATTGTTTTAGTGAATCCTCTAGAAAATAATATATAGGCTAGGCACACAAAATTTCACAAGCATTCGAGGATAATATTTTGAGTTATCACTTTTTAAGTCTGCAAAAAGTGGTCATACTTCAATTTTGAGAAAAATGCATTTTAAGCTTTACGTGTGCTTAGAATTACGAGCTATGTGAAGTAATTTAATGTTGCTATACAGTTAACAGAAAGTGTTACTTAAATTATTTCATTAAAAGTTTACAAAAATTATATTAAAAATGAAATTGTTTGTAGTATTTGTTAACAGATTTCTGGTCCTTTAATAAACGGCCACTTCCGGTGATTTAAATCTCCACTTCCGGTTTTCTAGTCATTATAAAATCTTTAATATCTCGGCTTCTAATTAACGTACTAACAAAAATAAACCTGTTTTGTAAAGATAAAAATTTATCTATCTAATAAAAGAATTAAAAAATGTTATTTTTAACCCAAATTAAACTTTTTAACGTAATCGGATACCTTAAAGTGTTTCTCAAAGCTCTCGTAGGTCCGATGGTCTACACACGGACAAATGTGTCTGGAACTCAGACCCGGAATGAACCGTAAATGCGGTGTCGTGATAGATAAGGAAGTATCGATTTTCCGCGTTCGTGGCTCCGACGGGTTCTCGAAATGGCCCATTCCACAATACGACGAGTCCCCTTTATGGGATCCTTATGCCGCATTTATACATTCGCACTCGCACCTCCATTCGTTACCCGCAAGACATTCCCGAGACATTCGTCACGTTCCTGCATCGACGCGAGTGACCGTTCTCACAATCGCGCCTCTTGCTGTGAATAAGACTTTCCGTCACAATTCGCCCCTTTGTGCCAGAAAATCCGCTCCCGTAGCAAATGACACGATTGGCAAGGAGAAAATCGGTGTGAACGGAGAGCGCAACGTTTACAACAAACACCTTGCACCTACCCTCCGCGAATCGACTCGGCGTTAGCGCGACTGTGTAAATGCGGTGTTAGATGCCTAAAATTGCATTAGAGATACCATTTAAAGTGTTTTTGAAATCTCACGTCGGCCCAATGACCCACACATAGCCAAACGTATCTTAATTTAGACCTTAGGGTTTCAGGCCCAAATTACAGGTAACAGACGACTACAATATAGTGTCTTGGGGGTAAAATCAGAGTCAGTCACCGTGTACATCATAGAGATTAACATATGAGGGGAGACAAAAATTCATTTCATTCGTATATACTGAAATGTGTCTAAAAAAACTGTCAAACTTCGATACCGATAACAAAATAAAATATGTCCTGACCTGTCCACTGATATAAAACTTTACATATAATCTCACGTGCAGTTACTATTTCTGTTTGCCTTTCTCGATCTATATATTTTAATAACTATGATAGATATGTATTACGATTAAGTGTTTGAGGAGTATCATTTAGTTTATTGTATTTCATTTTTATACGTAGTGCGTGTGATTCAAGAAACTATACAGATATATTGCTTGAAACATTGATATATCCTAGATATATATGAAAATCATCCTAGTGTTTATGCTTGAAAAATTAAAATATACTTAATATCCATGAATCTTATATTAAGTTTGTAGTTTTATTAATTAAAAATGGCATATATATGTCCCTACATATAACTGTGAATATGCACACCTCGATGCATGACATGTTTGAAGTACCTTTTCCGCGAAAACCTTGCTCCTCTAAACGGATGTAGTGAGATTAAAAGCGAAGTTCGTCCCTTTTTCCACGAAAAGTACGGCTGTATGACATCACATCGACCCAGCCAATGACGAAACGTTAGAACCTTCCAGAACGTTCGAAAGGGAGTGCTATAAAAGCCTCTCGAAAGGGGAACTTCGGATTCTTCGCTTCAGAGTGCACGCCTTTTTACTGCGTTTCGTTAAACATGAAGGACTTAAAGATGAAGCTGCTTAACATTTTGAGGTAAGTTATGCCTTTAACAATTTAGTTGGCCATAAAGTGTCTATGCCATACAGCGATTATCACGAAGTTTTTGGATATTTCCATCACAGAAATGTAAACAAATTTGAAAGTTGCAACTACTTAACACTAATCAACTCTTTCTTTTGGTGTTGTCTTTTTATGGTTTCATACCGGCAATAGCATTTACAACAAAGCTTTTAAAATACGTTTTGATTTAAAGTGTGTGTTACGAAATTACATCAAATTTTTCTATCATTAATAACTTTTATTGTATCAAATATTTCCGCGAATTATCAGGTTAATTTGAAACACAGCCTGCAAAAAAGTTAATAGAAAAAAATGAGTTTGAGTTTTAAAATTATGACTTTTTAAATAATTATTCTATAAGATTTTTAAAAGTTTGTTCAGCTGAAATAATTCCAGTAAAGAATATTAGGATGTTATGCTAATAACGTTATGAATTCCGTATAGAATATTGTTAATACTTTTTAAATTGGTCATATTTACAAAGTTATATTAGAAAGATAAAAACTTCGACTGATTTCTCATATGTCGCTATAAGTCCCGTATTCCAGTTTGTAATTTGGTTATATTTATTAAAATCGTGCTTCTTAACTTCATATAAGATGTTCACCTTTAAAATGTACAAATATATGAGGAATTTATAGAGTATATTACTTCGAACTTACACCAATCGTTCGTAAAAAATGACCTTTTTTAAAACTTTATATGATACATGATATGTATTTTTAACAGTATAACTTTGTATGGCTCATCTTCCATGAAAATATATTCGGTTGGCAGTGAAAAGCATAATTAGATTTCTATGTAACTGGTTATACAGCAAATTTTGTCATGTATTTCGTGGGATACAACATTTTAAAAGAAGTTTTCTGCACACAAGTATTTATAATTGGATGAAAAAGCGAATGTTTGCACACGAGATTTAAAGTATAATTAAAACTTTCAGAACAGATGGTCTCTAGAAACATAATCTTAAAATACATAATTACATAATCCATTCAGTTCGGAATAAAAATTAAATCCCTGCACATTTTTTAAAGGCTATCAAATACTTAATAATTTAGAGACAATTTTTTTTCATTCTGCGTTAGAATATTAATACACGTGTATGATATATGAATATTGTATACGTTTATTGTATACTAAATTCATATTTAAATTGCAGTTTACCTTGAGATATAACAAACCATATCATGAAATTTGTTGGATACAATTTTTAAAAGAAATTAACTGCACAGCTGCATTTATAACTGGATACCGAAATGAATTTAAAAGTACGATATTTGACGTACAGTTACAATTTTTGAGGACAGAGTATCTCTAGAAACATAACATTTTCAACATATACAAAGCATTAGTATATTAGTATTTATATACCAAAGAAATATTAATGCATGTACATTTATTAAAAGCTATCAGATACTTACAAATTTACAACATAATTCTTTTTACTGAATTTTTCATTAAAAAATTAATACTTAATTATATACGCATGGGAATTTTTATTAATTTAATATACCGGGTGCGTCATAAATTCGTGCAAAGTTCAAAAATTCGTAATAACAGAAATAATGCTCGGAAAAATTTTCAGTTTGCACGAATAGAATCAGAGGGACATTGGATTTTTTTTTCCATGTTTAAAAAAAAAAAAAAAAAAAAAAAAGTGCTTCCAAAAGTAACCGATAGAGGGCGCTTTTGCGTGACCTCGTTAAGCCTTCATTGCTGGAAAGGCATACGTTATCTTTTGTCACCTTCATGCAGGATGATGCCGCGCATCACATTTCACGTATCTTTCACTGAAGACCGAGTTCTATAAGTCGCGGTTGTAAGGTTCAGTGGCCCTCACGATAACCAGACTTGACCTCAGCACATTTTTAGTTGGGGAGATAGTTAAAGTACCCGTGTGCCGGGACTCCCCAACCACTTTGGTGGAACTGAAAAATGTCATTCGGCAGACAGTCGCTACCATCGATGCTACAATCTGCTGTAATGGGCTTAGTAACGCGCCTCACTTGCCTATTACCTTGTGCTGGTAGTAATGTTGAACATCTGTTGCTTTAAAATAAATGCACAGTCTCATATTATTGTGATCTGTTTAATTTTCTGTTTGATTTTGCCTGATTTGCATAAAATTTCTCAGTATAACGTGTGAGCGCCATCTTTCGGTGACTTTTAGAAACTTTTTTTTATTTTTAACATGGAAAAAAAATCCATTGTCCCTCTGACCTTATTGGCGAAAACACAAAAAATTTCTGAAAATTACTTCTTTTATTATGAATTTTTGAACTTTGCACGAATTTAAGACGCACCCGGTATTATGCATGTATCGGGTACATGAACGCGCATTCATTACAGGTATATTTTAGTTCTATAAGCAATTATTTTTTTTAATTACTGTTATTACTATTAATTAAATTATTTAATTTATTTAATATGTATTATTGCACTATTATATATCTGTTTTTTGTAAAGTGTTTTTCTTTCTGTAGCCATAATTATATTTAATAGAAATATGAATTCTGAGATAACAAATTCCAATTATTCTTTTTGAAGGAATCTCATGCAATTGTGTTATTTTATTTCGGTCATAAAATTGAGAATTAAAATTGAGTTATTTTATTTCGGTCAGTGCATTTATAGCGGAGTATTTATAGTCTGATTTTTTTTTTTGGAGTAGTTCCCTCTATTAGTACGATACAAAGCGATAAGAGCAATGGCAAGATTTTACATTTAATTAGTACTTAAGATTATAAAAAGTGTAATCATAAGCGAGACATTTTTTGATAACACTGGATGGAGTATTCATTGAAAAATTCGTGAATGATTCATCAATCCTTGAATGAATTACCTTGAATTAATCATGACCCTTGAATGAACCATTCAATGAATCATCAAGAGGACAGGGAGCCTTAATCCTCCAATTATTAAATTCTCAATTTTTAACTCTATATACAGAATGAGAATAATTAATATTCTTTTTTACTACCTTCAAGACACCTATAATTCAAAATAAGGATTTTCTGGCAGAAAAATGCCGGCTTTTAATTTTTTTTCAAAAAGGCTAACATTTTGAAAAATTCTATCTATTTCAATCAATATATATATATATATATATATATATATATATATATATATATATATATATATATATATATACATATACATATACATATACATATATATACATATACATATACATATACATATATATATACATATACATATACATATACATATATACACTGCTGGCCACCCAAATTGCAACACCAATAAAGACAAGAGATATCACAACAAAATTTATTTTGTAGATAACATGTTGACCAAGTATCAAATGATTAAATTTATAGACTTCTATGAAGTGTGGTTCCTGCCAAAATCAGTAGCCAGAGTAGCCGCCATTGTTGGAGATCACCGCTGCCACACGCCTCGGCATTGATTCAAAGAGACTTTGCATGAGTTCTTCGGGTACAGCAGACCAAGCAGCTTCCACACGTTGCCAAATTTGATCTGCTGTGGCAGCTGGGGATGGAATCTGGGTCAATCGTAGAGCAACCATGGACCACATGTTTTCTATCGGCGAAAGATCCGAAGAGCGAGGCGGCCAGGGAAGCAATTCAATCTGGCGATTGACAAAGAACCGTTGGACAATGCGGCCACGTGTGGTCGCGCATTATCCTGTTGAAATATGGCTGTGGGCAAGCCCTGAAGGTAAGGAAGGACAACTGGCTCCAACACCTCGGAGATGTAGCGCTGGCTGTTTAAAGTACCGGCAATGCGTACTAGAGGTGTGCGAGAGTGATATCCAATACCGCCCCATATCATAATACTCGGTGCAGGACCAGTGTGGCTGTGCATAACGCAGCTGTTCAGCATCCTCTCTTCACGGTGTCTCCAGACTCGAATGCGACCATCGTGGTGTTGCAGACAGAAGCGTGACTCGTCAGTAAAGACAATTTCATTCCATTCTGCCGTCCAAATCCTTCTGTCATCGCACCATTGGCCGGGGAGAAGTCTGTGGTTCTGCGTCAAGGGTAGACAAAGCAATGGACGTCTTGCGGACAGACCACTCTGCTGTAAACGGCGTCGAATGGTACGCGCAGACACTGGATGATGCGTTACAGACTGCATGTGTTGTGCTATGGTTCGTGATGTGACTGAGCTATCCGTCACTGCCATGCGCACAATTTGCCTGTCATCGCGTGAAGTGGTGCGCTGAGGTGGATGCGATCGAACACGCCGGTCCGTCGTACCCTCCTGCATCCAACGATCACATATCCGCAGTACAGTTGTTTGGTTTCGTCCAACACGACTACCGATTTCCCTGAAACATAATCCACAATCTCGGTAGGCCACTATCCTTCCTCTGTCGAACTCGGATACTTGATCAAAAGATGATCGCTGTTTTTGACGAGACATAATTGATCGTTTTTTTTTTAAAAAACACAAGAAAAACACAATTGCCGAACTTGAAATCGTCGAAATCTCCAAGCCTTAAATGGCGCTTTGAAGTGGTGCCACAGGCGCGCGTGATGTGCGTCTGCGCTGAAATTCTAATCATTTGCATATCTCACCTCCGCTAATGCATGTCGTAAATTTCATGTTATTTGCATGTTTCCTGCAGGGTGTTGCATTTACAGTGGCCAGCAGTGTATATATATATATATATATACAGTAAACACCAGTCATAATACCAGCCATAAATGTTACACGAAGAAAGAGCAAAACTTAAACACAGAACAAGTTATTGATTAGATTTATCGTGTTTTTGAAAAGATATACAGCACTCAGTCAATTATTTTATCGTATTGCATCAGGCGAGTGATAAATTGCTTTACAGTTGACAGATTTATATACACGTATTTACTCAAATAACTCGCCAATCGTATAATTATGTACCAAGTTCTGATAACCAGTGATTTACACAGCTCTGATGTATCATTGAAGCGAAGAGAATCCGGCAAGGGAGTATTTGATCTTAGATATTAGCGGGGATGAATCACTCGAGAAAATTATTGCTTTAACAACAGAAACAGACGTGCTCGATTTGTCATTTTGCGGCTCTCGATTTGCTCGTTATGAGAAACTAGCTAGTCACGTTCATGAAGAATACATAAGTCAAGTGGCAAAGTTTCTTACAAGTCGTTAATAACTTATTTTAATTTAGGGGTTGTGAAAAAAAAATCTTAATATATTTTACTTACAGACGTCTTGTTATGGTTTTTATACTTAAACGGGTTTTTATAAACGGACCGTAATGAATATAAATAAACAATTAAACCATTTAGAAAGTTGTTTCATGAAAACAATTACCTTAGAGCGTGTTTAAGTTTTAATATTTATGTTAGGCATTTTTTCAAAATTATATTTTATTATGTGGTATTGAATAAATATTTAAAAAAAAATTTTCTTACACACATTTTTAAGGATTTTTCATGCTTAAATGCGTCCTTATAAAAGGAACATTATATATATATATATATATATATATTTAAATATTTAAATCATTAAGAAATTTTTTTAATAAACTTAGAGCAGGTTTAGTTTTTAAAGTATGAATTGAAGCTGCTGTTTTTTAGCTAAATTGTTTTCGCTTTTATACATGAGGTATGTTTGAAAAAATTTATCATCCGGAGGCTTAATAATATTCTTTATAAAGTGTTTGACTATATGGAAAGTCGAAATGATAATTTGAGATGGGTAATTTAAAAAATACTTTAAATTTTTATTTTTTAACTTCAAACAAAATATTCTAGACATAATGAAAGGGAACTAAAGAACGCGGTACAAAATTTCTTAAACATACCTTGGGGAACATTTTAAATAGAATATTTTAAACATAAGAAAGCTATATAAAACATTCCATTGTAAAACAATTTAAGTACAAATGTACAGAGGGTCATGCAATGACCAAATGACATAAGCAACTCCAAAAAAATTTTTAAAAACGTGGAATTTACACGTTTTGTTCTAGCAACTTCATAATATTGTTAAAGGTAATAAAATAAAATGTGTTTTTAGTAAATAATTTTTCCCAATGCGGCAGGCTTAGGATCGTTCGACCTTCCCAACCTCAACACCGCGAAAGTTGTTTTATTGCAATGGTGGTACCGTAAAAGTGAAGTAACATTGCCCCATGGCGCCACGTCAAGTTACATCTAGTATTCCCAGAGAAACCTTAGGGGAATCGTACCCTCCTTCCAATCTTAAAACAACATGAAGAGGAATTCCAGGCAACAGATTCAATATTCCCATACCCAGCGCAGACAAGAAGGCATTCAACAGCACTTTAGGACATTCGATCGTCGCACCTTTCGTATCGAATAACGACGAGCTACCCACTAGACAACCCCAGGCATTTTTATAATTAATTTTGGCACCCGTCCCGCTTTTTGGGTAGCACGGCAACTTTCCTAGTGTTAATTGCACCTATGATGTATCAAGAAAGTGAGCAAATTTCTTAGCTTTTATTCTTGTTACAACGCAATACAAAGACGCTTGGCTTACCAAAAGTTTATCTACCACCAACCACCCATTAACTGTACCTGAAGCACGTAAGCAAGAATCTCTATCCCTTTGTACATCTACAACACAACCTGTGATGTATATCTCACGAAACCCCTTGACTACCAGGACATACGCTCATTTCAATAATCGGCGACCAGGACGTACACCCCGTACGTCTTTCACTACACACTAAAGAGTGAATATTTGAACCGGATTGATCAGCGATATGCAACTGATATAGTATGGTACTGGTCGGAGGTGAGTACTAATGACGTTGTAGGCTCGCGTTTCGCTCACTCATTAATTATTTGCTGTCGTTCGTTTGGGTTTTCCTTCTTGTTTTGCCTTCCTCACTTTATTTAATTTATCTTCTTGTGAGTTGGCTTGTGCGAGTGTCCTCCGGCAGAGTTATTTTTCTTCAAAATTTTTCTTTTTAATGGCCATTCCGTCTGTTCTGCTTGGAGTCCGCTTGTGCCTTGCTTTGTGGGGCTTGTCCTGGTGTTGACGTGGCGGGGCTTGTCTGGGCCGTGCGGGGGGTGGTCCCCTTCTGTGGGTCTGATCGCACAGCCGGGATTTACCCAGTGGGGCTTTTGGCCAGGTCGGGCCCGGCTTGTTCTTTGTGGGAGTACTAATGATGTTGATTCAACTACAAGGACGCCTCTAGATGGCGAAAGGAGCGGCGGGGTATGAATTCGCATAATCCCTTCAAAAATCAAAACGTCAGTTGCGATTCTACTGTTGTCTGTGTTCACGTGTTTTATATTTTCTCCTATTATTTAAAGAACCTTAAATTCTTCACTATTACATCACAGATTTTTTTTTAATTATTTATGACATGAACATTTTACACCGCATAGCCTGGTATATAGCCCTTCACCGGCGAAATTAAGCCTGTTAGTCAAGGGGTTAAAATTTAGATTGCCAAATACTATTTCATGACTTGCGAATCTGTTCCACAAAGAAGGTTATGTGGTTTAATAGACGTTCCCTTTTTATTTTCAAGAGGTTTACAACCCCGATGAATATATATATATATATATATATATATCCAGGCTTCTGAAATTTTATGAATCTTTTCTAATTGTACTCGAAATATGCACACAAACTTACAAAATTATATTCCATAGTATAGAGGGACAGAAGATGTGTTATATACCTACTAAGACCGAAATCCGTCGATTTGACGGCAGTATAGAAAACAGGCAGAAAACTCTAGAATAATACCGGAAAATGTTAGTTACTTTTCATCTCTTCGCCCCTTTTGCAAATAACAGAAATATTGGCTCATCTGAAATATTGGTGTTGTAAAATAAGGACTACGCAAACCATGCATATATTATTTTTACGGATAAACCATACCAGGTTGTCTGCTCGGCATACCTGCATAAAAATATAACTAAATATACTAATTTATTATATATTTGTACGAAATATTTCAAAATTTAATGTGCTTAACCATTTAAAAATAAAACATGAAATATTTGAAATTCTTGATTTTATTTTTAACCATCAAATTGACGGTGTTCAGTCTTTTTGGTAAGAAAAAAATTCCCGTCTTTCTATAAATATTGGTGTTGAAAAATAAGGGCTGCACAAACCAAGCATTTATTTTTAAGGACAAACCATACCAAATTGACAGCTCTGCATACCTACATAAAAATCTATCTAAATATTTACTAATTTATTATATATTGGTATGAAATATAGTTAAAAATTTACGGCATTTAACCTTTTAAAAATTATTAAATATTTTTATATTCTTGAGTTTATTTCCAACAGTCAAAATGACGGCATTCAGCATTTTTAATAAGAAAAAAAATCCCGTCTTTCTGGTGTTAAACTAAAAAAAAAATTGTTTGCTTTTTTGCGAGCGACAAATGCCCCAAGGGGTAAAATTTCTTTCCCTATTAAGGAGTACAATTTAAAAAAAAATATTTCAATCCAAGTCGGATATCTTTGGACAAACTCTCTGCATAGTTTAAAATTGAGGTGAGCGAATTCAATAGGGTTATTACACAGGAGCCTTAAAAAAATGTACCTCCTTTGATAGAATATTTTAAATAATTTATAAACTATCAGTATGTAATGCCACATTAAAAAAACAGTTAAATAAAGAAATGTACTAAAATTTGGCACAACATAAATGAAAATAATAAACTATATTATTGACAACAACATTAATCTCAGATCGAAACCAAATCTCTGTATAGAGGCCTTATTTGAATAGTGGTCCAACTACACTTTTAAAAAAAAAAGGAGTTAGCCTCACTTTCATGTTCATGCAAGTCATCTCTATCTTATTTTTAAACTGGTACACGTCCAGCATATTTCTGCTGCCAACAGAAGGCATTACAAATCAGACTTCAGCAGCCATTTCTCAGCACTCCTTAGAGTTTAAGGCTCTGTATCTCAAAATGAACAAGAATGGAGTTAAACCACTATTCAAATAAGGCGTTTATATGTTGCCAAACTTTTTTTAACAAATGAAATAGCCTGATGTCAATAATGATATCAAAATCGTGGATTTTTTAAAAATTTCAATTCTTATAATCTTCCCATGATTGCCTGAACCAAAAATACATATGCATATTTTCTTCATCGTTAAATTTACTATTGAATATTTTTTTTCCTAATACGGATTTACTTTGTAAATTATTTTATGATTCGGTATAATTCCAAATACTTGAACTAACACTTGACTTCATTAAAAGTTGTTATACGGTAAACGGTAATAAATAAACATAAAAAATAACAGATGCTGATTTTTACACCCTGTTTCTTCATTTGCAGGAAGATATGGGAAAATGACGCCCTGAAAACGAAATTTTCCAAGCAAGATGCACTGGATGAACCAGAAGCGACCGTCATGCTTGATGTACCAAACGATGCTAACAACGGAAAAGCCCGTAAGTGCACCGTAGGAAGGGCCATGTGTACACGTGTCTTTTGCATTTTCCTGGTAATCAGCATTCTTGGTATACTCTCCCTGGTGTTCATCGGACTGAATGAGAAATTTGAGATCCAACTGAAGGTGAAAGCCTTCGTGTATGATGTAGCATCATGTTATTCTTTTCCGAAAGGAAAATTCCTTGCTGGTCGTTTCTTCATGGTTTGTTTCCCAAAGTACGGAAATAACAGCCTCTTCAATAAGATTGAAAACTTGAAAAATTCTAAATACGGATGACTGCTGTCAAACATTGTTTAGATTGGTAAAAATCTATTATTTTGGATTTGAAAGTATTCTGTATTGTTTCTATTCATATCATTAAAACATTGCAAATGAAATCGGTGGTATGATTGTTTCATTCGTACATTTTTTCTCAAACATTTACAGGCAGATAAATTTAACCGTAAAACACACTTAAATAGATGAAAACAAATAATGAAATTTTTACTAAAATGTATATCATGTATATGATAGCAATATGTCAAAGATGAAATGAATAAGTTATTATAGACAGATATTAGGAAGGAAAAGACGAAATATCTCATTTAAAAATTTACACACTCAGATATGCATATATATATATATATATATATATATATATATATATATATATATATATATATATATATATATATATATAACATTACATAAACAGTGGTGTAAGTTTCTTATTTTTGTCATTCCTGTAAAATTCTTTATACAAGAGGAGAATAATATTATATTGAGAAAATAGACTATTAAGCATGCTTATCAAAAATTGATATATTTCAATTTATATTATCATATGATTCTGTTATGATATTCTGCATTTGAGAGATAGAAAACACTAATCTACATTTAACATTTCTTATTTATAATTTTTTCTGACCATATAAGTGTAATGAAATATTTGAGGAAACGTTTTTGTTTATAATTCGAAATCAATATAACACTTTTTTTTTACGACCGAAAATATTTGCAGATGTTGATGATACGTCTTCTTGTAAGTCCCAGGGATAATTCGTTACAGTTTACTGAATTTAATTTTTCTGACCTGGGGCATTGTCGATATGTAAGAGAATCCAAGAGAATGCTTACGCTCGGCTTTTTCAAGAGAAGGAAGAATAAATTATTAATTTGAATTTCTCTTATTTATAAACATATTTTAATCTCAAAAAAGTATTGATTACAACTAAACCGTTTGAAAGTCAAAATATGCCGGACTGTTATTTTCGAATACTGATATTTCCAATAATAATGTATATTTATGATTTTAAAACGAAGAAATATGGAAGATGTATTTTATAATTTGTGATAATAATATTGATTTCTGAATATTTTAACAATCTGATTCTATTAGAGAGTAAATTAGTTTATTGATATAAATCTGGTCTTATAGAAAGAACTGTTATTTAGAACTTTTATTTAGTAATATTAGCATTGAGTTCTAAATGGATTAACAGTCCGATGATGTTAGAGATTAAAAGCTGATATATATATATACAGTCGAACCTCCATATATCGAAGTAGCAAAATGTCGGAAAAGAATTCGATATATAGAAATTTCGATATATAGAATCGATCTTAGTTTTATAATAATTCTCCTAAAACATTAAAATTAAAGCTAATTTTCGTATACGAAAGTCCATTTCCAATTTATATGCGAATCACATTATATGAAAGTTACTCGTAATTACTAAAAAATTAATTAATGTGAAAAATTTATTGAGTACTATATACCTTTAAAAAACAATAATCCAGACAGTGGTTACAGTGATCACAGTAACATTCTTTTAAAAAAAACTACGAATATCTTGCTGAACAGCCAATTTTGCGGAAAGTTCATCTATGAAATGCTCGGATTTATTCAGTCCATTAAAAACTTCATCAGGGACATTTTCCACGAATTGAAGTCAACGAAGTATTGTTTCAAACGCCAAAAATTGGAAGATTTTATTCTAAAGTGTAATAAAATCTCCCAATACGTCGCGAAAAAAATTTCGATATATAGAGATTTTTTCGATATATAGAAACAGTTTTTCTATGTAATGAACATGGAGATTTGCTAAGAGTTCGATATATAGAAAATTTCGGGAAGTATATAGGGAAGTTCGATATATGGAGGTTCGATTGTATATATATAATGGTATGATATTAATGGTAAATCAAATGAGTAATGCGAGTTATTTGATAATTTTCAAATGTCATCATCGTACTCTTAAAGAGATTTTCAGTTCTCTAATACATAATTCATGCAGAACTGAAAATTGTTAACCTAAACTTTTTAAGTACAAAATAACACATCGCTGTCAGGTAATTTCGAGGAAAGAAATTATTTTACTTTGTCAGTTACAAACCATGCGTTTTTATTGTCAAAGAAACCTTTTAAAGGGTTTACCCATGATTGTGGAATTTAGATAATTAGTCATAGGCGATCAGAAATCCACATTTGTAGAACTATAAGTTGTCAATCGAGATGTCTTTGTATTTTTGAGGATTCAAGTAGATTTGAAAAAAAATTATAAAAAAATTATAAACGCAAGAATATTGAAAATTTATCATCAATGAATTTTACAGCATTATTTACTCAAGAAAGTATTTTAAAAATAAAAATATATTATGTTTTGATTTATCTTTAATTGAAGGAATTCGGCTTTGGACAGCACTAGTCCTGAGTATTTATGGTTGCTTTATGTACTTGGGTTTTTATTACACCTACATTAAAAGAATTGCTAATTACTTTCAAAATTACGCTGAAAATTCTGATAAAATGTACCTAATCATGACACTGGAAATTATCGTAAAAGACAACTGCCGAAGACGATTTTCGAAAAAATATGGCGTAACACACAGGTTTGTGACATATTTTTGAAATGTTGTAACAGAGGAGCCATCTATTGTGCAATATAGATGATAATTTCTCAATAGTTGATCCTATCTCCATTTGTTTACGCAAATGATACATAATTTTGTACAAATTTGCAGAAAAATGTGTGTTGTCTTTTGAATTAATTTTTTATACTTTTCACAATATGGTTAACCATAAATGAATCCTATTCTAATTTCAACAAAATATTCAAGATTCCTTAAATATTTGGAATTCAAGTTTCACCTCTTTTTCTTTATTTTCTGTGACACCATATAGTATTGACAACATTTGGTAAAATAAATAAATATATATATATATATATATATATATATATATATATATATATATATATATATATATATATATATATATATATATATATATATATATATATATATACACAGTGGAATCTCGATCGATCGTTTTCGGATCCATCGTTTTTCCTTATGTGTCGTTCATTTTATCCAGTCTCAACGATCATATTGCTTTGTTATGTTTCCGCATCTATCGTTTTCCCGCATTTATCGTTCATTTCAATCGGTCCCTTGAAAAACGATAGATCGAGATTCCACTGTATATATATATATATCTATATATATATATATATATATATATATATATATATATATATATATATATATATATATATATATATATATATATATATATATATATATATATATTGCTCAACCTATCTGCCAAAAGATGTCAGCACATGTAAAATTGTTTTGTTTGTTTGTTTAAAAATTATATATTTTGTTTTAGAATTAATAGCTTAAAGATTAATATTTAAATTGGTAAATTACTTTCTAGATTTTTAAGAATTTTTGGAATTATTTATTTATACATTTATTGCTTTGAACCTAATAGAACTTTTATTATTTATTCTCTAATTGTAAAAAGAAAGGACCGATGCATGCTGGGTAACTTTGAATGCGGTTTGATTTTTTTAGTTGTTCTATGCTGAGACTGGAATTTTCTCTTAGAAAACGTTGTTGCTATTTATTCTGTTATTCTATTCATTCATTTTTTTGAGAAATTCCATATATTTATTTAAAAATCGGAACATCCAGGTTAACTGCTAAAATCACATTATTGCATTTTATTCTAAAACTTATTTATAGCAAATAACTATGGATTTCCTAATATTCAACCACACCATTTTTTGGTAAGAAAATTCTGCTTATTATTTAAAAGGGATTTTCCATGGCATCCGAGTTATATTATTATAAATTTTCATTAACAAAATGAATATGTTTTAACTAACAGAAATGTTTTGTTTATTGTTCTTTTCGCTATTGTTTATGTCAGTTCTAATTTTCTCTATTCTTAAATATTGTTCTTTTTATTTTATTTTCTCTATTAAATATTCTTAATGATCGTACAAAGTTGGTCCGTCAGAGCTGGAGAATGCCTGGTGGTTTAATAACCAGTGTGTTCTTTTAATTCGAACTGCGTAGATTTAATCTTCGGTTTTAATCTTAATTTTTTTGGCTTCGTTTTTTGGAGTCTTTTTTTGGCGTCGTTTTTTTGGCTGGATTCAAAATGCCAACAAAATCAAAGCGGAGTATTGCAGAGGGTAAATTTCATTTAACTATTAAGGAAATAGATAGGAATTGTAAAAGAGTAGATGAGTTAATTTCTGATGAAAGTAAATATTCATTGTTAAAAGAAATTAAAGCTGAATTACCTAATTTAAATAAAAATTTGGAAACATGCTTTTATGAACTCGTAGATTATAGTGATATATTTTATGATGCATATGTAACTGATAAAGATAGGGTATTGCTTGCTTCGGCAAAGATTCAGGAATATGTAGAAAACCATGACGCATGTAATAAAACGGGATTTTCTGATTCACCATCTAAAGAAAAGGCTGGAAGCAATTTAAATCTTCCGAAATTTGAATTGCAACCGTTCTTTGGCCAGCTAGATGAATGGTTATCTTTCAAGGAACTTTTTCTTTCTGCTATTGATAGCAATAAACGCCTTACGGATTTACAAAAATTTCAATATCTAGCAAGCTCATGTAAATCCGAAGCAGCAAAACTCTTAAAATTTTATCCCGTGTCAGGCGATTACTATAAGCAAGCTGGGGATGCTCTGTCATTAAGATATGATAACAAAAGGGCATTGTTATATAACCAGTTGAATAAATTGTTTAATGTTAAGGTTCAAAAAGTGTGTACATACAAATCTATTTTGTATGTTCTGGACACGATCAATAAATCGGTGCGTCATCTTGAAATCTTGGGATTTGAGATAAACTCACTAGTGGAATTGATTTTTATTTATATCATTCAAGATAAGTTGGACGATAATTTACGCACTCAGTGGGAGCTAATGTTGGATAGCCAATCATTTCCTAAGTTGACTGAATTGACTTCCTTCTTGGAAAAACAAGCTAGAAGCATTCAGAACATAAAAGAAACAAATGTGAAAGATTCGAAATCAAATTCTATTCCTAAACGGCAAATGTCCGACAAAACTCGAGTGAATAATTCTTTAGTGAATAATAACGCTAGTAAAATTGTACGGCCTCAAATTGATTGTTTAATTTGTAAACAAATGCACCCGATTCAAAAATGTCCAGAATTTAACAAAATGTCTGTTGATATGCGATGGGAATTTATAAGAAATAATAAGCTGTGTGTGAATTGCTTTCGCAATAATCATTTTGTTAAGGGAACTGAGACGTTCTGTACCTTCAAAAAATCGATTTTTCAATTTTAATTTTTTAAGAAAGAGTGTCTTTTTCTGATTCTAAACATGTATAACACATAGACGTTTGAAGCATTTAACACTAGTTAATTAAGGTATCAAAATGTAAACAAACAGAGCCACGCCCCTTTTAAAGGGACTAAGGGAGTCGAAACGTCATAAAAACATCAAGTTTTCACTTTTTTATTTTGCAATTTTACTCCCTGTTTTCTTTTATTTCTAAGCTCCATGTAAGCAGGCAACTACTCAACTCTACCTTATTTATATTAGAAGCTGTGTGATTTTTTTACTACTCGTAAATCTCGTGCTTTTTAGATTCGGCGACTGTTGTTTTATCTGATTTTGATACAGTTTGTTTAGATTGCGATTGCTTTTTATCTCTGTATCTTGTGTATAATTCAAGAATGGCAAGATCTAAGGCATTTGGAAAAAGAAAGTGTCATCCTAATCAATTTTCAAAAACAAAACACGTTGATAACGTTCCTGTAGATCAGCTTAAAATCAGTGCATCCAAACAAAAAATTCAAGGTGCTCAAGTTTCTGATGATGAAGAGTATCATAGTGGTGGCTTTTTCAGTGAGTGCGAAAGTAAGAATATAATAATTGATTTGAACATGCTTAGTGTACTTTTGAATGCAGTTTCAAATTGTAAACATTGCAACAGTTCTAATTGTTTTGATGTGATTGAAAACGAAAGCAGTCGGAAAGGACTTGCAGTAAACATTTCCGCAATTTGTAAAGTGTGTGGTTGTGGCAGTAGTACAATGTCTTCTATTATTTCTGATGTTGGATATGATATTAATGTTCGTTTAGTGTACGGTATGAGATGCATTGGGAAAGGCAAATCTGCAGCTCATACATTCTGTGCAATGATGAACTTGCCCCCACCACCTTCTAAATTTGAAAGGTACAGTTCTCAGATATCCAACGCTTTACATAAGGTATCTTTAAATTCAATGCAGAAAAGTATTGAGGAGACAGTGTCATCTTTTGAAAACAGTCGGGACATATCAGTGGCCCTAGATGGTTCATGGCAGAAAAGAGGACATACTTCACTGAATGGTGTAATCACAGCTACTTCACTTGAAAATGGAAAGGTGATAGATTTTGAGGTACTTACAAAATACTGTTTTAAGTGCAGAAATAAAGATGATAATTGTGAAAATTGTCAAATAAACTATTCTGGTTTCAGTGCAGGCATGGAGAGTGAAGGAGCTCTGAGAATTTTTCAGCGTTCCCTAAACAGTCGAAATGTTAGGTACTTAAAATATCTCGGTGATGGAGATTCTAAAGGATTTCTACGAATTCAGGAATCTAAAGTATATGGTGAAGGCATTTCTGTGGAAAAACTCGAGTGTTTAGGCCATGTCCAAAAACGAATGGGGGCGAGATTGAGAGCTCTCAGAAATAATATGAAATGCACCAAACTTTCAGACGGGAAAAAAATTTCTGGACGTGGCAGACTAACAGATGCAGAAATTCTTTTACTTCAAAAGTACTATGGTTTGGCTATTCGGAGAAACGTAGGAAAATCTGTTGAAGATATGTCCAGATCCATTTGGGCTATATATTTTCATAAACTGTCCACCGATAAAAAACCTCAACATGGTTTGTGTCCTATGGGAGCTGATAGTTGGTGCGGGTACAACAGAAGTCTTGAAACGGGTGAAAAATATTCACATAAGCATTCTCTTCCAGAACCAGTGCTTATAGCTATAAAGAAAGTGTTCAGGGATCTTAGCTCAAGAGAGCTTTTGTTAAAATGCTTGCATGGGCAAACTCAAAACCCAAACGAAAGTTTTAACAACTGTGTATGGGAGCGAGTTCCTAAAAACACATTTGTTAGTAAAGAAACATTGCAAACTGGTGTGATGGATGCAATTATATGTTTCAATGATGGTGTGTTTGGCCGAACAAAAGTTTTAAAAGCTCTAAAGATTAATCCAGGTAGTAACACTTGTAGTGCACTGAGAAAAATTGATAGAATTAGGATTTGTGAATCAGAAATTATAATTCACAAGGTCAGCAAAGAAGCCAGAACACTTAAGAGACAAAAAAAAAGACAGCGAGATGCTGTAGAAGTGTCTACACAAGATCAATACAGTGCAGGCAATTTTTAAACTTTAAAGCTAACAACAAAATTTCAAAAAATATAGTTTTTCTCGTTTTTCTCAAAATGTGCTTTTCTACTAATAATGTACGCTCGTAAAAAAATTCTATCCGTCTGAAAGGTGTGAAATTTGATTAAAATATTTATATGATAACAATTGATGGAATTAATGTGTTTTTGTACTTTTTCAAATGATATAATTTTTTTATTCAGCAATTTTGAAAGAAAATTTAGTCTATTTTTCAGAATTTCTAATGTTTTGAATTCAACTTAAAAAATTATATATATATGCTGTACATAATAATATTAAAATAATTTCAATAAATTATATGTATATATATTTCAATATTCAAGTAAGTTTTAAGATTTTCTAAGCAATAGAAAAAAATTTAAGAGTATCTTTATATAATCCTGTATTCAACTAATCTTTATGGTAAGTACTTATTCGATTACTTGTGTATAATAAATTAATGTAAATAATAAATATGTTTTGACTGAAATACTATGAAAAAAGCATATAGTTTATATGAGTGTAATATCTTATGTAAGAATTTATTTTTACTTTAAAAAAATGGGGTGTTGGAGATTGAAAATATTCACATTAAACTCAAAACCCAAACGAAAGTTTCAACAACTGTGTATGGGAACGAGTTCCTAAAAACACAATTATTAGTAAAGAAACATTGCAAACTGGCATGGTGAATGCAATTATATGTTTCAATGATGGTGTGTTTGACCAAACAAAAGTTTTAAAAGCTCTAAAGATTAATCCAGGTAGTAACACTTGTAGTGCACTGAGAAAAATTGACAGAATTCGGATTTGTGAAGTAGAAATTATAATTCACAAGGTCAGCAAAGAAGCCAGAACACTTAAGAGACAAAAAAAAAGACAGCGAGATGCTGTAGAAGTGTCTACACAAGATCAATACAGTGCAGGCAATTTTAAACTTTAAAAGTTACGACAAAATTTTAAAAAAAATAGTTTTTCTTGTTTTTCTCAAAATGTGTTTTTCTACTAATAATGCACGCTCGTAAACAATTCTATCCATCCGAAAGGTGTGAAATTTGATTTAAATATTTATATGATAACAATTAATGGAATGAATGTGTTTTTGTACTTTTTCAAATGATATAATTTTTTTTATTCAGCAATTTTGAGAGAAAATTTAGTCTATTTTTCAGAATTTCTATTGTTTTGAATTCAACTTAAAAAATTATATATATATGCTGTACATAATAATATTAAAATAATTTCAATAAATTATATGTATATATATTTCAATATTCAAGCAAGTTTTAAGATTTTCTAAGCAATAGAAAAAATTTTAAGCGCACTTTTATATAATCCTGTATTCAACTAATGTTTATGGTAAGTACTTATTCGATTACTTGGGTATAATAAATTAATGTAAATAATAAATATATTTTGACTGAAATACAATGAAAAAAGCATATAGTTTATATGAATGTAATATCTTATGTAAGAATTTATTTTTACTTTTAAAAAAATGGGGTTTTGGAGATTGAAAATATTCACATTTGGAGTAGTCGAGAACGTCCCAGTTCCCTTAATAATTGTTTAAGTTCAGCACGGTGCCGACAGTGTTCTAAGAAGCACCATAGCCTTCTTCATAATAGTACAAAAAATCAAAATTCAGATGATAAAGAAATTGCGTGTGATGTTACAAATGAAACAACTTGTCTTGCTAATAGCAGTTTCTCTACAAAAGCTTTATTAAGCACTGCTCTAATACAAATCCGATCTAATGAAGGTTAATGGATAAATTGTCGTGCATTAATAGACAGTGCCTCTCAGAGATGCCTCATTTCAAATGCCTTAATGAAACGTTTAAATCTGACTACTACAAAAACTACTCATAAAATTAGAGGCATCAACAATAACATTGCAGAGACTTCACTTAAAGAAGTCAAAGTAAAGGCGAAACCTCACTTTAATTATGAGCATTTAGAAATAGACGTCTTAGTCGTAGAGAAAATCACTATGAATCTACCGAACGTTTATTTTTCTCAATCCATGTGGCCTCATTTAGAAGGCTTAAATTTGGCAGATCCGCAATTCAACATTACCAAACCTATTGGTGTCCCAATTGGTGCAGATTTGTACATTAGTCTAATTTCGGGAGAAACAATAATCGACCGTAAAGGGACTCCAAGTGAAATAAATTCTAGATTGGGGTGGCTCCTTTCGGGTCCCATTTATTCTGAAAATGCGCAGTCATTTGTCGTTAATTGCCATGCAGGTATAGACTCTGAACGCAACTCATCGCTTCAAAAATTCCGGCAAGTGGAGTCTGTTCCAGAGTCGTTAACCAAACATTCTTGTGAGGACAGTTACGTGAAAAATGTCAGTCGCGACTCCTCTGAGCGATACATCGTGCACTTACCGTTTACATCTGAACCCACACTAAGTGAAACAAAATTTCAAGCCTTGAAGAGATTCCTTTTTTTGGAATCTAAATTTCGTAAAGATTTCAATTACAAAAGACAATATGCAGAGTTTATGGGTGAATATCTCTCATTAAGTCATACAGAGCTGGTTCCCGCTTCAGAGGAAAACACATGCAAATATTATCTTCCTCATTTCGGAGTTTTGAGAGAGGATAGTACAACTACAAAATTACGCGTAGTTTTTGATGCCTCTTCAAAGGACTCAAAAGGCCGTTCTCTCAACGATTTCCTCGAGATTGGTCCAAAACTTCTTCCAGAACTATTCAATATTTTAATACAATTTCGGTCCTTTAAAGTGAGCTTCTCAGCCGATATTGAAAAAATTTTTCGGCAAATTTTAGTAAATCCAAAGCATACAGACTACCAACGTATTTTGTGGCGATTCGAAGAATCACAGCCTATTTCTATATATAGTTTACTGACAGTAACTTATGGAACTACCTCAGCGCCTTTCCTCGCTATTAGAACCTTGCAGAAATTGGCTGAAGACAACAAAAATCAGTTAACTGAGGTCTTCAAGGTGATAACTGAAAACTTCTTTATGGACGATCTCCTTTGTGGTGAACAGTCCCTAGAAGATGCCAGGAGTCTCATCTCTAACTTAAATGAAGTCATGAAGAGTGGTGGATTTTCCCTAAGGAAATGGTCTTCAAATATGCCAGATGCCATTTCAGCTCTACCCAAAGAAAAGTGATACAACAATTCAGATATCGAAATTGAAGAAGACGAGACGGTGAAGTTATTGGGTTTAGTCTAGAATACGGCCAGTGACATGCTCCAGCTGAAAATCACCCAGCTGTTCCATGTCCACACAAAACGAGAACTGTTGTCTGTTGTGGCGCGTATATTCGATCCTTTGGAAATTTTATCTCCTACTACAATTCTCTTAAAAATAATGATGCAAGATCTTTGAAGAGAAAAATGTGGTTGGGATGACCAGATCCCAAGCCAACTTCTGCATTTATGGCATGAATTTCATTCTCAAATCGAAATTTTGAAGGACGTTAAAATACACAGATTCGTGAACACAGTCCACAATACAGATCAACTGATTCAATTGTATGGTTTCTGCGACGGTTCGGGTAAGGCCTATGCTGCTGTAATATATCTTAAAGTAATTTCAGACACTGGTGAAATCTCAGTCAGCTTTGTCGCTGCAAAGACTAGAGTAAATCCCATCAAACCAATAACGTTGCCACGAATTTTTACTAAGTTTTGATCCTTTATGAAACTATCCAGATTTATGGCATGGTGTAAGCGATTCATAAACAAATCAAACCCTTCTAATGACAAAATCTCAGGATATCTAAATTCAAAGGAGATTTCACAATCTATTAATAATATCGTAAAAATCATCCTACATCATGAATATTCGAAAGAAGTAAATCTTCTCAAACAGATCAAATCATTGCCCACAAATCATAAATTTCTATCCCTAAATGTTTTTCTTAATGCTGATGATATACTTCGTGTTGGTGGACGCCTCTCACGGCATCAATCCTTGACATTCGATCATAAGCACCCCATGCTATTGACAAAACACCATGCTTTCACGAGAATGCTCATTAGGCATTTTCACGAGAAAAATTTGCACGCGTGTGCGCAATTAGTGCTCTAATTACTCCGAGAAAAATATTGGTTTGTGAGCGGAAGATATAATTTTCGCCTCGAAATCAAATGCCTTACATGCAAAAAACTTAAGGCAAGGTCATGCCAACAACTAATGGGAAACTTGCCTGTGAACAGAATTACTGAAGTAAGACCTTTCTCAAAGGTGGGCATCGATTTTGCTGGACCCTTCTTAACCAGGCCAACGCCGCTAGGAGTAAACTGAGAATCAAATCATACATTAGTCTTTTCATTTGTATGTGTACGAAGGCAGTACACGTTGAAGTGGTGACTGATCTATCTTCCCAGGCATTTCTCGCTGCTCTACGACGATTCATTGGACGTCGTGGCCTTCCTACTGATATCTACTCAGATAACGGAAGGAATTTTGTGGATGTCTCCAAATATTTGAAGGAGCTCTTTGCAATTCTTTGACAGAGAGAAATCCAGGATTTCATTTCTAGCAATTCTATTACTTGACATTTTATCCCTTCCTATTCCCCTCATTTTGGTGGCATATGGGAAGCGGCAGTAAAACTGACTAAAAATCATCTACTGAAAGTGAGTAAATCCAGTATTCTCACCTTTGAGGAATTGTATACACTCATTTGTCAGATAGAGGCTTGTATAAGATCAAAGCCTCTAACTCCAATTTCTGCTGATCCATCAGACATCCGGGCTTTAACTCCTGGACCTTTCATAGTCGGTTCCCCCCTATTAGAGATTCCAGATTCATCGGAGTCTACAAATCTTCCTTTGAGTGCCAGGTGGAGTTTAATTCAAAATTAGAGGCAGCAGTTCTGGGAAAGATGGTCCCGAGACTAACTGCATTATCGACAACAACGACCAAAGTGGACAGTACTCCAACCAAATCTACTAGTTGGAGACTTAGTCATAGTACATGATAGTGCCTGTTCTCCAATGCTATGGAGACTAGGACGAATTATCGAGACTCACCCTGGTCCAGACTATCTGATTAGAGTGGTTTCCATCCGAACTCAAAAACGTCCCGTTTAATGGGAAATTAAACGTCCCATTTTCAAGGTGACACTACTAAATTCTGACAATTAAACTTTTCTGTGTTCGGAGAATGTTCAGCATTGCTTCACCTATCTGCCAAAAGATGGCAGCACATGTAAAATTGTTTTGTTTGTTTGTTTAAAAATTATATATTTTATTTTAGAATTAATAGATTTTAGAAGATAAATATTTAAACTGGTAAATTACTTTCTAAATTTTTAAGAATTTGTGGAATAATTTATTTATACATTTATTGATTGAACCTAACAGAACTTTTATTATTTATTCTCTAATTGTATAAAAAGGGACCGATGCATGCTGGGTAATTTTGAATGCGGTTTGATTTTTTTAGTTGTTCTATGCTGAGACTGGAATTTTTTCTTAGAAAACGCTGTTGCTATTTATTCTGTTATTCTATTCATTCTTTTTTTTGAGAAATGCCATATATTTATTTAAAAATCGGCACATCCAGGTTAACTGCTAAAATCACATTATTGCATTTTATTCTAAAACTTATTTATAGCAAATAACTATGGATTTCCTAATATTCAACCACGCCATTTTTTGATAAGTAAATTCTGCTTATTATTTAAAAATGAATTCCCATAGCATCGCAGTTATATTATTATAAATGTTCATTAACAAAATAAATATGTTTTAACTAATAGAAAAGTTTTGTGTATTGTTCTTTTCTATATTCTTAAATATTGTTCTTTTTATTTTATTTTCTCTATTAAATATTCTTAATGATCGTACATATATATATATATATATATATATATATATATATATATATATATATGGTAACTAAACAAAGTCAAAACCCAGAGATTGCCTGTTCAGTCTTTGGACGTAAAAATTTCTATATCGATGGTATAAAATATCTTAGTATTTAATGTCTACACCACGTAAAATGAAGTATTAATAACACAGGCCTGCACAGGTTCAAAAAAGTGTTTAGAAACCAATAGCTGATACTGATAGATTTTTGGACGCTGATTTCAGGAAAAATAGTAGAAAAAATCCATGGCGTACCATTTTTAAAAAAAAATTAAAATTGAAACAATTGAAAATTTTGATTTCCGTAGCCCTCAATCGATTGTGTTAATTAAGGAAGGGGATAAGCATATGGTGTCATAAGTCGTCATTACTGGAGAAAACTGGAGATTTTTCTGTCTCTGGTGCGAAAAAATTGGAAAAAAGAAACAATCTACAGAATCTGCCGAACTCTTAGACTCTAGACTAAAGCAAAATAATTTGTTGGCCCTGGTTGTCACCGTAAATAGTTTTAGGTAGGTGATTATTATACTTATTGTGGAGTATTTAATTGTGGTTAGTACATTGCTTGGCCCAATGGATTAATGATTACTCAGGTGTATGATCACAAATCAATTTATTAACTATCAACACACTATTTATACAGTTCACATTACTCATTATCGACTTCTTATCATTAATCCTTCAACATGTTAATACAACACACATATATATATATATATATATATATACCCTATCACTTATCCTACACCATTAATATTACTCGTTCTTGCCTTTCTATCACTATTCATTTAACATGTTAATACAATACATATAATAATATATATACAAAACCACAAATATTCGGTAACATATATCTATGACAACATGCAATATTACGCGCGGCTACTATCCTCCTATTAACCTAATTGAGCATCGGCACAAGATCATCAAATAAACAAAATCCCGTACCTGCTACTTGCACAGCTCGGAGAATCGTGAGGGACGATGAGAGGCTTGCGGCGGTCATCTGCGACACAAGGACTTTACACTCGGGGCCAGGGTGGCTGGTGGCGATCCTCTATGCATACGGGGCTCCGGTACTCTACAACCTCTTGGTAGCTGGCGCTCGCTCGGCGAAGGGGGTGCGGCATGGGAAAATTCTGGGCGCCTGGACAGGTGTCTCTTCTAGGGCTAAGTTATCGGCTGGTAGTCGGATCGCCTTCGCTCCTGGTCATCTATGCTTACGGGGCTCCGGTGCTTTACAACCTCTTGGTAGCGGGCGCTCGCTCGACGAAGGGGTGCGGCATGGGAGAGTTCGGGGCTCCTGGGCAGTTGTCTCCTTCTAGGACTACGCTATCGGCTAGCAGTCAGCTCGACTTCGCTCCTGGAGTCATTAGGCGTGCTCATTGAGTTAGGGTCGGCGCGGTAGGCTTTCGGCTCGTTGATCCTTCAATCGTCGGGCATATATTCATCGGCACTTGAGGGCTTACACCTCTATCTTCTTTATTCGTCTGCGGCCCTTTCCGTCTTTCTTGACTCCGACTTCTCCTCAGTGGATTCTAAAATTCATCTACTCATTGCTTTTTTCAACTCTACCTCTCTCTCTCTTCTCTCTGATTATTTCTCTCCATCTCTATCTTTTACTTAACTCCCCCACTTCATTCGAGGCTTTCCATTGGTAGCCACCTCCTGACCAATGGGTAAATCTGGATACCCTTTATTGGTTCCAACTCTTTTTTTATATTACTATCTCCTCCACTCAAAATTGAAGGGGGCGTCAGTCGTTGCACCCTTCTGGAGAATTCTCACGCCCCTACATTCACACGCTTCTATTCGGACCCCCTACTGACCTCCTAACGCATTGAAGCTCGTAAAGTCTTAACTCGTCCTTCGCTAACATCAAATTTCGGACCCCTTCGTTTCCTATTTCTGCCTGTCCACATCATTAACTGCAGCTGGCCGCCGCTCCCTGCCATCAATTTTTCGACCGTTCCCCTTTTACATGTCAATTATCGTCTCCCTTTTTGACATAAACAGATCGTAAACTGCATCTGTACACCATTTATCCGCTGTTTGGAATATATCTTCTCCTCCTATTCTTTGTGCCCAACTTTGCACCTGTTTAATTTTCCAAAACTGTCGCCTATGCTGCGACATCCACCCCTTTCTTTCAGAAAAAAAAGCAAAAAAATAAAATCAACCATATCCTCAATCTCAGCCACTAATATTCACATTGTGACCACCTCACATAACCACACGTATCCTTCTAGCAACACTCCTCTATCATTGTCCTTCCCCTACCACGTGCCGTCTGCTCACTGTGTAACGGTATTTTACCTCACTGCATAATGCGTCATACATCATCACGTATACCTCATCACACTTTGCCTCACATATTTATCTTTGGTATAAAACATTGAATGTTGTCATAGAATCCAATTAATGTCCACGTTGTATGAAAGTATTTGCACACTTGTATAACATAATGTATATCATTATATGCTCAACGACATCTTTGCACCAGATATAACCATTCGTTTAGCCTTTTGGTTTGTCTATATCATAATCTTTTACATTCATACCTTTACCAATAATGTGACTTATTCGAACTCAGACCGAATGGCAACAGAAAATACTTTAAACTTTTGTATATAACAAACAAAAAATATACCAGTACCTATTCTTATAACACAAATTCCCTGTAAATCCTGTACTATATGATACCATTATATGCAAATATATACTGCTAAAAATATAAACGAAATAAGATACATTATTATCCTTGGGTACTATTCAAATACACTGTTCATTTCAATTTTTATCTTCATGCACTATATGTTATAATTATATGCAATTATATAATGCTAAAAATATAAACAAAATACAATACGTTATTATCCTTGGGTACTGTTCAAATACATTGTTCATTTCAATTTTTTTTTTATCTTCATGTACTATATGTTATAATTATATGCAATTATATACTGCTAAAAATATAAACAAAATACAATATCTAATAGTCTTTGCTTAATGATTAACGATATTGTCCATTTCCATCTTTCTCCGTTTCTCTGACTGGTATTATATCATGCTGGATCCTTAATATTGTCGGGAACACATTTGTTTTGACAATCATGTACCGAAGCTCTCCGAAAATTATACTCATGTAATCCAGACGTAAAAAAATTTCTCTTAAATGCTTTATTAACTCCGATAATTCCTTAATTCTACTTACAAAACATCAAAATTTCCCTTTTAATAATAATACAGTAGAAATATTACTTTGTAATACTGAATATTCCGTTCTAACATTCCTTTTTCTGTCGAAAATTGCCTTTAAAAACTCCTCCACTGTCCGATGAGCATTCTCCGTATTGTACTTCCCTTCATTAATCATTCAGCGACACCTCCCTCTGTGATTTTGACCTCTGTAAACTCTGAACGGATAACCGGAGGTAACAGGTGGTTTTTTTTTTTTTTTACCTATTATTGCGTGATTTTGGTAACAAGTCGGCGCGCTTTGCTCTATGGTTCAAGCTCGTAGCGAAATCTTCTCTGTAACCGTAGTTGACGATACTTTTAGACTTCTCAATTTGGCAATAATTGTAATGCGACCGCGTGGTTCGAAAATCTCATGTATTCAGCGCGATTGGGAGTTGTAAGCTATTTGTCTCGTTCCTTTTTACGTTTATTCAACAATTATTTACTTGTTTTGTTTCCTATTATTTATGTTTTAACAATTATCATATCTATTGTGTCATTCTCGTTACGTTATTTATCTATTTATTTATTTATTTTATTTTTTTTTAGTGTGTGTTTATTTAATTGATTTTAATCATAGGCCCTCTTAGAACTCTTAACTCACGTTGTCTGACTTATGATTTCTATAGTCTACATTTATTTATTTATTTATTTATTATTTTTTTTTTTTAGTGATTTTGTTAACTATTCATTTCATTAATCATTCAATTAACTTATTATTATTATTATTGGTAATATTTTCATTATTTCCGGCCACTTGCACGCGTTTATCCGAATACCTGACTACTCATAATTACTTCTCTATCCATCTAGCAGTTATTTCGTACGTTCATCCATGAATTATTTACTTGTTTCTGTATTTATTTAATGATTCATTTCTATGTATTTAATTTTATTTAATAAACCCCTATCATCGTTTATTTATTTTTAAATCTCAAGCCGCAAATCCTTTACTTTTAATCGATTCATTCATTAATTTATTAATCAATGAACTAATTAATTAATTATTATTATAATTGCTCTGTGTCCATCATCTCATGCTTATTGTTTTTCATCTTACAATGCCGTACCTATTTTAATTACTTAATTTACTAATCAATTAATTTATTTTATTTTTTTTTTTTTTTGTATGTGTGTGTTCGATCAACCATCTATTTGGATTATCATTACCCTCCCTGCGACATTGATGCACTGCTATGGGCTCAATATTTCGTACAATCTCCTCTGCTCCGGCATTTCGCCTCATTCAACAATGCAGGTATGTGGATTAAGTCAATTTAATCTTTAGTTATTTCTTTTAATATTCATCCTTTTGAATGTTTTCCGTTATTGTATGTCTAACATATGTGATTTTTTTTTTCTTTGCCTTTTCACCTGTTCATTGATTATAAAAGTCTGTCTTTTTTTTTTTTTTTTTTTATGAATATCTGCTTTCGCTGATTTATCTATCGTATGCTAGAGTCAGGAGGACTAATTTCTACCATTGTCCACTTTTATTGCCACCTAATGTATTCTAGAGTACGACTTCTATGTTCTAATTTGACTCCGCCCTTTTTCTGCCTGGGTGACATATTTAAGAAACCATTAATCCTTAACCTCCTCCTCTTTGGGGCGTGTCCTATGACACGGGTCACTGTTTATTTACATTTTTTTTGTTTTTGGCTTTGATAGGTTTTTAAATTTTTTTTTTTTTTTAATTATCACTTATAATTAATACTTATTACTCCTCGTGTTATTATTCTTGTGAGATAATTCTAGTCTTATTCGCATGTATTTAAATTACTTTGTGTTGGCCGCTGTTATCTTTTCAATACTACATTTAGCTTACTACACATTTTAATAATTTGACGCCTTTCTAGGTATTTATTATGACCTTACTTATTGTTTTGTTTACCTCTGTTATTTTGCGATCTCTTTCTTATTTGGCTTTATTATTATTATTATTTATTTGTTTATTTATTTATTTATTTTGTCTATGCCTATCATTTTCTAATATTGTGATCTGACTACTTTATTTAAATTAATTTTTATTATTGTGCGCGGTGACTTTATAAATCTCAATAATGTGTTCCTATCTCTGTAAATTCGCAAAATTTCGAATTCCCCGTTCAATTGCCTATTTAATGCCTTAATTGAATTTAATCGTCGCAAACTTACAATTTCTCCTACGATAAATTGAATATTTCTTTCGCGCCGTTGATAGCGTATATTACTCTTGCGTGAATTTCGTGTCTTTGATTCCTTACTATGCGACTGTCCTGATCCGGCTGCTTGCTCACGAATGTTTGTCACCCTTTTCTGATCATTCTTACTCTCTTTAGTTTTCTTACCCGCTATGAGTAGTGTGTTGACATACATTGCGTTAATATTATTCAATTGTTGCTCGTTCTTTACTGAATTTTGTCGTATCGTACTGTGTGATTTCTCTAATTGCTCCGTATTCGACTGTTTCGATTTTTTGCAATTCGTCTCACATTTTTCTTTTACTCTTCGTTTATTATGTTTCCTGTCACCCTCGTAATTCTGTTTGAATTTTCGGAAAATTACACAATCATTAATTAAATGACCCTTATTCTCACAAGCGACACAGAAAGGCAACTGTTTATTTTCTTTTAAATGTAATTTTATTCCTTTAAATTCATCGCAGTTTTGAATTAAATGTCCGTTAATTTCGCATAAAATGCAAACTTCTGTATTATTGTCCTCCTGTATCTCTACCTTTTGCGCTACTGACCTCTCCTGTTCACACCTAGTTTTATCCTTCTGCGCTTCATTTAAATTTAATTCCTCCTGCGCTTCATTTAAATTTAATTCCTCCTGCTTTTGACCTGTGCAATTTAGACTTTTTGTCGCGTCCTCATTACTTATTATACATCCTATTTCGACCTTGCATTCCTGCTCGCTTCTTACGCGTTCAATTTGTTTTGCCCTATTCACTGCATCTTGAAATTTCTGTACATTTAATTCTCGCAACTCTTTTTCCATGTCTTTATCGACCGCTTGCAAAAATTTAAATAACATGACTTGTTCTGTAGTTTCGTCCCCTTTAAATTGTATCCCAAAATATTCTAAAGTCGCCTTTTCAACTTGTACTGCCAATTGCTCAATATTTTGTTCGGGGATTTGCCTAATGTTTTCAAAATCTCTCTGTTTCTGCAGTGTTGCATATATATCTTCTAATCCCCTTGTCATTGTTTCATCTTTTGTTTTATTGCTAACCGTTATATTATTAATTATTGCCGTATTTTCTTCAATTTCTGTTGCAAAATCTACTGCCTGCTGAAAAGTTCGTGGACGTAATGTCACTAATTCTTTTGCTATCTCCTGTCGTATTGATTTTATAAATTTATCTAGCATTATCTGGTCTATTTCATAAGTTTTCGCGACTTCCGACCCCAAAAATCGATAGACTACGCCTTTTATATGTTTATAGACATTTTCAATTTTCTGGCCTGGCAATTGTATAATCTTTTGAAATGCAACTTGGTTCATTAAATCTTCCGCGTTTCGTGGCATTTTAGCAAATTACTTTTTTAAACCCAACTTACTCAAATAATATTATTTTACTGTTCCTGTATATAACTCCCTTTAATTCGTGCAAATTTCTTATCGTGCGCTTCCCACTCTGTCTTACTCACTCTTAACAATGCCGCGTTGCAATTTTTAATTTGCGTACTTCTTCTTATATAACATATTACAATGTATAATTTTGGTTGTATTCTAACTATTTCAGCAATTTCTACTGCATTATTATAAAATAACCTGAACACACTTTTCTTTAACGCGACCATAGATATATATCACCATTCACACAAAATTCTAATTTGATTCATGATCGCACACAGAGTAATCACTTTCAGATCAGTTGATCCACATATTAAATTTCTACAATACTTAATTTTATTAATTCCATTATTTAACCTCCAACTGTTTGTCACTGCACCAATTATGTCACCGTAAATAGTTTTAGGTAGGTGATTATTATACTTATTGTGGAGTATTTAATTGTGGTTAGTACATTGCTTGGCCCAATGGATTAATGATTACTCAGGTGTATGATCACAAATCAATTTATTAACTATCAACACACTATTTATACAGTTCACATTACTCATTATCGACTTCTTATCATTAATCCTTCAACATGTTAATACAACACACATATATATATATATATATATATATATATATATATATATATATATATATATATATATATATATACCCTATCACTTATCCTACACCATTAATATTACTCGTTCTTGCCTTTCTATCACTATTCATTTAACATGTTAATACAATACATATAATAATATATATACAAAACCACAAATATTCGGTAACATATATCTATGACAACATGCAATATTACGCGCGGCTACTATCCTCCTATTAACCTAATTGAGCATCGGCACAAGATCATCAAATAAACAAAATCCCGTACCTGCTACTTGCACAGCTCGGAGAATCGTGAGGGACGATGAGAGGCTTGCGGCGGTCATCTGCGACACAAGGACTTTACACTCGGGGCCAGGGTGGCTGGTGGCGATCCTCTATGCATACGGGGCTCCGGTACTCTACAACCTCTTGGTAGCTGGCGCTCGCTCGGCGAAGGGGGTGCGGCATGGGAAAATTCTGGGCGCCTGGACAGGTGTCTCTTCTAGGGCTAAGTTATCGGCTGGTAGTCGGATCGCCTTCGCTCCTGGTCATCTATGCTTACGGGGCTCCGGTGCTTTACAACCTCTTGGTAGCGGGCGCTCGCTCGACGAAGGGGTGCGGCATGGGAGAGTTCGGGGCTCCTGGGCAGTTGTCTCCTTCTAGGACTACGCTATCGGCTAGCAGTCAGCTCGACTTCGCTCCTGGAGTCATTAGGCGTGCTCATTGAGTTAGGGTCGGCGCGGTAGGCTTTCGGCTCGTTGATCCTTCAATCGTCGGGCATATATTCATCGGCACTTGAGGGCTTACACCTCTATCTTCTTTATTCGTCTGCGGCCCTTTCCGTCTTTCTTGACTCCGACTTCTCCTCAGTGGATTCTAAAATTCATCTACTCATTGCTTTTTTCAACTCTACCTCTCTCTCTCTTCTCTCTGATTATTTCTCTCCATCTCTATCTTTTACTTAACTCCCCCACTTCATTCGAGGCTTTCCATTGGTAGCCACCTCCTGACCAATGGGTAAATCTGGATACCCTTTATTGGTTCCAACTCTTTTTTTATATTACTATCTCCTCCACTCAAAATTGAAGGGGGCGTCAGTCGTTGCACCCTTCTGGAGAATTCTCACGCCCCTACATTCACACGCTTCTATTCGGACCCCCTACTGACCTCCTAACGCATTGAAGCTCGTAAAGTCTTAACTCGTCCTTCGCTAACATCAAATTTCGGACCCCTTCGTTTCCTATTTCTGCCTGTCCACATCATTAACTGCAGCTGGCCGCCGCTCCCTGCCATCAATTTTTCGACCGTTCCCCTTTTACATGTCAATTATCGTCTCCCTTTTTGACATAAACAGATCGTAAACTGCATCTGTACACCATTTATCCGCTGTTTGGAATATATCTTCTCCTCCTATTCTTTGTGCCCAACTTTGCACCTGTTTAATTTTCCAAAACTGTCGCCTATGCTGCGACACTGGTACCTTTTTTTTTCTTGGTTTCGAAAAAGAGAAACATATTTCGTTCCATACTTTTCTCGAGATAGTGGCTTGGTTTACTTTAGCAATGTCCCTGGATTGATGGAGGATTTTAATATACAGTATGACGTGAACAAGTGGAGGACCTTTATTGACTGCTCAAAAAGAAGCCTCAAAGCAGTGCTTCTACCTAATGGCAGCAAGTATGCTTCAGTGCCATTAGGACATTCTGTGTACCTGAAAGTATCTTACGAGAATTTAGCTTTGAGTCTCAGCCATTTGAAATATAAAGAACGTGGATAGATGATATGCGGCGATCTAAAAGTGCTTTCCATGCTTCTTGGACAACAAGCAGGAAACAATAAGTACCCTTGCTTCTTGTGTGAATGGGATAGTTGAAATAAAAAGAATCATTGGATCAAAAAGGAGTGGCCGCAAATGAAAGCATTAACAACTGGAAACAAAAATGTAGTAAAGGAAAGTTTGATTGATCCCAGGAAAGTCCTGTTGCCTCCACTCCACATCAAGTTTAGCTTGATGGAACAATTTGTCAAAGCTATATCAAAAGAAGGACAGTGCTTTAAATACCTAGGCAACACTTTTCCAGGACTGTCAGAAGCAAAAATAAAGGAAGGTGTTTTCGTAGGTCCAGATATTCGTAAACTTTTTAAAGACGAAGTGTTTGGAAGTAAAATACTTTCGAGGGAAAAAGAGGCCTGGAGAGCTTTCAAGGAAGTCGCTACAAAATTCCTCCGGAACGTTAAGGACCCCAACTATAAATATCGTAGAAAACATGTTAATGAAATTTTAATGACTTGGGTTGTTCAATGAGATTCAAAGTGCACTTTTTGAATTCGCATTTGGACTACTTTCCCTTTGTGGTGCAGTTA
The DNA here is from genome assembly GCA_907164885.2 of Dolomedes plantarius. Classification (NCBI taxonomy): domain Eukaryota; kingdom Metazoa; phylum Arthropoda; class Arachnida; order Araneae; family Dolomedidae; genus Dolomedes; species Dolomedes plantarius. The sequence continues at coordinate 57,294,951 of OU015503.1, forward strand.
GTGATCTTGGTGCAATTAGTGAAGAATAGGGTGAAAGATTTCACCAATATATCAAGGAGATGGAGCGTAGATACCAAGGTAGATGGAAAGTCAGTATAATGGGGACTACTGTTGGATGCTACACAGAGAAGTCCCGCGTACTGACTACAACATACTAAGTGCCAAAATGAGCTTTCAGGGAAAAGGGAAAAGAAAGCATTAAGGATATATGAATCCAGGATGTATTAAACAATGGTAACCATTAAATGTTCTAATTAATATACTTTCTAATTAATATATATTTAGCAAATCATTTCCAATTGTTTGATATATTAATTCATTCGTAAATAAAACACTTAAAAATATTTTGAAAAGACCTTCTTCTCCCCAGAATATGTACAGTAGGATTTCTTGTCCATATATTAAAGCCCATTTTGTGAAAAATCCTTGCGTGATTGAGGAAAATGGATGTCATATTTGAAATCGGCACACCAAATAATATAAAATTCAGTCATTACATTGCAAACACCTTTCTATGACTCAAATTTTGCAGGCCTGTGTAATCGTGTGATATTCTACACTTCAATGTTAACAATTTATAGTTACACTATAACGTAAGGTGTGATGCAAAAAATGTATTTAAAACTATTCCAAAGAAATTTAAATTTTACATGACAACTTAACGAGCAGTAAGTTTTGAAATAGGCATAAATGTAAGGTTATCATTCAAATCATGACAAAATTGTATATTTTCCGCACTAAGCAATGTAAATGCTAAAATAAAAATGAACGCAAATATTTGAAATTTATTTGCAGAAAAATGACATATATTTCTCTAACTATTAGAAATACTTTCCAACTAACTGTAAGAAATTTTTTTAAGGCATTTTTGATTTTTTCGTCATTTCGAAATGATGTCGAGACATAAAATTTAAAATTTTGTTTTCTTCGTCGTAAAACTTTACTTGTTTCAAGAACACTAAAGGAAATGTTTAAATATGTGCATCTTAGATCTCATTACAAAATCATTTAAGCGTATACTTTTTAAAGTCATTGATTTATGTCAAAGATCTCTTACATATCAAAGAAGAGTATGAATAATGTGAAAAGTTGCTTTTTCAGAGTAATGTTGTCCAGAATCTGCTGCGTTTTACTCAGAATCGACTGCATATTTTACTGTGAATCTGCTTTAAGTTTTACCGTGAAATGTGTTAGTAATTTATGCGAAAATATATATTCATAGTTAGCTCTTTGAATTAATATCAGTAGATAAGGACTGTTTTACTCAAAGATTGTAGCTTGCCGAATACGATTAACGATACTTCGTCATGTTATCAATTTAAAGTTGCACAATAATTCATGGCTTCATAAAAACATTTTTTACAATTATTCCATTGGAATATGAATTTTACATGACATCTTAAGGAGCATAACAAAGATATAATATTGCAATAGGCATAAATTTATCTTTCAAACGATGATAAAATCATGTTTCCTAAACCAAGAAAATTAAATGCTAAAATAAAATTGAACTGCTAAATTTCAAATTAATTTGCTGAAGAATGACTTACGTTTTCCTCTAACTATTAGTAGTACTATTAGAATTTATTTCAAACTAAATATGAGAATTTATTTGAAAAACGGTTTTTAAATTTTTTTTTCTTCGTTTCGAATTGATTTCAAGGCATAAATTTTAAAGTTTTATTTTCTCCGTTGTAAAGTTTTCTACTTGTTCAACAGCACTAAAATGGACGTTTAAATATTCTTCCCTCAACTCTTAGTATAAAACAATTTAAACGTATGCTTTTTGATGTTTCATTAATTTATGTCTTGGCGATTTTACTTAGCAATATGAATGATGTGAACTAACATTGCTTCTCAGCAATATTGTTCAGAATCGCATGGTATACTATTGTTAGCAATATGAATGATGTGAACTATCATTGCTTCTCAGCAATATTGTTCAGAATCGCATGGTATACTATTGTTAGTGGTCTTCAAAGGATTGAAAAATTGATAACCGTAGTTCTGCGTTAAAACATATGGTAGATAAACATTGTTTATACGTTGTAAAACTTTGTACTAGTTCAATAGCAAAGTAAATGATGAATCTCTTAGCTCTTACTACAAAATCATTTAAACATATAATGAAGTTTCATTCATTTATGTTAGAGCGGTCTTAAATATCAAAGTAATATGTATGATGTGATGTATCCTTATTTCTAAGTAATATTGATCAGAATCTCTTAGATGTTAGCATCGATATTCTTTTTCCTCTTTTCGTTTGCAAGTGGTTTTAGTCTGTAAATACACATGCAAACGAAATAACTAATACAAAGCCTAGTACAAATATTTTTAACAGATATCGTAGCTTATCCATTTCATCTAAATTCTTTTTACCTGTTTTTTCTGTATTAAACGGAAACGCGGGAATTTTTGCTATTTGGAATTTTTGTTCTACTGCTTGCAACGTTTGTGAATTCAAACCACTACATTTTTTTTTTAAATTATGGATGAAATAAACGACGAAAATACTTTCCTGTTAGATGATGGACTGAATTCTGATTCAGATTCGGAACTGTCTTCTAATAACCTGGATTATTTTTCAGATCATTATTTCTGCCCTGATTGTGACGTAGGACTTTGTATTACACCATGCTTCAAATTGTACCAAGCAAAAAAAGACTTTTGAACAATTCGCAAAAGTGTAAATTTCGAATTTTAAAGTAAGTATGAAAAAATTTTTTGTAAGATCTGATCTGTTAAAAATTCTTCATTGCATGCAGTTTACTTGCAAAAAGCAAACCTTAAAGGGGCTCTGTCTTGCAAAAAGCAAACCTTAAAGGGGCTTTGTCTTGCAAAAAGCAAACATTAAAGGGCTTTGTCTTGCAAAAAGCAAACATTGAAGGGGTTTTGTCTTGCAAAAAGCAAATATTTATGGGTTTTTCTGCTCCAAAAATTTTAAATAAAAATAGTGTAAAAGCATTAAAAGTGAAATTTAATAAAAAATATTTCGTTTCATTATTCTATTAAGTATGGTGTTTAATTATAGGCAACAAAAAAATATGCCTTTTTTGGCAGCATTTCCAGTATAAAAATTTACCAGTTAAGGGGGTTCAAATTTAGGCACTATTTGCCCGTTGTTCAACAGCACTAAAGTACATGATTAAATATTTGCCTCTTAGCTTTAATTACAAAATCATTTAAACGTATTCTTTACAAAGTATTTATTTTGTATCTATGTTTGCTGTGCAAAGGGTGTTATGTTCAAGATGGGCTAAAATGAGTTATCAAACCAGACTTCTTTGAAAAATCAAGGGCAAATGTAGGGTACAGAAAACTATTAAATAAGACATGTTTGAAAAATCAAGGGCAAATGTAGGGTACAGAAAACTATTAAATAAGACATGTTTGAAAAATCAAGGGCAAATGTAGGGTACAGAAAACTATTAAATAAGACATGTTTGAAAAATCAAGGGCAAATGTAGGGTACAGAAAACTATTAAATAAGACATGTTTGAAAAATCAAGGGCAAATGTAGGGTACAGAAAACTATTAAATAAGACATGTTTGAAAAATCAAGGGCAAATGTAGGGTACAGAAAACTATTAAATAAGACATGTTTGAAAAATCAAGGGCAAATTTAGGGTACAGAAAACTATTAAATAAGACATGTTTGAAAAATCAAGGGCAAATGTAGGGTACAGAAAACTATTAAATAAGACATGTTTGAAAAATCAAGGGCAAATGTAGGGTACAGAAAACTAAGTCCACTTCTACTCCCAAACATTTTGATGCATGAGGAAAAATTTGGGGTACGTGAAACAAAACACAAAGATTTTAATGTTAAAGTGGTTATCTCCCAATCAAGTATTTAACACTCTTTAATCAACAAAAATAAAATTAGAAAAATTTTATTTAAAAAATAATTAAAAATTAAACTTAAAAAACTGACTTTACATAAAGCGGTTTTTTATCAATCCCGTTTTTCTCAAAACTACGATTTTGGACTTGACACTCTTTTCACCGCAAACACACATTTATAAATTGGATATTAAGCATTTATTTACTGAATTTTTTATGTTTCTTTTTGTTTCAAAGGTGTCTCTGATTATATAAAGTTCTATCATAAAATTTGAAGACATTAAACTTTGAGAGTTGTATCCTTAATAAAACAACAGTCGGATGTCAAAAATGTAAAATTACTTTTATCATCTTTGAAGAAATGAGGAATGTATTTATAGTTTTGAAATCAATAATGTAGGAAAAAGTGAATGTCTTTGGGAGTTGTTCTGGAAGTTCTTTCAAATTCAAAATATGGACTAATGCAATTTTTGACTAGATTTTATATAACTCTCACTATATAACTCTCCAGAGTACACAGATACAATCGTATGCATTTTAAATTTTAGGCCTATAAAAATGCCCATGCAGTGATAAACAGGTTGTCGGGGCTAAATGTATCCAAAAGTTATGAATTATTTTAAGGAAACTACCCATAAGAATTTAAAAATATTTATTTAATTAGAAAGAACATCTCACCAAGTTTTAATATCAATCATAGATTTCGATCATAGTATTATAGATTACGATGTGTACACCTTTAATAATACGACTTAAGTCTAAATGGTAATCCAGTTCTCTCCAAGTGTTTCGTAGCATATCAGGCATTATTAGACTTTTTGCTTTGGGATTCATTAAATCTGCTGTGTATAAACAAAAAAAAATGGATGTGAAACTTTGGATGAGTTGAAGAAGCATATCATTAAAGAAATTCGTGTAATATCTTCTGATATGCTACGAAACACTTGTAGAGAACTGGATTACCATATAGACGTCAGTCGTGCTACAAAAGGTGCACACATCGAAATATATGATACTATGATCGAAATATATGATTGATATTAAAGCTTGGTGAGAAGTTATTTCTATTTAAATAATTATTGTTTTAATTCTAATGGGTAGTTCCATAAAAATAAGTCGTCACTTTTGGATACCTTTAGCCCGGACCCCTGTATTTATACTCGCTTAGACATTTAAAATGGTCTAAGGTCTACATAATTTAAACTTTTATTTTTTTCTAATGAATATTAATTGTGTCAATTAGTTTAAATTAATTGCATTATACCGTCATCTAACTTAATGTTATATTGATATTTAAATAAATAAATCAGTAATGTCCCTTATATTTAAATTTAATGTAACTTGCTCGGTGTTTTCAAACACCACAGACAAAGAAAGATTGACGATAGATATGCAGATACGAGAATCCAATCTAATTAGCACAGTTCCCATACATTTCAACTGCAGAATAGAGGTAATATGTCATGTTGTTGACATTTACCACTGAGGGAGACACGAAGACATTTCATTAGTGTTTACTGCAATGATTTTCTGCAACTAGGTCCAAACAATTTTAACAGTAGTAAAGACGAGGATATGTGCTGTTGAGAACGACTGTATGCAGCCGAGTGCTCTGACGTCGGAAAATTGCTATGCCTAGCATTTTCCATAAAATTAATAAATTCAAAACATTGGATTCAAGAGCTCATTTAAAGAGAATCATATTATTTTCTGTACGTGGTTGTGGAATTCATTAAATAAAACTTAATGCAAGGATTGGTCTTTAAATTGGAAATACGATTGACTAAGGTAAGAGATAAAGAAAAATAGTTTTGAGGAAATCACTTACTCTGTAACAACCTACAACCTATAGTAAATTTAAATGAATGAGTCACAATTTATAGATAAAGGATAATAGTTGAAAAAAAATTAAATCTGCGACTTATAATTGATAGCCGTATGAACATAAAAAAAAATTATTTGGTCCAAATCACATACTCCATAGCAATCTATGCTAGACACTATTTACGAGGTATTCCTACGAATGACTCGCATTTTTAGATAAAGGATGAAAGGTAAAACATAATTGAAATTTCTTTTCATCTTGGAAAATCACAAACACATGAACAGAGAAAAAAAAATTATTTTAAGCAACTTACATACACTATTACAATCTACTACACACCATTATTTATAGAGTATATGAACGAATTAGTCCCAGTTTATGGATAAAGAACGATAGGTTAAAATGCAAAATTACTTGGAACTGTGTTTTTATCAGGTAAATGCGATTCACAATCAAAGGGATATTAAAAAAATTATTTTCGGCCAATGACATACTCCATAAAAATCTACTGCTCGCCACTGCTTGTGAAGTATTTTTTCGAATGAGTTAAATTTATCGATAAAGAATGAATGGTAAAAAACAATTGAACTTCGAACTTTGCTTTTAGATTGGATATACAATTGACAATTCCTGAACATTTATATATATATATATATATATATATATATATATATATATAAAGATTTCTAGAAATCTGAATCATTCCTCTTCATAAGAAAACTTCTCTTGCTATTACCAAAATTTTTCTTGGTACAAATTCCGACATAATGCAGTATGATGAATCGTATGTGACAAGCTACGATCAGTATTATAAAGAATGTGATTATAATATAAACACAATGCTCTCGAGCTTCAAGTAAAACAGTTCTCATCTACTTGTATAACTTCAACGACCTAGCTATGAATATATCTTTTTGCATCACTTACTAACACATGTGACGATGAAACTTACAGCAGATTCAAAGAAAAACAAGCAGCAGAATCTGAACCCTATTATTCAGAAAATGCTACTTTTCACATCAGTCATATTACACATCCGCGCAAAAACTGCCTTTGATGGCGAGGTGATGAGTATTTGTGTGACCCTAAGGCAGATTAACATCCCGAATTTCAGAATCGATAGAGTGGTTATTCTCTCGGACTGAAGGGCAGCACTACAGGGTATTGGATCAGGGGCTTGTCCAATCCGAGGAAATCGTCGAATGCCAAATTCTTTTGGAAAAACTGAGACTGGGGGGAAGGGGGTAAAGAAATTGTCTTACAATGAATCCCCGGATATTGTGGACTTTACGGAAACGTTCAGGCTGACAAACTTGCAAAAAAAGGTACTGAAATAGTTCAAAAATTATCTACAATTTGTTCCTTACATTCTGTTAATGTATATATTCGTAAAATTTTTGAAACAAAAACGGGGAGGAAATCTTATGACGCGTGTCTCAAATAAGATCTGGAGAGATATCTTGAAAAGGAAAATAGCCGACAAACCACGGAATAAAGCAGTGGCCAATTTTAGGCAATTTTGGTGGCGATTGCTTGGCGAGCCATCTCTCTCGTGTTGGTATTTTGTACCAGCCGAAATTGTTCACTTTGCGGTTTAAATGCTTAAATAATTATAAGATAAAAACAATTTTTTATATACCATGTATTTAAATTTTCTGTTGAATCATATAAACTTGACAATTCTATGTATTAATAAATACTTTTTAAATTTTTTTTGATGAATTATCCCATCAACTTGAAAGATAATGAAGTTAATTGGAAGTTAACTTGCGTTTAACTTTTCGTTCCCGTTCCGGCCGATAGATAGCTGTACCAATCTACAAAAAAAAATTAACTGAAAATGAATTTAATTCTGCTTAAAGATGGCTAAAATTATTAAAATAATGAATTGTCATCGTGTTCTGAGCTATTCTAAAAGTTTCAAATGTCTAGCTAGTCGAGAAATTAGTTGAAAATCGATTGCAAGATTTGTACGGGACAAATACATACACAAACAAACAAACAAGAAACCAAGTTAATAAAAACATGGAATGTACAGAACCGATGTCCGGGCACATCGGAAGGTGCCCGGTGCTGCTTGGAGCTTCTGAAGTGTAGAAGTATTGGAACACTAGAGGCCAAATGATGAGATATTGACTTTTCGCGTTATACGTCCACGGTGTTTTGTTCTGTTTGTAAAAGTCTGTCTTATTCTTTGCCATTGAAAAAAACATCAGTCATATTTCTCTTCGATATCTAAGAGATCTCTGACATAAATGAATAACTTTAAAAAGCATACGCTTAAAATATTTTGTAATGAGCGCTCAGATACAAATATTTAGACATTTCCTTTAGTGCTCTTCAAACAAGTAAAGTTTTACGACGAAGAAAACAAAACTTTAAACATTATGTCTCGACATTATTTCGAAATGACAAAAAAATCGATAATCCTTTAAAAAATTCTTATAGTTAATTGAAATAAATTCAAATAGTATTTATAATAGTTAAAGTAGTAGATGGGTCAATAAATAAATCCAAATAAATTGCAAATAGTTGCGTTCAATTTTATTTTAAAATTTAAATTGCTTGCTGCGGAAAATGTGCCATTTTATCATAATTTGAAAGATAACCTTAAATTTATGTCTATTACAATAATTTCTGTTATTTTCTGCTCCTTAATACCTCACGTGAAATTTATTTTCCGTTGGAATAATTTTAAATGAATGTTTTTACACGAAGCCATGTATTATATTGTAATTATAAACTGTTACCATTAAATTGTAGAATATCCCAAGATTATTTATACTACGTTTTACATGTATAGATATAAAATATTAAGGTATTATATACTGAAGATATAGAAAATTGTATGTCCAAAGGCTGAACAGGCAGTTTGTGAGTTTTAACTTACCAAATGTATATTTTTTTACCAAATATATATTTTTTACCAAATATATATTTGGAAAAAAATATATATTTGTTTTTTTTTACCAAATATATATTTTTTAAAACCTTACTCAATTCCTTGTGTTTTCGCAGAAAATAAAGAAAAAGTGGTTAAATCTGAATTTCATATATTTAAGGAATCTTGCAGATCTTGTTAAAATTCCGATAGGATATATTTATGATTATCCATATTGCGTAGGGAACAAAATATAATTTAAAAATATCACACTTTTTTCGGCAAATATTGCATAGAGCTATGATATATCGTAACTAAGAAGTGTTAACATTGAAGTATACAATATCACATGGATATCAATAATACGTTTTACACGTTATAGACATAGATATAGGATATTACGTGGTACAAATTTAGAATAATTTAAATCCCATGACTTTACAGACAATTTTTATGATTAAACCTTGGTTATCTACCAAAAATTTATTTTGGAAAAAACTTCATAAACTCCATATATATTTGCAGAAAATATATGGATTTTGAGTGTTCAAATTAAAATTTCTACACTTTTTATTTAAAAAATATAAGGAAACTTCTAGATTTTTTAAAAATGAGAATAAAATTTATTTACGGTTTTTCCGAGTTGTTTACGCATATATAAACAACCTAAATAAAAACAGATAAATTCTAGATTGTAGAGATTTTGTGTTTTACATTAGACAATGAGCCTTAATTGCAACATTTTAAAAATAACACCATAAATGGCAAAAATCTGTGTGTTATATAAAATTTTATCTGAAATCCTCCTCGAAATTTTTTAATAGCTACATTTTATCGGAAATATTTAAGTTCTTTAGGATAATTAAGGTTTTCTAACATGTTATTAAAAATTTAAATCCTGAAAATCCAGAAAATAATTTTATCTGCGTATATGAAAAAGGCGCAGTACAGTTTGCTTTCCATTTACTTCAGTTTTATGCTATGACAACCATATATGTATGAAAAAGAAACAAGCGCACAGTAAAATATTTGAAGCACATAAAATGTAACCTTACTTTTCACGCGTACACAAACTGTCCTGTCTTTTAGAGTAAAAAATCCTTCTACCTGAATCAACTATAAATAATCAAATTCAGGACTCCTTGATGTTAAAGGCTATTATCTGAGGATAGAACAGAAAATCGTATTTTCTGAGTTCTAACACTAGAAAGACGGGTATATTTTTCTTACTAAAAGGACTGAAAGCCGACATTTTGACAGCTAAGAATAAAATCAGGAATTAAAATTATTTAATGTGTTGTTTTTAAATGGTTAAATACTTTAAATATTCAACTATTTAAATATTCAACTATTACCAATATATAATAAATTAGTATATATTTAGATATATTTTTATGCAGGTATGCCGAGCTGGCAACCTGGTTTGGTTTATCCGCAAAAATATATGTATGGTTCGTGCAGTTCTTATTTTTCAACACCAGTATTACCGAATAGCCAATATTATCTGTTATTCGCAAAAGGGCAAAGAGACAAAAAGTAACTAACATTTTCCCGGTATTGTATTAATTTCTTCCTGTTATCTATATTGCCGTCAAATTGACGGCTTTAAGTCTTAGTGGGTATACAACACATTTTCTCCCCCTCTTTACTATCAAATATAATTTTGTAAATGTGTGTGCATATTTCGCGTAAAATTAAAAAATAAGATTTCAGGAGCTTGAGGATAAAAATACAGACATAGTTCTCAATAGTATGTCCTAAACTGTCCAAATGACGTCAGCCGTCTTTCTAGACTTAAGGGGAAAGTGACCTTCAGCCTTGTTTTATAAAAAAAAAATTATATTTAATTATATATTAAAATGAGAATAATTAATAATATGGTTTTGCTACATTAAAGACTCTTAAAATTCACAATTAAATATTTTGTGGAAGAATTGGATCTGTTTTTAAAAAGACTCTTCAAAAACAGTTGAATATATCAAAATGCTCCTTTAGCATCCACTTCACCTAATTTCTTCCAAATTTCTTGGAAATGGTAATTGAAGTGTTTGTCACAAAACTGTTCATCATTCTTTGAAACCTGAGATATTCAGAATTCTCTGTAACTCCTGCACACTCTGCACTTAGCACTCAAAGATAATATCTCTGTATAAAAGTTCTATGTCATTTCTATTTCGTAATAATTATATAAAAAACTTAAAAGCTCTCATAATAACAGATATCAATAAACGCATTTACTCTCTAACAGCATCTGACTGTTAATCTATTCAGAACGCTATGTAAATATCACTGTACAGAAGCTTTATTTCATATTCTTCTATTAATGAACTTAAATACTCTTTCTAATAGACTAGATATACAGGGTTTGTATAAAAAGTATTGGGAAAAGTTTCGGAAAAATAAATTTCTTTGAGATATTGCTACAATTCCTCAAAAATCTTCAAAATACATCCCTTGCGCGTCGACACACTTTTGCCAGTGGTTTTTCCACGATTCGAAGCCCCCTGTTAGGCGTATTCCGGAACGTCCTTAAGGGTACGCGTGCAAGTTTCTTTGACGGCACTTGGGGTCTCATGGTGGTGTCCGTTGAGGGAGGATTTTACTTTTTGGAATAGGAAATAGTCTTCTGGTGTCAAGTCGGGACTGCAAGGGGTTTGGGAAATCGTCACGATGTCGTTTATCGTTGGGTGCTCGGTGACCTTGGAGCAGGCGTGGCTGGTTACACTGGAACGAGTTCAGTGCAGATCTTTCGCATTGCCAAATTTTCAGTGATAATGCTGTGCACTGTCATCTTATCAAAGCCAATTTTATCTGTGACCATGCGCACACTTAACCGACGGTCTGAATTCAGCACTTCACGCACACGTTGCACGTTGTCGTCGGTTCTTCATTTCAACGGCTGTCCAGCGCGGGGCTTGTTGTCCACACTCTCTCGGCCATCTTTGAAGAGCTTGTGCCACTTCAAAACTGCGGTTTGTGACATGCTTTCACCCTTGAACACTTGTCGAATCATGTCTAACGTCTCCGTATGCGATTTCCCCAGTCCAACACAAAATTTGATGGCGTACTGCTGTTCAATCGTTCGCTGCATTTTGCGCTTGCACCGAGTCACTCGACAGGGGTCCACTAAAAACACGATCTAGCCTGGACGAACGGTCGCACGCGACTGGTACTTGGTGCTTCTTGTAGGTCACATATTCCACCACCGAGCATGCACGGTACGAGCGCGTTCTGACGTATTGTCACGTCAGGAAAAAAATTGTTAGCGATACCCTTTATACAAACCCTGTATATCGATCAAAGCATTCACTCTACAACTCCTGCAGACTGTCTACTGAGAAGTCAAAGGTAATATATATATATATATATATATATATATATATATCAATAACGGCATTTACTCTCCAACAGCATCTGACCGTTTATCTATTCAGAAATCCAAGTTAATGTAATATCGTTATATATAAGTTTTATTTCATTTCTATTTCTTCTTTCAAAGAGATCAGATACACTTTCTATAAGACTAGGTATTTATCAATAGATGCCTTTACTCTCTATAAGCATCTGACCGTTTATCTATTCAAAAATCTATATTAATGTAATATCATTTTATAAAGGTTTTATTTCATTTCTATATCTTCTTTCAAAGAACTCAAAAGCACTTTCTATAAGAGTAGGTAGATATCAACAAACGCATTTACTCTCTAACAGCGTTTAACTGTAAATCTATTCTGAACTCTATGTTAATATCATTATATTAAAATGCAGTTTAATTTATATATCTTCGTTTAAAGAACTCAAATATTCTTTCTATAAGACAAGATATATATCAATAAACACATTTACTCTCTAACAGCGTCTGATTGTCTGTCAGTTCAATACTCTATGTTATTATCGTTGTATAAAATCTATTTCTTTGATATTTCTTCTTTTAAAGAGCTCAAATACTCTTTCTATAAGACTAGATAAATATCAATAAACGCATTTACTCTCTAACAGCATCTGACTGTTAATGTATCCAGAACTGATTGTTATTATCTCAAAATATATCAATAACTTCCATTCCCCTTCACTTTAAAATCCTAAATATAAGATATTATTTGAAAAATCTATATTCGTAAATTACATTCCGGCATATCTTGACTTTCAAACGGTTTAGATGTAATCAATACTCCTTTCAGATTAAAATGTGCTTTTACAGATAAGAGAAGATCAAGTTCATCTTTTATTCATCTCTCTTCCGAAATGGCCAAGCGTAAACATTCTCATAGATATCGACACTGCCCCTGGTTAGAGGAAAAAACTGAGTAAACTGTAACGAATTATCCTTGGCACGTTTTTAAATCCAAATAAACTTCTCTGTTGAAACTGCAAATGCTTTCGATTAAAGAGAATATTTTATCGATTTCGAATTTAAAAGAATTGCTTTCTCGGGTATTTCATTATATCTCTATGGTCAGTGAATATTTCAAATAGGAAATTTTAAATGTTGATTGTAGTTTTCGTGCTCGCAAATGCTGCATATCATCAGTGAAGTATTTACTTTTATTTTCTAAGTATGCATGCTACATAGCATATTTCCCCCATAAAGCGTTATTTTTCTTCCGTTTGAAATACTTTTACAGGTTTTAGAATAGGAAGAAATTCAGACGACCATTTCTAGAAATGCCATATACTTACATATATATATATATATATATATATATATATATATATATATATATATATTTATATATTGATTTCTTTAAACGAAGATATATAAATTAAACTGCATTTAATATAATGATATTAACATAGAGTTCAGAATAGATTAACAAATAAACTCTGTTAGAGAGTAAATGCGTTTGTTGATATATATATATATATATATATATATATATATATATATATATATATATATATATATATATATATATATATTACACTCTAATATCATGGATAATAATTGTTTTCATCGATTTAAAGATAAATTCGGTAAAGATAAATTTAACTGACAATAAATGTGTCAGTAAAAATTTAAGACTTTAGTACTGATAACACTAATTCAAGAGGCAATACTTTAATGACACTAAAGAAAAAAACACATCTTAGTTTCATCTCCGTCATTATAGATTTATGACGACCTAAACGGAGATCGACAGTTATCATCCGTTGGTAGAATTTTTAGCAGTTGCAGTCAAGTTGAAGACACTGTAGTTTCCTTGTTTAGGGAAACACACCATCATGAAATGACCAGCAGTAAATTTTCCCTTCGGAAAAGAAAAACAAGTGCTTACAACATATAAGTCGTCTCTCGTGTGCAGCTGGATATAAAATTTATCATTCATTCCCATGTATATCAGAGACAGTCCAACAAGAAAATTGATAACGGCGATAACCAAGAGGCCACGTAAACACATGGACCTCTTCTTGTCATTTATAGAAACTCCTCTGTCGTTTTCATTCTTTGGTATGTGAAGCAAGAAGGTAGCTTTTGTTCCACCAGGTACATCTTCCTTGGAAAATTTCGCTTTCAATGCGTCATTCGGCCAAATCTTGCTGCAAATGAAAAAGAATATGTCAATATATTTCTTTTATTTTTCATATAAGGTAATAGCGTGTATTTTGTTTGTCACCATTTACAATCATATTAACTAATAAATAATTCAAAGTAAACATTAGGAAGTAAATTATGTAATGAATAAATTATGTAATGAAAGTATATTAGTATTAAAATTCCTGCATCGTTATCGTTGTATAATAATAAATATATTGCTGAGGATAATAAGCATATATATATATATATATATATATATATATATATATATATATATATATATATATATATATATATATATATATATACAGTTGGCTCTCTGTTTAACGACTTTCAATGACCGTGAAAATCGTCCTTAAGTAGAGATCGTCCTTAAACACAATTTGTGAAAAAATAACATTTTTTTTCACTCTTTACAGGCTTAGGACTGTCAATATATTTCTTAATATACTGGGGTGTTTAAAAAAGTTAATTTTATTATCGTTATTATTTTATTCATAAACAGTTATTTTAAATTACATTTAAAAAAGAATGCAAACAATACAATAAATGAGGTTTTAAAAAGGTCAAAAAGTGTTGATTGCTTCATTTTTCGCCTTGCTTTCGTTATTCTGTTTTCCAGATTTTTTAAAATGTTAAATGTGTCATTTTCCATATTCGATGTAAGATAGCGTCGGAAAATATCTAGAGCAGAAGTTGCATCTGTGTAAGACGGTGGCATTGTCTCGTTTTCCGTGTCTTCAACTTCACCTTCTTCGTCTGACACTGTTTTTGTTTAATATATATTCATAAATTTGTTCTACATTTCTGTAATCTGTTTTTAAAACACATTCATCACAATTGTAGAAATCTTGAATTGAATCATCCTTATCTTCAACAAGACTTCTCCATTCTGCAGGGGTAATGTCGTCTTCATTGATTTCTACATCCGTATTTGCAGTTTCACTACAAGTACTTTGTGACACTTTCAATAGCGTTGCGTTATCAAAAGTACATGGTGATACAAATATAGAAAAACTAGAATGTATAGGCCATATACAAAAAATAATGGGTTATCGACTTCTTCAAATGAAAAAGAAATATGTCGGTAAAATCTTAGTGATGGAAAATCCTTAGTTGGTAAAAAAAGATTAACCAACAGCATAATTCGGAAAATTCAAAAGTATTATGGCTTGGTAATTAGACGAAACGTTGGCTCTTTGCAAAATATGCAGCAGACTGTATGTGCAGAGTACTTTCATTTACTATCCAGCAATGGATATTCGGATCATGGGCTATATGTCCAGTTAGAATGGATAGTTGGTGTAAAGTTCAACATGCAAAATCCAGCGGAGATATGTATGACCACAATCAACATACACATATTTCCCTGCCTATTATGGAAGCCATAAAACCTATTTACAGAGTATTTTCCCATCCGGAATTGATGATAAAGTGTATATATGTGAAAACCCAGAATCCTAATAAATTTGTAAAAAATGTCATCTGGACCCGTGTACCAAAAACTGTGTTTGTGTCCCTAAAAACACTTAAATTTGGTGTGTATGATGCTTTTTCCTGCTTTAATGCAGGAAATATAGTCAAATGCCAAACTTTGGACAAGTTAGGGATCAATCCAGCTGTCGATTGCATCAAAACACTCAAACAACTGGACAAGTATAAACAACTGGACAAATATAGATCGAGAGAGAAAACTCTCTGAGTACTGTAAAAAGCTAGGCAAACTCAAAAAATTGCCAAACGCAAACTGGAAGACCCATTCCATGAGTCTGAAATAGACAATCCATCATATAAATCATGATTTTGTTGAATTCGTGTAGTGATACTTTTTTAAAATGCAGTTTTCAGCTTTAAATCTGTTATTCTCAGAACATGGATTTTGCAAGTTCGCGTTCCTTTTTCTCAATACATAAGTAATATGATGACTTCAAATTTTTATCATTAGTTTATATCATAATACTGATCCTTTTGACAGAGGGGTTTAAATATGTTTTTAATACATATTATTTTAGAAGAGAAAAATGCCATGAAAAAAAGGGTTTTAAAAGTGACCCGCAGTAAAAAAAAAATTAAATAAATTTATAATTCATACTTAGAAACAAAACGAGCTATTAAAATGTACAAAATATATCATTATATCAACCACTAAAGTTTCACATTCCTATCTCAGACATTTTCTGAGAAAATGGTACATAAACTGGTAAATTTAACATGGCGGAGATAGGACTTACCCGGTCCCCTTGCGATCCCGACACAAGATTCGTACAAAATGGGGAAAACAAAAGATTCGTTTCAAACACAGACGTCATTAATCAATATTTGCATTCATGAGGTATGTAAATCACAATTAATAGTTCATACATATTTATACCTCCGCGTTCTTAATATTTATGAAACAAATTGTGCGGTCGGAGGACCCCCGTCAGGAGCGAAGTTCCAAACGTTATTTTTTCAACTTAAACGTGATTTAATATGTAGATTTCTATTGATTATATTAGTGTATTGTTGTCACGCCAAAAATCGCAGCCTTCTTTTATTCAACTCTCTCTCCCCCTCTCTCTCAAATATATATATTTTATTTTTAATTTTCATCATTTTTTCAAAGCAAAAATTTAAAGTATGGATTTAAATCAATAAATCTCCTTTAATATTTTAGGAAAAATAGTCATTTATTAAAAGTCAAATATAAAACTGTGAATTATAAATTATATATAAAAATTCTAAATAAGAAAAAAATTAAAATTTTATCATTATATTGTATCATGGTAATTATTGGCTTATGGTAACTATAATAAGATGTATATGTTTGAGATTCAATTTTATCCAAGTATCTCGAGAAAACAGCATCAACGGTTCTACAGTATTTCGTTGTGAACTGCGCTTGGTCATTATTAATACTTAAATCAAATGTACCTGATAAACAAGATGTGACCTTTTCAAATTTTTTTTTAATCTTTGAAGTTAACGTTGAAGTCTCCAGCCAATATGAGTGGAAGTTTATGTAAATTTTTGTTAAGCAATTTAGAACCTCCCTCAGTATATTCTAACAACGATCGATGGATAAATAATGTTATATCCTCAATCTTTTGATTTGGGGATGTATAAATAGCTACTATAACTACATTAACATCATTTCCCATTTCACAAAAAACAAATGTCACCAACTGATGAATACCTAGTACTCAAATCACTACTGTTAGGCCAAAATATTCTGAGTCCCGTTGCAGCTGCACCCAAGGTTAAATACAAACATATTAATCTAGTGAAAACAACCAGTGCCCAAACACAAGAATACAAAGGAATCACCCAATAAACCTGACAGCACCGCTGAGGCCCGAACTAGGGAACGGTCACACTCCAGACCAAGCCGATAGCACCACGGCATCCCCATGATGCCAAAACCACTAAAAAAGAGAAAGAGAGGGAAAGGTTGCCTGGAGGAGGGCATAACGCTTTTTCGTTACGTGACAGTTTCTGCCAGCTCACTCTACTGTAAGCCGCGTAAAAGAACTTCGTTCCAAAAATATTTTAAACAATTCAAATTAGTCACTTTTAGTAGTGAAAACGTAAGAAAAGTTTTGTTTTCTCTCTCTTTCTATTTCAATCAGTTTCACTGCTCCTGACATAAATTTAACAGACAAGCTGCATCGATATGACCAAATAAATTACTTTTCAATATATGAAGGAGAGCGTGTTTAAAATAATTACCCTCTAATCTGCTTTAGAGACGAGAAAGATGATTCATTACTGATGCGTAAACACTGTATCAGTAACCTTGAGAACTATTGATTTTCCTCAAGCGATCGTCTTTCGAAAAGTCGTTTTATTGAGCATCAAAAAGAAAGATAGTTTCAGTTATTTGTGGGAAAGTCATTTATGGGTAACTGATTGTGTTTAAAATTTAAATTCAATAATTTTTCGTCTTTCACAGTCCGCGTATGACTGTATAAAAATACTTATTCTAAAAATAAATATAAATAATTGTTTCTGTTTACAACTCTCTCTCCCTCTCTCTCTCTCTCTATATATATATATATATATATATATATATATATATAAATATATATATATATATATATATATATATATATATATATATATATATATATATATATATATATATATATATATATATATACATTTGGAAGCTAACAATTCCAGATTCAATCAAAGTTTGTTGATATCATACTTTAAAATACCATTAGACATATCGCCGTACCCCTCTTAAATCCATAATGGTCCCAAAATTCTCAATGAAAAGGTACACTTTTCACCTTTAATCAATGGTGTGAAATTTTGAAAATATATTGACATAATTATTACACTTTTTATTAATCTACAGTTATTACTTCATATTTCTTCAGTGATTTTTTTAAGACTAGCCGCTGGCGACCAGCATGGTCGCTTTATTGTTATATTTTCTTTTGCAAAACAATTCTACTGAAAGTAACAGATGTACGGAATGTTACCATTATCTGTCATCGTAAATATACGTTGTTAAGTGGTATTATCTATAACGCTGATTCTAAAACATGATAAATAAATGCGAATTTCCATTAATTCAGATCAGAGTTAAAGATAAGACTGAGAAACCCAACACCAATGATTTTAAAAATTACTTCCTTCACTGTATGTACTATTTTTGAAAATTAAGATATCTACACTTTATCATTACATCAAATAAGAAATTGTATGGGAAAAATTTTTTTAAATTAGGAAAAATGTAGTCAAAATTCAGCAAGTACTAAAATATAGTGTAGATTACATCACTCTCTCTATGTACTTTTGTGCACAATTCAGATAACTACACTTTATCATATAAAATAATAAATTATTGGGAAAATTTCTTCACTTATACAAATGGAGTAAAAAATCCTCAAGTACTGAAAAAGTGTAGAAAATTAAATATTACTGAATCTCGGTTGCTATGCCGGCGACGGTTAAGCCTAACCTCGCGATCATTTATGCTATCTCTTTCACGTCTCTATCTTATTGAATTATTACTTCTTCGCTTTCTTTCTTGAGATTGTTCTCAATTTCCACTAGATCGTGTAGCTCGCTTTTGAGCATTCCTGATTTCAGTGCGTAAATCCATGTTGACACAGGGTTGCAAATAGCGGACGGCCGCTAATGTTTACATCTGGTAGTTTCATCCGTTGTCATTCGGACTGTAGAAATATCATCGATTTTAGTGCCGCATACCTACAAGTTTTATATAAATACTAGCTGAAAACCCGTACTTCGCTACGGAGTATATTGCAATTAAATTTAACTGTCAATGTATGCAAGTTCGATTTCACCAAATTGGGTATAAAATTGTACATAAATTTAAAAACAAAGTTTATAAGTTAAATAAAGTTCTGTAATATTATACCAATAAATGTCCAGTTAATAGCCAATAAATTGTAAATCATTTTTTACCTTAAATGTTCAATAAAAAGCGTAGTTCCTAATGTAATTTTCTTCAATAAGCCCTTAAACGTTGCCAATTTCAATTTTTTTTGTAATTATCAATACCCCCTCCTCTTGAATCTTTAAAATATTAAATATTTTACTGATAATATATGAAAATGTAGTTTGTGTTGCTATGGTTACTTGACTATGGTTGACAAAGGAAAAGTTGTAAAGGTGAACCATCAGCTCAACATTTAGGACCCTAACTTTCTACTGATCAGATATACATAATATATAGCCTATGTCCATCTGGAATAATGTACCTTTCAAATAGTGAAAGAATTTTTCCAATAGGTGCAGTGGACTACACTGTGGGCATGCGCTGACGCTGTGAAGTCGCGTGCCCTCCTACATGGGTTTAGACTGTGGATAGGAAGGGACGGGACAATCTTTTGGGCCACCAAGAATTTTCCCCATCTACTCTTTTTTCTATGAGGTTACCTGAAACACATTGTGTACGCTGGGAAGATCCGGGTCCTTTTATCGGAACTGAGTGATGAGTTCGAATCCCGACGAACGGTATGCAATACCTCCGTGTCTGAACCGGATAGGGGAACGTTAAATCTGTAGACCGGAAAGTACAGTAAAACCTCATTTATCCGGCTTTCGTTGATCGGGATCTCTAGATAATCAGGAAATTTGTAGATATTTTTTTTTTAATTTAATGTTCACATTAGATAATTATTGTTAACTATGATAGCAAGAACATAACTATAAGTGCGCAAAATATTCGCTTTTTGTTTGATTCAATGTACAGTTCCTGCATAGATTGTACAATAAATTATAGTAATAAAATGCTTTTGTTGAGTTTGAGAAAGCTTTACTAGAGTGTCACAGATCGTTGACGTGGATTGACTCAGAAAAGTTATTTTTATAGTTTTTAATGTCTTGTAAACAATACTATGTAATTTTGTTACAAAACATAATTTTTTTATCGTCGTAATAAACGGTAAGTCTGCTTTGTTAAGGATTTTGTTTTGATTATTCCCCATACTACCCGGATCATCCGGATTGTCTACGGTCCCAGTTAGTCCTGATATATTACTCCTAAAGTACTACCGCCCCATATGTCCTCTCTGGTGTGTGCTCGGTCAGAACTGAGGTGGCCGCAAGGGGGTGGCGTTGGACCACTATATGGTGCCTCAATTGGGAGCTACCAACGATTGTCGTTGTCAAGGGAACGGTGGACTTTAAAATTTACTTTTTTTTATTTTTCATCATAGAGATACGAAATTTTGTACATATACTCATTTCACTATAAATAAATAGAATACCTTAAAAGAAATGTCCAAACTCATTATAATTTTAAGATTTTTAAAAAAAATTTAAATTTATAAACGAGATATTAAAATGCTCCTTGCTACTTAATTTTTGAGATATTTCCTCGATTAGGCATTTTAATCTCTTTAAACTGTATAACAAACAAATCTGGGTATCAATTATTTAATCCCTTGAATAGTTAATTTTTGAGAGATTTTTTTCTGAATTCCGTCCCGATTTTCATCAAAATTTTGCCTTTTAAAAAGTTATAAATCAAATTTAACTACCTTAATGAAGTCGAATTGTAAAATGCATACCCAATTTTTTTGTAAACAGCATCAGGATTCTTCCTTATCAATTTCATGAATTTTGAACAAGAATTAAATAGCATGGAGCATTTGAAAAATCTAAAAACCTTGAAAAATCTGTTTTGAGAAAAACAGATTTAAAATTTATTTCTACACTTACCCATTATAAATTACTTTGTAGAAGCTTCATAAACGATTTTTTGCTTGAAAAAAATTATTTTGGTACTAATAATCTACAGAAATATACATATATGTATTACAATAACACATTCAGTATCACAATGACCAGATTTGCTCAAATAAAGGTCTACCGTTCCCTTAAAGTACAAATGTTTTGAATGACATGTGTCCCTCATTGGCAAATGAACAGAATCGACTCTAAAATAGTTTATCACTCGGCATATGAACTTTAACAAAATTTTTGATCCAAATGAAGAAATATGTATGTCCAAATAAAAAAATAAATTCAAAGACTTATCTTTGAATAATATTTATGACTATGGCATTTCAGGCTACAATTTATTCTTTTAACTCATTAATATCGTTCATTTGATGATATTTATCCCCAAAAATTCATAGTTCTGCTTTTAAGACGTTTACGAGTCCATTTTACGTCAATTAAACTTCACTACATTTTTCTTTGAAGGAAAAAGTTTGGCATTTCAGACTGCAATTCATTCTTTTAACCCATTGCTATTGTTCATTCAATTATATTTATCCCTAAAATTTTATAGTTATGCTTTTAAAACCTTTACGAATCCATTTTGCTTCAATTAAACTTTACTACCTTTTTCTTTGAAGGAAAACATTTTATTTTCCTTGACATAGGAGCGAAAACTCTGAAGGAGGGTTTATTTAAATGCGATAAAAGGAGATTTAATTTATATAAATAAATAATGATTTGACATTGTTGTTTTGATTGAAACATTTTTATTAAATTTTTCTATGTTTCTTTTTGTCTATAAAGGTAATAACACTGAATTTTGAATATTATAAATTCTAATCAGAAAGTATAACAATTATAGATTAATAATTAATAATATTATCTGTAATTATGGATTTGATTATTCTTAAGCTTCGATTATTTAAATATGGCAATGAGGATTAACTTGTCCAAGAAATACTTTCTTTAAGTTGCTACATTATATAAATTAAAATTGTAAGATATATACATATTATTTTTTTAACTGATTTTCGTTTAATTGAATCTTACAAATTAATCTTTAGCAATTTGCATTTAATTGATCGATATTTTATACACAAAATTCCCGATGTCCTAAACACTAGTAATTTAAAAATATGTGTGACATTTCACAAGAAATGCAATTAAAATGTATGTCAAACCATGAGAACTTTTAATGGTGATATTCTTCGAGATATGTAATGCCTAATATGGGTATATTTACATACTAATAAAATATGAAGATATAAAATCATATATGTATGCATGCAAATAAAATCCGGTGCCTTATATCTTGTAGTATAAATGAATATAGAAGGTCATTTGAATTATATTTTCTCATGAATGTTAAAAGGAAAAATGTTAATTTAAAGATATCCAGTTTCAATGAATTTTATCTATTATCTTTTCTAATGTATTTACAGGTTTACTGAAAGTGTTCAATAGACTTGAGATAAAACCTGACCATTTTACTAAATTAGGATTCAGGAATATGAGCAAAGGGCGAATCCAATATTCTGAGAGCCATTCCCCTTTTTCTGGAAATAGCAAGGATATAATCACGGGTCATTCCACAGAAGGCAATGGATATAAAATAGAAAAAGGTGTCCCTTCTAAATGACAAGAACTTTAGTCACATAAAACAAATACTTTATGCACAAAAATGATAGTTAAAAGATGATGATATAAGATGATGATGATTAAATACATATGATGATCTAGAGCTGATGATAAGACAGATGATGATAAATAAGATGATGAAAATTATGTACAGATGATGATCTAGAGCTAATGATAAGACAGGTGTTGATAGATAAGAGACATAAATGATAATTAATCTTTTCACTTGAGTCACTTATCCAAAACATAACTCAAAAACTAATCAATAAAATTTTACAATTTTATTTTTCTATATTTGAAGTTGAGTACGTATCAGAAGTGGACTATAGCTTTTTCTTCTGGAAATATATGTTGTTTTGTTATTTTTTCTCTCCGCACCTGACATGAAATGCCACATCTCTTGGATTTATAAAGACATGCACATTTTACTAGTTCCATGCATGCATAGTATGCATATCAGTTATGAAAATTAAAAACTAGTGAAAAATTAGTTTTGGAAGTACAGTGTTTTTTTATATAGAAAAAATTTTAGGAATTGTTTCACATTTTCTCCACTTTCATAAATATAATTTTTTTTATATATTTCCTTTCACCTGCCGATTAATTTAGAGAAAACTTCAGTTTCCCGTACATGCAATCAGATTAAAATAATTTGCTTTTGTTTTTTTTTTAACAAAGGTGCCTGAACGAGTTCGAATACATTAACGATTTATAGACGAATTTTTCTTAGATCAAGCAAATTAATATCACTTCCAGAGTTGCTGTTGTTTTTGCTGTTGCCAATCCTATGGCATCCGAATATAAATTCAGATGAAATCGATTGAGTACATTAATGATTTGTTGACCAATTTTTCTTAGATCAAGTGAATGAATATTCCTTCCAGAGTTGTTGTGGTTTTGTCTTTGCCAATCCTCTGGCATCCGAATATAAATCCAGATGAAATCGGTTGAGTACATTAATGATTTGTCGAACAATTTTTCTTAGATCAAGCGAATGAATATCCCTTCCAGAGTTGTTGTTGCTAATCCTCTGGCATCCGAATATAAATTCAGTTAAGATCGGTTAAAAAGATTAATGATTTACTGATGAATTTTTCTTAGATCAAGCAAATGAATAGCCCTTCCAGATTTGTTGTTGTTATTGCTAATCGTCTGGCACGCGAAAATAAATTCAAGTCAGATCGGTTGAATACATTAGTGGTTTATTGACGAATTTTTCTTAGATCAAGCTAATGAATATCTCTTCCAGAGTTGTTCTGGTTATTGTTATTGCTAATCTTCTGGCATCCGAATATAAATTCAAATGAGATTCACGAGGTTGTTGATTCGGACAAAGGAAAGGATGAGATGAGGGTTTGTTATGAGGTCTTCTGTGGTAAGGCCGAATCACTACAAAATATGCTCTGGGGAGGCCTGACGGTCACGGCACTTAGTGAAGTGCTGGCACTGAGGATGGTTGATTTGGCTGGCTACGTAATCTGCGTTCTAATTCGTCCCAAATGTATTCAATTTGCGAAGACCAGTCTCTAAGGTGACCAGTCTAGTTTTTGAACACTCATTTCGTCAAACCATGCCTGCGCAAGTCTCGATGTGAGAATGGAGCAGTTATCCTGCCGGAAGAGAAATGGGCATTCCCCGAAATGTTGCCATACAGTTGGGAGAGCAATATTGTCCATAATGTCCACATACATCTCAGGGTTCATGTTTCCAAACACAGGAACTAAAGAACCCAAGCCAGACTATGAAAAACACCCCCACACCATGATGCTGCCACCACCAAACTTAATATTCGGCACAATGCAGTCACGTAAGAAGCGCTCGCCGGGCATCCGCCAAATCCAGACGGGTTCATCGGACTGCCAGATTGTAAAACGAGATTCATCACTTCAAAGAATATTTTTCCACTTGTCCATAGTCCAATGACAGTGAGATTTGCACCATTGCAATCGACGCTTCACCTTCTGTGGAGTGATGTTCGGCTTGTCAGCGGCTGAAGGACCATGGAATCACATGGTTTTAACTCTCGACGAGCAGTCCTACTGCTAGCACTAACGCTTGAGAAACTTTGGAACACCTGAGTGATTTCAATCAATTTTGACTTGCGATTTTGTTTGACTACCCTTTTCAGAGTTCTACGGCTGCGTTCACTAATTTTTTTCAGCCTGCCATTTCGTTTTTCTGCAGTTTCACAGCCTTGACGTTTCCATTTCACATTTACATCGCTCACAGTGGATTTTTGCTTTTGTAGAATGTCCGAAATTTCACGAACTAATTTCCCACAAAGGTGGCATCCCCCTATAATGCCACGATCAAAGTCGGTAAACTCCTTTGACTTACTCATTGTCTTACAAACGCATAAATATGACCTGACAAACCACTACCAACACTTTTATAGCTTTCGGTTACGCATAAAATTATGTCACCTGTCAGATCCACTTCTTTAGGGGGATGTCCGGATATTTTGGTCAGATAGTATATATATATATATATATATATATATATATATATATATATATATATGTGTGTGTGTGTGTGTATATATGACTTCCAAGTCATTTAACAGTTGTGGCACTCAGTGGAAAGCCCAGCCACCACGACAAGTTGTTCCCACATCGGATGGGGAAATTCGGTTTTTAATTGTCGCGATACCTTGATCAAGAAATGTTCAATAGGATGTGCACCTTTTTCTGCTAAAATTTGAAACCAAGAAACATCATGTTCTACAACTGATCGGGGTGTATCAGTGGTGACGTTTTGAATGTGTTGCGCAACGCGTGTCTTCAATTCAGCTAAGTTGGCAATCGGATCACTGAATGTAAGATTTTCCAGATAACCCCACAGGCAGAAATCAGAAGTATTAAGATCAGGTGATCTTAGCAACCAGGTTGTTGGAAAATGACGACTGATAATTCTATCATTTCCGAAATGCATGTTGGGGAGCTATTTCACTGGAAAGAAAAGAAACAACCTTTGTGCTCGAGGAATAAACAGGAAAACCAACGTAAATAAAGCACAAATAGCAATTAGATGCAATTATTTTGGCTTAGTCTTCGGCTTTTTGAGCTGCCACTAGGTTCGTTGCACTGATGAAGAAGCTCCTTTGTAGCTTCGAAACGGCCGCATGCAAAATAATTGCATCTTATTGCTATTTGTGCTTTATTTACGTTGGTTTTCCTGTTTATACTTCACTGGATTTGCAATGTGGAGTAGCGGAATCTTGCATAAAAATTATGCAATCCTCATGAGCGCTGTTGAAGTGCTGAAATGATGTTGCTCAAATCAGTCTCATAGCGTCCACCATTGATTTGGTTTCAACTTCTGGCAGAAAACGGTTGACAGCATATTGAACATTTCTTGAGCAAGTCTCGCGACAAATTAAAACTGGTTTATCCCGTCCGATGTGGTAGCAACTTGTAGTGGTGGGCGGGCTTTCCACTAACTGCTGAATGACTTCGAAGGCATTTTCTCAGGAAAAAACCTATAGAGTCATGCACTTGGAGCACTACAGTTGGTTTAACCTTCAACTCAAACAATACCCGCCACATTGGTATTCAAATGTCACTGGTAGCCGAACCCATTTACGTTACGAAGAATAAAGCGTCATCTACTGCTAAAATTTCGAACATTTTTTTTTCCTTATGACAAACCATTTCCTCCTTCTTCGCTTATATTCAGGTCAAATTTCAGGTCATTCTGTCCAGTGGTTCTTTTTTTATAGATTTTTGAAAGTCAAGCTTTAATTATAATCACCCTGTGTTTAAGGCCATCTATACAAGAATGAATATTCAAGGCAGAAAAACAACTGTTTCCTCGAATATTGGCCATCTACAGAGGAAGATAAAATTTCAGTCGTCTTAAAAAGTTCCATATTTCTTTTGTACGGAGCATAGCAGAAAGAGGTGTGAGGGAGTAGGGGAAGACAAAAACCCACCAATAATCGAACGGAATCGCACAACGGAGCGCGGGAGTACTTATCACGCCAAAATCGGCGTTCAGGAGCTAAATCACGCCAAAACGGTCCCGATTCAGTACTTCAGCCAAATTATCAATCTACTAATACTCTGCTGTAAAGGAATTGAGCGAAATAAAATAACACATTAATAATAGAAATGTGGTATCTGAGACTTTGTTTTTTCAATTAAATCCTGACTAACAAAAGAAAAATACAATAAAACGTTTAAATAATGCTCCAGTGGTACATGTTGATGAGATTATCTAGTTAAATCAGTAGTGTTAACAATAATAAAAATAAATTATTCATTAAAATTGCATATATAAACTAAACTATGTGTATAATAAATATACATTTTCGTACCCGATACATGCATTATATATAAAATGAAAAAAACATGTGCATATAATTACGTATTAATTTTTTAATGGAAAATGTAGTAAAAATAATTAAGTTCTAAATTTGTAATTTTCTGATAGCATTTAATAAATGTGCATGTATTAATATTTCTTTGGTACAGAAATGCTAATATAAATATGTATGATAAATGGTATAAACAATTATGTTTCTGGAGATCATCTGTTCTTAAAGTTATAAATGCAGTTATATAGTTAAGTTGTTTTAAATATTGTATCTAACTGAATTCATCATATGGTTTGATATATTTCTAGGTAAAGGGATATTTAACATTAAATTGCGTCATAAACTAAATATATCCTGATAGAAAAATAGATTTTACTATATAAAGTGAAAAATAAATTGGTTATGATTTTTCAACAACTTTTGTTGTAGATGTTGAGTGAAATCCACATCAGTTTTTTCATATATTTTTCTGAAAATTTGAATATGAATATCTAATAGAAAGTTAAGAAATAAGATTCTAATGAAAATATTAACAATACAAACTACAGCATTCACAGAGACGTATTGCAAATCGGTTGAAGTTTTTGTGTTTTTGATATATATTTGTAAATATGACCAATAGAAAAAGTATTAACATTATTCTAAACAGAAATAATAAAATCACCATCATAAAATACTGACTCACATTATTAAGTTATTTGAAACAACCAAAATCTTAAAAATGTCGGAGAAATTAAGGTTTAAAATTTATAACTTAAAATGCAAGCTTTATTATTTCCTATAAAGTTTTTACAGGATGGGTTTCCCTATAATAAGATATTTATGTAATAGTTTATATAATAAAAATTATAAATATTAAAGAAGGTAGAAATAGTTTCGTAGAACATAATCTTAAAACAAACATATTTTAACAGTTTTGTGTTAAACCTATGCCATTACTGGCATACAAGCGCAGAAAAACGTAACCCGAAAAGAAAGCGCTATTTTAACAAATTTTCTTATAGATATCGAGTGATTGCATCTGAAAATTTCTCATATATTTCCAAAAAAATAAAATACAAACTAGAATACAACAGAGAGACGTATTTAAAATGAGTGGAAGATTTTGCGTTTCTGATATATGTTTGTATATATGACCAATATAAAAAGTATTAACAATATTCTAAACAGGAATCATAAAATTATCAGCATAAAATACTGACTCACATTATTTCAAACAAACAAAATCTTAGAATATTAGGTTACAAATTTATAACTTTGAAATTCAAACTTTGTTATATCCTATAAAATAGTTTTCCCAGGATGAGAAAGTGCTGAATACTGTTACGCAATTTCAATTTCAAAGTTTGGGCAATAAATAATCTAAACACTACGTGATAAACTCGGTATGGTATAAACACTACATCGCCTGCTAAATGGTAAAAAAAAAACGTAACTTACTTCTTCATATTACTCAACTTAAAAACCTTCATCCGATATTTTGGAAACACAACAAAACACAAAAGCTAACACAACAAAAAGACTTTCACTCTGAAGCCAAAAATATCAAGTTCCACAGATGACCGTATTTTATAGTACTTTCTGTCTGTTGTTCCACAAGGTTCTGAAATTTCCTCGTTGGCTAGGTTGATGTGATGTCATATTAGTGACGTCACCAATTACCACGTATGCATCTGTAATAGGACGAGAGTTTTACGTACGTACATTTTACCGAAACATTTACCGAACGTACGTACATTTTACCGAAAAGGGCACGGAATTGTGTTTAAATCTCAGTAGATCCATTTATGCACCGCAAGCGAAAACGGATTTTGAAACACATAATATTCTGGTACACATGGTAAATATTCCGGTTGTATTTAGAACTCTAAATGTAGAACATAATGCCTTGTGGTAATCTGACTCCTGATTTGTTTTGGGATAATGTATCAATAGAATTGTTATGGCTTTTCACATGTGAAACCAGTTTTTTTGGTAATAATTATAATCAGTTTCAATTTGTTATCTTGCCAGAACACGAAGGTGCTTTTGTAATGTGATGGACTATATTTTCTTTTCACTCATTTAATATGAAATAGTTTTAAAAAATATATGTTTCTTTCGTAACACTCTCTTTGTTTTACCCTATAGTTTCTATATTTTATTTCCTATTGGGAAGAATTTCAATTTGTGTATATGTACAAGTGGAACAAATATAAACGAAATGATAAATAATTCCTCATTTAGTTAATATAAAGAGAAACGATATTTTTCTAAATAATGACCAATGATATTTTTCTAAATATCATCCATCAACATCTTCACTCTTCTGCCAACGCGTGGGAAGTTTTCTGATCAGTCATAAA
Organism: Dolomedes plantarius; assembly: GCA_907164885.2. Lineage (NCBI taxonomy): Eukaryota > Metazoa > Arthropoda > Arachnida > Araneae > Dolomedidae > Dolomedes > Dolomedes plantarius. The sequence goes on from OU015503.1 coordinate 57,324,519, forward strand.
ATGAAGTACAGCGTGTATGAATGCAGTTGAAAATCTTTATATTTTAACGCTTCTTTGAGGGTTTCAAATAAGTAGTAATCCTAGGGTGATACACGTGGACTTTTAGGTTGATGTTGGAAAGGCACTTCAGTGCGATTTATTAGTTTGTGTTGCACTACAGCACCGTGTTGGGGCCCTGCATATACCTGGAGGAGCAACACATCGTGGATTGAAACGGCAGGCATTTAGACCGATAGTGTTCTTTAGCTTTTTCCAGCAGTTCACAGTATTATGCTGCGTTGATTGACGTCTTCCATGAACAAAATCAACATGCGCAATACCACTCGAATCCAAGAAAACAGTGGTGAGTGCTTTCCTAGAGGACAACTGAGTTTTCGATTGCACTGGAGATGTTTCAATCTTCTCGTGTCATTCCATAGTAGACTTCTCTGTTTTAGGAGTGTGTAATGGCGCACCCGGGATTCGCTGGAAATTAGAATTCACATAAAAAATGCATGACCCTCAGATTCACATTGATTGAAGTGTCTGTTACAGATTTCATCTCTTGCGACTTTTCAGCTGCATTCATAAAGCGAAGCACCCATCTTGCAGGGATTTTTCGGAACTGCAACTAGTTATGTTTGATGGTTAGAACTCTTCCTTAGCACATCTTTTTTCACAAATTTCAGGAAATTTTATTCTTTAATAAGGTTAAGAATTTTTTTAAATTTTATCAACCATAAAGCTGGTTCTTGGTTGAAGAGGAGGATACAAAATATCAACCTCTTGTCGACCATCAAGAATTTTTTTTTTCGAATTTGTCCATTTGCATGTTCCATAGCGATTCATTGCTGAACTGCTCACGTTATCTGTGCAAAATTTTGATGGGTTTAAAATTTCAATTCTTTCAAAGTTTAACAATAATGCGTTGCGTAAATTCACTTGGTACCTTGCGATCATTCATTGTTATTGCTACTATACAAATGGATATCTGAATAGCGAACAGATGCCAAACGATTCTAGAAAAAGCAAATGACTTTTTACTACAATCATAACAATGAGTTTTAAAATTGCCTGCTTCTCTATTAGGGAATTTTCGTTTAAATTTGATCGACCTTCGTATTAATTCTAATAATAGATATTCTATATTATGAAATACCCTTCTTTTGCGATGTCTTTTACTAAATTACCTATTTGTGAACTGTGTAGAAATTTCAGGCATTGTGTTTCTGGCAAATCTTTTGAAACCAAACACAATACCTTTATATTTTTAAGCAGAATTTAATGTTCTACCCGTCAATTACTTTATAATTAAGGTCACCCATGGCATATTCTACTTTTAAAAGATTGGAAGTTTATGATGATTTTTCCCTGATAGGTTCTTATATAAAAAGAATTTTACGTATAAAAAAATTGTGGGCTATTTTAAAATTTTCTGAGGAAGGGAAAGTGAATTTAAAAGACGCATAATTTTCCTATATCTCCTGAATCGATTACTCACACTTCTTTTCTGCATACAAAAGTTTTCTAGTTGATTTGTTTTCAGAATGTATTAAAATATCTTTGCAAACTTTTTAACATCTTTAGCGGGAAGAAAATATTTTTTTGAAAGGTGCTTCCTTTAGATTAATATTTTCAAACTTTCAAAAAGATATGTAACAAAATTCGAAAACAATGACTTTGTAGTACAAAGTTTCGTAGAGTTATCCAGCAGGGAAGTAGCATCTTTTTAAACTCTACATTTCATTTAATATCACACTCCTTGATAAACAGACACTAATTACAGATGTAAAATGCATTATAGTCTTAGAATTCTAAATATAACAATGTTAATCTGGATATGTAATTGTTTCAAAAGCATTCTTTTTTGCTTAGTTTGATTCTATAAATTCTGTGCTTTTCTATCAGTGGCTCCTATACTATTTTATCGGACGTGCCCCCTCGCTGTTTCGATGAGCGAACCCCACTGAACCCCTTAACGATCGCATAATTTTCAAGAAAACGGTAATAGAAGTCCTTATTTTTTTCTGGATAATTCCATTTATTTCTTAATCTGCCACATCTAGTTTTAAAAAAAACCCATCCCCAATTGCATTATAAATAGTCTGGTGCTGCCATCTGGTATGTAAAATAAGAAATAATTTTTGTTCAGGGTAAATGAAATGGTTTGTTTTAATATTTTTGGTGCGTTACTTTTAAACATTCCAGCTCGGAACTATCACGTACACGAGAAATAGAAGGGGAAACCTCCCCCTCCCCCGCGTAATTTTGACGGGAGCGAGAAGGAAGGGGTATAGAATTTTCATAGTTTGGACATTTTCTCGACTCACCTAAAATCAGCGCACGGCAAATGGGTCGCGTTCAACTCTTTGAGTACCTCTGCTGTAAATCAAGATGATACAAATGCGTTTGAATGTGGCAGTTTCTCTAATTTTCTTAAGGTTTATTTTTATTTATTTTTTTCCCTGGATTTAGCAGAATGTTCTCAAAATATAAATCCATACGAAGAATGCTAAAATGTAGTTTTTAGTTTCACACTGCGATTTAAAAGTTTTTCACATTTTTAAATGAATATAACCTAACTTTTCCCATCGTGTGTACTTAAATCCTACCGCCAAAGGATATAGGGCCTGTTAACATAGAATCCATCAGCGTCAGCGTTACTAATATTGAAATATTTTAAACCAATCACAGTTCTTAATAATTTCACGGTGAATCATTTGGACATTTGCAATTGGTTAAATATATTTCAATACATAACAATGACGCAGACGAATTCTATGTGAACAGGCCCATAGTGGTTAGCTTCTCAGGCTTCCGCGGTGTCGATTCGGGTACGAAGACCGGATACGGGATCGACGTTCCTTTCGTGTCCTCTTATAGGGTTCAGTGTTCCCATAATAAAGCATTCATCAAAATATCGGAGTCAATGTGTTCAGTACAAATTACCTGCTGCGATGGGGAAAATAAAACTTAACTACTAAAATCGTTTGCACAAAGTGCGGACGATCTTCTGTATATTAGACGGTTTCTAAGTTTATTAAACGATTTGCAAAATGAATAATTGAGTTATCCTGAAAAATATTTTATCTTAAAGATCTTACTTCGAATTTTTGCTGTATACTTTAAGCCATTTATCTATTTTTTTAATTATCATACTTTTAGTGGTTTATCATTACACTATTTCTGAATGATCAGACTATCAAGTGTTTGAGTTCAAATTAAGTTGTTTATATCTTATTTAGAATTATTTCGCATAAACTCAATATTGTTTGTTCTGAGATCTGACTCGATATCCAAGTTGTACTGCCATTGTGTATTTTTTGCTGCTAGACACGTTGTTGTTTTGCTGATTATATCCCCTGGCTGGAAGTATTCCAGTCCAGGGCCATATAGGCTTGCGGACAGAGGCGCACGTCTCCGATTTACAATTTCAAAGTCTCCGATGAAACAAGGGTTGGAGTCTGACTAAACCGGCTGCCCTATCAATTTAGACCGATCACACCCCAGGGGTGACATTTGGGGGATCGTACCTTCTCCCATCCTCTTTGACTTCATCGAAGGGCTTTTCGGTCTACGTATTTAACGTGCTCATACTTGGCCTAGACACGAAGGTATTTAATGACGCTTGTAGATATTCTATTCGAACACCCTCAATGCTTAAAGTTGACGCGCCACCAATAGGTTACCTCTGGTCCCGTGAAATATGTTAAATAGTGGTGCGTACCTTATAGTTGGCCACTTAGATTTTATCAGGAAATACCTAAAAACACAACTATTTCGTATCTGAAAATTTATCTTAAAATGTTGTTTGCAGATTTTTAATGTTTAACTTTTTCTGACACGAATCTATACTTTTTATGGAATGATGACACATTTTATATAGTGACATGTCGATACCTATCGGTTGTGATACATTAAGTCATAAACTTAAAATTATACACATGGATATGAAGGTACATCCTTAATATCAAGGATGTACCAATTTTTACAGCATAAAAAGTGGGGTAAAATTCATACATTTATAGGCTATATTCATGCTTCAAGCAACATATTTGTATATTTTCTTCAATCCCAGTCCTTGAAAATAGATCAAGGGATTAGGTGGGGTGGCCATCTTCGCTGATGCGTCGGAGCTCACACCTCGGAACCACGTGAATTTTCTGAGAAATTTCGGTTGTGCCTAGACATCGAAAGTTTTGGTCTCTATCGTTGGTCTCTAAGCTACAGTAAAAGAGATCTCGTCGTACATCGAGATAGCTGAGATTGCGACTCGCAGTTTCTCCTACCGTGGAGAAACCCTTACATCTGGGTGAGATCACTGTGGGTTAATTGTTGGAGTAAATTATAGTGTGCTTTAGCCTTGGGGCCCCTGCAATACGAAAGTTGTTCAACAGACTAACTCGGACAAAATACCGGGTGCGTCATAAATTCGTGCAAAGTTCCAAAATTCGTAATAGAGGAAGTAATGCTCGGTAAAATTTTCTGTTTGCACAAATAGGATCAGAGGGACATTGGATTTTTTTCCCATGTAAAAAAAAGTCCCAGAAATAACCGAAAGAGGGTGTTCACACGTCATACTGAGACGTTTTCTGCAAATCCGGCTATCAATAAAACACCTGGATGGAAATGGATCCGTCATTCGAAGCATGATTTCTTTACCAGATCGAGAGTTGTTGGTCAAACTTTTCTACAAGACTGGTGAATCCACAACTGTTGCATTACGAAAGTTTCGCACGGAGAAAGGACTGAAGGCGCAAAAAAAACCTTATTTCATTCATTCAATGGAATACTGAATTTGGTACGATGTTTTGAGGAAACGGGAAGTTTGGATGATCGTCCACAAAGTGGCAGACCATCCTTGAGGGTTGACCGCGTCCATGTTGTGTCATGGAAGATTTGGCAGTCGAGACATGAATGGGAAGTAGCAGTGCTCGTGAAGCTGGGAGAAGAATGAGGATTACGGAACCGTCGATTCGGCGTATTCTGCATGGAATGTTGAATCTGTATCGGTCCAAAATCCAGGCATTTCATCAGTTTTTACCGGCAGATACAGATGAAAGAGAAAACTTTGCTACATGGGCTCTGGCACAAAGGGAAGGTAACCCACAATGTTGTTGAACGTTATGTGGACGGATGAAGCCCTATGGAAACGTTAATACGCAAAACAGTCGTATCTGAGTGACATCAAATCCTCGTGAGTACCTGAGTCAGTCACTGCATTCTTCTCATGTGACTGTTAAGTGTGGGTTCACCGCGTCTTTTATTCTGGGCCCTTTCTTTTTTTGAAAACCCTTGCCCTGTATGCGGCGGGAAAACCTGTACAATCATTTAAGCACGCTATCTTAAGATTTTGCATGACCAAGTTCAGCCTGCATCGCAGGAAAGACATGCGTTACCTGTTGTTGCCTTCATGCAGGATGGTGCCCCGCCCTACATTTCCCGTGATGTCAAGACGTTACTGGTGGAATCTTTCCCTGAAGACCGAGTGGTAAGTTGCAGTTGTAAGGTTCAGTGGCCGTCACGATCACAAGACATGAAACCGGCAGATTTTTGATTGTGTGGATACTTAGAGTCTCGTGTGTACCGGGGCTTCACAACCACTTTGATGGAACTGAAAAATGCCTTTCGACAGACATTCGCTGCCATCGAGGGCGACATGCTACACTCTTCTGTAATGGGCGTAGTGACGCGCCACACATATTACCTCATGCTGGTGGTAATGTTTAACATTTGTTACAGTAAAACAAATGCACAGTCTCATGTTATTGTGATCTACTTGATTTTGTCTTTATGGTTGCTTGATTTGCATGAAACGTCTCAGTACGTTTGACCGCCCTATTTCGGTTACTTGTGGAAACTTTTTTATTACATGGAATACAAATCCAATGTCCCTCTCATCTTATTGGCTTAAACAGAAAATTTTTCCGAGCATTATTTCTTTAATTACGAATTTTTGAACTTTGCACATATTTATGACGCACTCGGTAAATCTCCGTATGGCAGGATCACCGACTAAGCGGGCTGGTCGTAGCCCAGCCACGGAGAACCAATTTCTTAGAGGAGCAAGGTTTGGGCTTTAATTTACGGCTTAAATTCAAGTTTATTTTAGACCAGCGGGCCTTTCGTCTCGGAAAGAGGCTACTTATGGACACGTATATAAAATAATCGTGAAAATATTTTCATTTTGAGCACTTAGTCCTTGAGGACTGAATTAGAAATCCACCAGAATCCCAAACAAAAATCACAATTTCCACCTCTTTAAAATCAAACATATTGTTCGAAACGTCGCTTTAGGCCGGTATTCTCACATCCGTCATCAATACTACTAAAAAATGGAGATTTACGCATTCTATGATCCGAAATTTCGTGATCGGCTGAGGTTATAAACAAACAGAGGTTTGGTAAAAATGTTTTCTAAAGAAAAGAAGAAAACTCGTCGTAAGATGTGCTCATAAAAGTCTAGTTTAAACTTGCATTCAGACTGTATAAAAAATCAATCACATTCCTGGGAATATAATAAAAATGCAAGAAATTTGTATGATCAGCAAGTTAGAAGAGAAGAAAATGTAGATCAATTTTTTGAACCAGCTTAACCGGGAAGAACTTTTACATGCAGTTACTTATTTTTTATTAACAGTCTATCAGATCTTTCAATATTTTAAAAGGATGATCAAATGTTACAACAAGGAAAAGGAAATATACATAGTAATGCAGTCTGAAAGTCTATTTTGAGTGGAGACTTTATCGCAGATATTATGAAATATTTTGATATATTGTTGAATTCATGAAACGAAGGAATATGTTTTTATTGCTCTAGTAGAGCAAAACCAGATTTAGAAACGTTTTATCTCAAAGAAAATGCACCTCGGAAGCTATTACTATATAAAGCCATTTATATTTGCCTGCTCTCTTACAACAAAACCAGATTTTAGAAACGTTTTATCTCAAAGCAAATGCTCTTCTGAAGCAATTTTATATGCTTATATAATGGGTATTCTGATGATAAAGTCAAGTAAATAGTAGAATGATAGTTTAAGTAATGATAGTAATCAATATTTTCCAAATTACTTTATTATTTATGGTGAGCCAAAAGTTCGTAAAAACTTTAAAAATTCATAAAAAAGGAATAAATCATGATAAAGAAGTGCGGTTTGCAAGAAAGGCCTCACAAGGAAGTCGGATATTTTTAGAAGCCAAAAAATTTAAAAAAATTAAAAAGTTTAAGAAGTTAAGAAAAGTTAAAGTCACTGGTAGATGTTCTCGCTTACATGCGAGAGATTCAGCAGAATTATGCAAATCTATCTTACAATAAAAGACCGTGATACGCGAGGATTTGGAAGATCGGCAACGAAGAGAAAGACCCTTCTTGGTGGAGGGCCGCATTACTGCGGTTGAAACCGTTCTGAATAATATGGCGGCGGAATCGTCCGCGGGGTGTAGTAGTCCTCGCGAATTTATTCATTACAAATACATCAATGCTAAAAATTATTGATGTCGCATAACTGATAATTGTTAATGCTAAAAATTATTGCAAATATATACCTGTTCTAGTTAGCACCAGTCGTCCTGTTTTATGCACATGATCCTATAAAATGAAAAAGGTTATAAAGGAATTTACATAATCAATCGAGTTGCTAATTGTTCAAATTTTATATCTTTCATATATATATATATATATATATATATATATATATATATATAAATCAAAAGTAAAACGCGATAAGAAAAATATCCATGGTTCAGAGAGACATGCAGTTTGCATATGAATACTCACCGTGGTTACAGATTTTGTATGACATGAAAGCAGTTCAAAATCTCGACAAGAGAGGGCGTTACTGCAGATAAGTCCATGGGAAATTGCATATCGCAAAATTTGGGTGCAAAAACAGTAGTGTATACTTCATACAAATTTTAAATACGCAAAAATTGTGATGTTGCATGATGTTGTTGTGATTAAAAAATTCCCATGGTACATAATCATGTCATATGCAATTGTGTCATCTGGCGATATATGACGGGGATCTATGCATGCATTGTTAAAAGCAAAGTTTCGCACCGGCTATTCAAAGCTGTATGTTGACGCCACCATGTTGTTGTCTCTATATATAGTATTACTGGTTTAGCTGCACTATACGAATACATCTAGTTGTGGACGTACGAATCCATCAGGGAGTCTACGACAGCCGCTCTACATAAATTTCGGTTGATGAAAAGTGGGAAATTTGGAAAAGGGCCACTCTCAGCATTTGGATTTTTGAGAATAGTGTGGAGATTTGAAGCAACATGGATAAGGCGGCATTCAAGATAAGGCTCGCATTGCGAGACCGTCTACGTCCAGTAAAGTGGCCGCAATCATTGTGAACAAACCGATAACGGAGCTCAATCATCGCTACATCAAACTGCCAGTGATCGTACAGATTCGCGTGTCTCAGCCATATCAGTAGGTGGGAGATCCCTCTGAATTACATTTCGAGGGTATCCGTATAAAATCCAACTTGTTCAGCAACTGCTGCCAGGATGGACCAATTAGCGGTGCGTTTAAATGGTGGGTCTTTTCGAAGACGAGAACGAGGAAACTTGGTTGTTTATTATTTTATGGGTGATTGAGGCCCATGTCTCACTAGATGAAAGAGATAAATTCTAAAAATTACAGCACTTGGGCTACTAGGAACCATCATAAATACGCTGAAATACCATTGCAACCAGCAAAAATGACTGTGGCGTGGATGTAACGCATAGTTCATGGTCAGTCCTTTATTCTTTCCGGAGCGTTGTGCCAAGGGACTATAAACTCGCACCATAGTAGGTGCACGATATTACAATTTGTACCACTGCCCTTCCTAACCTACAGGAGCGCAATGTACAGGACACGACCATTTTTATGCATGATGGAGGTCCATCGCACACGGCTCGTCAAGTGATGGAGTTACTACGGTCAATGTTCGGCACTGATCGCCTATTGAGCAGGCATAGCAGACATGTATGATCTCAGAGATCACAAGATCTCACAAACTGTGATTTCTGGTTGTTGATATGCTGTTCCAGGCTATATGAGGCGTAATAACACGACTGCACTCTGTTGAAATTTAGCGGTGGTCATATTGAGCAATTACAGCTGTAAATCATGCTGAAATAAAATGTCTTATTTCACAGTTATTTCCTCTCTTTTTTTTTGTCCCCCCGCAGCACAAGAAGCGCCCTCTGTTGCCGAGATTTTAAACTTTTTTATCGTGTTATGGAAAATCCCGTACCATGGTGAATATTCGTCTGCAAACTGCATGTCTCTCCATTGATCTTTATGATCGCGTTTTGATTTTGCACCGAATTTTTGACACACTCGGCATATATATATATATATATATATATATATATATATATATATATATATATATATATATATATATATATATATATATATATATATATATATATATATATTTATTTATTTATTTATATATATATATATATATATATAATTGCTTATAATAAAATTTCCTTTATCTTTGCTCTGGTTTTGGATACTGAATGACTAGAGACGTTTTTGTCCTTTTTTTGTCAATCAATGAAAACCTATGCACAGTTTTAAAGGACAAAAATTAAATTGGAAACTGGAATGTAATAAAAGTAACAACAGCATTTTTTTAGAACTCAGACACTAAAATAAATAAGACCAGAATGTATATGGAACCAGAATATGCAATTCGTGTTATATGGGAATAATAAATCTCCAGGGCAAAAATACACTTACAATTTAGATTCAAACGTTAGGAATGATACATATGAATTCAATTTTGTATATGAATGAATTTTGGAAGATGTTTCAGAAATACCTTCTCTTTGATTCATTCACTCTTGACGACTAAATAGATATTAAATCCAATTTGGAACTCCAATTATTTAAAAAATATTCTCATTATTAGAAACATGGGCTACGTACGCATTTCTACATTCATATTCATACTTAACTAAATTATAAAGTCACTCTGATACGAGTCTTGTTTAATTTACGAGTATCTCATGCGTCTTTTTTTCTCAATTTATGATGTTTTATTACAATAGAGAAAATGAAATGCTATTTATTTTCAGAAAAATGATGTTATAAATTATTTTTATAAATAAAGATTATTAAGTATTCCTTATTTATTAAAATAATTTAAAAATAAATGTTCTGTTGACTAAGGAATGATTAAAAAAATTTCTTATTTAAGAGAAATATTAGCTTCTTGGTAATGCAATGAAAGTATTAACACATTAGCCTTTTAAATAAAAAAATTTTAATCAAAGGATATTTTCTGTATATAGTGATTTAAAAAAAAAGAAAATTACGAAGTACATAAGTAATTGTCTGGATTTTTTTTTTAAATATGTGTATTTTAAATGTCTATAATTTAATATATTTTAAGAATTTTGTCTTTTAATCCAAATTATATTTGATCTAAATATACTGAAATGAGCAATCAATAAGTTTTAAAGCTCTTATTTATATTTCTGTTTTTATTTTAAGTTTGACTGTGGAGAGGCATTAGCTTTAATGGCAAAGTTATCTGATAATGATACATTCTATGAAGCGGATATTTATATGGACCCACCATCTAATGAAGCTGCCGATTTCTGGCCCTATACCGGTTAATAGAACTGAAAAATGTCCACTTGGAGATGTTAAATCTGGTAAAAAGAAGAGTAGGGGAAGTTTTGATTTTCAGAACAGCAAAAATTTGGAAATGGTTCGGTGGAATGACCATAGTGTCGTTACTTTAGCGTCTAACCATTATGGTATTGAACCTGTATCTCAGTCCAAACACTGGTCGAATATTGATAAAAGATTTGTAGAGATTGACCAACCGTATATTGTGTCTCAATATGATAAATTTATGGGAGGCACCGATCAAATGGATCAAAATCTTGCACAATACCGGTGTTTCATACGGTCTAAAACATGGTAGTGGCCACTGTTTTTGTTTAGCTTAGAAGCATCAATCTAAAATAAATGGCTACTGTACAGATTATGCCCTTCTAATGACAGTAACAGAATGGATCTCCTTCAATTTAGAAGAGAAATATGTCAGACATATTTTTCTAAGTACCGTAAGAGACCAAATAACAGTGTAGCTGCAGGGAAACCAAAAAATCTTTCAAAAAGAGTGTCTGGTGATGTCTGGTATAACTGAAAAGATCATTTAATCGTTGTGAATCCAAAACAGATTAGATGCGCCTACTGTGGCAAAAAATCCACAAGAAAATGCAATAAATGTTTAGTTGGATAGCATGATAAATGCTTTGAAATCTTTCACACAAAATAGCTTGTGTATAAATTGTGTAAAAAAAAATTTGCGAATAGCTTTTCTCATTATTTTGTATTTTAAAAATCTCTTTTTATATGTAAATTTAAATATAAAAGTCTGTAAATTTTATCGTCAGACATAATTTATTAAATTTGTGCTTTTTAAGCTATTATTTTTTTAGTTTTTGAGCTTTTTAATGATTAAAATACAATTTAAATCCCTTGTGTTTATTTTATTATGCATTTTTTCACAGAGTTCCATTTGTTTCATGCGTTTATTTATCTAAAAACGACATTAAAAGGAATAGTTTTAGAAAATCTAAGGGTTGAAGTGTTTGTGTAAAACCTGTACCCTCCCGTGCCTAGCGTCCTTTTTATAGGACGGTAACATTATTTTGAATAAAAATTAAAATTTTAATGCAGGAATTTTTTTATTATTTTTTCAGTTTATTTTGCACCTGTACAAACATAATTAGGTAAAGAAAATTAAATAATTCGTTGTTGGGCATTAATAGGTCAAATTTTAAAACATTATTTTCTTTTAAAGAAAAAGAGAAAAAGGTCTCAAGGTGTAAAATTTCTTTCTCTATTACAGAATGCAATTTTTAAAAAAATCTTTCAGTCCAAGTCGGCAATCCTTTGCCACATTTTCTCCAAAGGTTAACTCTAAGGAGATTGGATCCAATAGGGTTAGTACACAACAGTTTAAAATACGCTATACCAGACTTGTTCCCTAAATAGTTTAAATTAAAAAATATTATTTGCATTTTTTTTTAAACTAAAAATGCCTTAAGGTGTAAAATTTCTTTCTCTATTATGGAGTACAAATTTAAAAAATAATGTTTAAATCCAAATCGGCGATCCTTGGACACGTTTTCTCCATAGGTTTTCTCCATTGACGTAAGAGAATACAATAGGGTTAGTACACAGCAGGTTGCAGATGAGTTTGAAATTATATTTCATTTTATTCTATGCAACCTCCATTGCTAGATGTTTACAACAAGGAGAAAATTTATGAATTTTTCTCTATATTTTTTTCCAGTTCATTAAGTTAAGAGACTATTGTTAAGCTTATGAAACTTTATAATTTTCTCTATTAACTAAAGACATAAATGATAAAAAGATAAAGTATTAATGATTTTAAAAATACCAAATATCCCAATAGCTTAATATTATATAGGGTGGAGTGAAAAAAATGAGATTTGGATTTTCGGAAACGGGTACTTTTCAATGACTGTGTATGAGGATTAGTAACAATTCTGTAAAATATTTCATTTTTACGACGTCATCTTGAGTCTGCGCATTTGACTTAAAGTTTTGAAATTTTTGAATTTTTTTAGAATTTTCAAAAAAACTATTAAAGTATTGAAAATTAAAAAATTGTTGACCGTTGGTTATTAAATGGCAGAACAAGGCCTGAAATATACAAAGAATTTTTTAAAACCATTTTAGATTATGGTTTCAGTCTGCGCATTACGCCCAAAATTCATCAAATTTCCCGAAATTTCCGATATTTTCAACATTTTTCTAACTCAATATTTCCTCTCAAAATTCACTTAAAGTTTCTTCAAAACTTTTTCTTATTCCTTTTGTTATTACCTCGCATTGTGCAATTCTTCGCTAGCTCATGTGGAACTACCCAGGACTCACCATGAGGAGGTGGTTGCACTTCGAGTCCCACCCGTGCCGCCACTTCCACCCAACCAATGAGAGCACACATTTACATTTCTTAGATAAGTCTGTAACAGTTAAATTGTTTCTTTGTGTCGTACATTGGCCGTATATTTCTATCAAACATCCTCGTTTTTACTAAGCTTTCTCTTTTCTTGTAATCACAAACCAATTTTGAAGAGGCAGTGACCTCTTTGACAGCTCTTTCGATCGCTTGAGTGTGTGATGGAAGCTCAAAAAGAGTGCATTTAGAAATTATATTTAAATTCTCAGCTTCCAGTAATCTTTGTAAATCCTGTGTTGTCAAATGACGTGTAAGAGGTGGCTCTGTAACTTTCACATCATGCCAAGAAATCATATCGATGTATTCTGATGCTCCAAAATCTATTTTTGGGATCTGAAACATTCTCACTTGTTTGCTGGTTTGTTTTCTAGATCGAGCGTTGATAATACGTCTTAAAGCCAGTTTCTTTATATGCTCTCTCTTATCAACCAACATGGATAACAGCATGTTTTCAGGGTGAGCAAAGTATGCATTGATTTGAATGGATTCGAATACAATTTTCTGATTTCCACCAGAGAGATAAGTGCAACTCTTTATAGTCTCCCACAAGTTCGTAGCTCGATTAGTAACTTTTGGATTGCACTTGATCCTGAACCAGCCAGGAGCATACACTTTTACAATGAAAGTTGTGAGCTCTTTTAAAGTTTGAGTTGGAGTAGTAGTAGCTACTTACAGTCTTAAGATTCTGTTTGCTGTAGTCAACCATCTGGCGTGGAAAAGCTTTCCTGGACTTCTGTTTTCTAATTCTTGGGATTATTTCCCCAGTCTTAACTGCCTTGCACATATCATAAAGATACTGTTGGTCAGTACTTAAATCATTTTTATTGCCACGATCGATCTGATCGATGACAAACTCTATGGGCTCAAACTGAACTGATTTCAAATTATGACATGTTGTTAAGCTTCGACCAACAGGCCCAACGAATCCTTTCGGTCCACCAGTAGGTCCATCTAGCTTTTCCAATAAATGCCACAAAGGAAGTTCATTCGAATGCAATTGGCAAATGACCCACTGCAGAGGTCTACCAAGTTTTTCTTCCAGTTTCCTAATTACACCTTTGTATTTTCCTGTGTCTGTAGTATTGCATTAGTTGTGCATCCATCACAACTAATGCAAACAATTTCCGACATTGTAAGGGTGTTTTAAAAAAGTACTCGAATATAGAATTTGCAATGTCAATGGCTTTCCCAGACAACGGAACTGTGTAACCAATGAATCGCGATTTAGGCTCCTCTATTAGTGAAATGTGGTTTTCTTTAACAGTTGTTCTGTGCATTTTGCCATCTTCTGTCTTGTTAAAACGAAGGGTTTCGCCAAGTCTTCCATCAAAGTAAAGGGCTTGTATATTACAGGACTCCACGCTTATCTCCTTGTTGATAACTCCATGTCGGGCTTTCATTCGCTCTCGTATTACTTTGCTCCTGTCAATAACCACCTCATTTGCAACATTTTCTAAAGAACTAGCCGACGTAACATCGTGTAAAAGAGTAGAGGCTAAAGCTGCTGCTGCAATATCAGGTACGCCATAACCTGTCACATACTAGGGAAAACGATGGTATTGTAAGCCTTGTTTGGTTATTTTCCGTTGTAGCTGAAGAAGGGCAGGGAACTGGTTCTTCTAAAACAACACCCAAATCTTCTGAAATGGAACCTACATCTTGAGAGGGATCGCTCAAGTTCAGGAAGTTCTTTTTGTCACCATAGAAGCTAGTGTCATGTACCTCACTACGTTTCTTACACAATCTTTCTTCTTCTACTACCATCTTTCTTATGTTTTTTTGTGTATTTGATAATGTCAATTTAATATCAACACGTCCTATAGACATTTTCGAACAGTTCTTTGATCATTCAAAAATTCACGTTCGAGAACCGGAACCTTTTTATCACGATTACATTTACAAAGTTGAAAATCTTTACATTTGCACGCACTGGCATCAAACAATCCCTCACTTCGATTGTTAAAGTCTGCTAGTTTTTTTTCGAAACTGTCCTTGCATTTGTAACGTTTGTGAGATTTGTTGAGTGATTGAAGTAAAACAACTTCTTTTATTTTATTAAATCACTTATAGTTTTAGAGGTAACACATGGAATCGAAGCTTTGTTCCATATGAAAATCACTTTGTCTACAACAAACTTGGACACTTGTAAAAAACTAGGATTTTTGCCATTTTTTTTCTTTTTCAGATTCCCAAACATAATTGTAGTACTTTAAAACATCTAGACGGGTAGGAAGTACAGACTCATCCACTTCCTGTCCACTACCTATGATAGGATGAGATATATTCTTGGCACGAGTTCTGGGGGACCTGAGTCATATTTATTTTTATTTTTTTACACTAGTTTCACATATATTTAACTCAATGGGCTCAAACAAACTTCCATTAAACCTTATTTATTATTTTTTTTAAATATTTTTTAAAGTAATGCTATATTATTTATGTAGATATTGCTAAGAATGAATTTCTTTCTCAAAAAGTACCATGCAATATTGTTGGAGAACAAATATGATGAATGAAAATGCTTTTTAAAACCACACTTCTTTTTTTTTTTTTTAAGAGTGGCAACAAGTAAGGGTGAAACAGAACCAAAGCGTACAATAGATCCAAGCGAATAATAGAACAACAATATCATTGGACGTATCACAAAAAGTTTATTGCAATTTATTAGCATTTTTTGACCGGAATCTATTTCCTAAAATTAAAGCCTATCATTGCTTTCGCGTAGATTTATCTACAAATCATTCATTTCTTATCATTCATTTCTAATTCCTTCCATTTCTTATCAGTAATTACTCATAATTCTTTAACATTTCTTATCACGCATTGATATAACTTATCATTTACCATTTATCTTGAATTCCCCAAAAATATTTTTTTCGAGTTGCAACAAGTATTAAGCCAAGAGAGCCAAAGCGTTCTTTAAACGCAAAACAATAATAGACTACACTATCATTGGGCATTTCACAAATGCATTCTTGCTATCTATTAGCAGTTCTGGCACAAAAATTGTTTCTACGCTTGACGCCTATCGTAGTTTTATAAAGCATTTATCTGCAAATTATTCAATTTGCCATTTATTTCTTATTACTCTTTGTCATTTATTGTCAATAATTTCTAATCATTCCTTGTCATTTATTATCTTTCATATCCTACCATTCATAATTCAGCTCCTAAACACACAAAATTAAATTGATGAGCGGCAACGAAAATTGGGCCAACAACGCCAAACCGTTCTTTATACCCTAGAGCAGTGCTCCCCAACCTTTCAATCGCTGCGGACCGGTCAACGTTTGATAATTTTACCGCGGCCCGCTGGGGGAGGGGGAGGGTATGACTGCAACTTTCATTCATAATCTTGAAATATTTAATAACCAATAAACTAATTTAAAATAGTTACAAGATTTCTTTTGTTACAAAGGTATAAATTAGCACAAACCTGAGAGAAATACACCACAGTAAATAAAATGGAAATAATTTAATAGATCAAATAGTACCGGGCCTTGGGTGGCCCGGTACTATTTGATCCACGGGCCGGTTGGGTACCACTGCCCTACAGGATAATTGACAACAGTATAATCAGACATTTCCAAACATCCTCTTTTGATTTGTTAGCATATTCTGGTCCAATACTAGTTGCTACACTTAGAGCTTATCATGTTTTTACATGTTTTTTTTGCATTTATATCATTTTATCATTTATTTCTTATCTTTCACTTTTCTTTTCCCCCATATCTTATCATTGCCTCTTATCATCAATTTCTCCTCATTTATTCTCATTTCTTATAATTAATTTCTTCTGGTCCGATACTAGTTGCTCCTCCTAAACCTTATCATGGTTTTAATATGCATTTATGTACAGATCATTCATTTTTCATTCAATTCTCAATCATCCCATTTCTTATCATTAATTTCTCCTCATTCATCCCCAATCCAAATCATTAATTTCTTAAATCCTAAGAATTATTTTTCTGAGAAGCAATGATCATACGGCCAATAGAGTCAAAGCATTTTTTAGAACCAAGAAGGTAATGGGTGGCAATATCATCGGAAATTTACAAAACACCTTATTACTTATTAGCATTTTCTTGCTCGAAAATAATTGCTACATATAATGCTTATTATTGTTTAAACATAAATTTATCTGCATATAATTCATATATTATTCCTCCTATTTCTTATCATTAATTACTCATTATTCATTCTTATTTCTTATAATTCATCATCATTCATTTCTAAAATCCATAAATTTATTTTTATAACTGCCAAGTATCTAGCCAAAAAAGCCGAAGTGTTCTCTAAAACAAAGTTATTACAGACGACATGACATTGGATATTTCAAACACAGCCTCTTGCTATATGTTAGCATTTTCTATTCGGAAAATACTTGCTTAACTTAAAGCTTATCATGGTTTTAATATGAATTTATCTGCAAATAATTCATTTTATTATTAATTTTTTATTTCTCATTTCTCATTCCTACCATTTCTTATATCTTTTTAATCATTGATTTCTCCTCATTTATTCTCATTTCTTACAATTAATTTTTCCTTCCTCGATACTAGTTGCCACACCTAAAGTTCATTATGGTTTAAATATGCATTCATTTCAAAATCATTCACTTTGTCATTCATTTCTTATCATAAATTCCTCAGTCCTCCAATATCTTATCATTTATTTCTCATCATTCATACCGATTTCTTATCATTCGTTTCGTAAATCCACATTTTATTTTTATGACTATCACTAAATACCGGGCCATTCGAGCCAAAACGTTCTTTGGAACCGAGAGAATAATAGGTGACAGTATAATGGGAAATTTCGCAGTCACCCTCTTATTATTTATTAGCATTTTCTGGCCCGAAATTACTTGGAACAATTACAGCTTATCATAATTTTAATATGCATTTACACTCATGGACAAAAAAATTAGCGCACCAAGAAATAATTGCGGGATTATAACGAAACTTGCAATGAAGGTACATGTCGGGGAGATATGCAAATGATTAGAAATGCAGCGAGATTGCGCATTACGTATAGCCAGTAGAGAGCCTTGAACATCGTACTCTGTGGAGTATAAAACAGGTAACCAAAGCTTGTTTGAGTGTGCTGAATCATTTACAAAGGAAGAGCTGAGATAGACATGCCATTACGCCGTGTTCGAAGACAATATAAGCAGTTGTCGCAGTTTGAGAGGGGGAGAATCGTCGGGATGATGGAAGCTGGGTGGTCAGCTAGGCGAGTAGCTCGTCAATTAGGCCGCTCTGATTGTGTTGTGAGGAGGTGTTGGGACCAGTGGACCCGAGAGATGTCATGTACACGAAGACCAGGCTCAGTACGCCCTCGACAGACCAGTCGTCGAGAAGACCGCCACATCGTAAGAGATGCACGCGTGCAGCCAACTGCTTCATCGGCCGCCATCCAGGCACAGGTAGCACCTTCACTAGGGGCCTCTGTGTCTTTCTCGAACCATACGAAGGCGCCTGGCTGAAGGACAGTTGGTATCGCGGCGCCCATTACGTGTGTTGCCCTTGACGCCCACCCATCGACGCCTCCGTTTGGAGTTTTTCCGCGCACGAGGAAACTGGACTGCAGTGGAATGGAACCAGGTCGTCTTTAGCGACGAATCCAGATTCAATCTCGGCAGTGATCACAATCGTGTTCGTGTGTGGAGAGCCCGTGGTGAACGCTTCAATCCTGCCTTTGCTGTACAGCGACCCATTGCTCTCACAGCTGGTGTGATGGTATGGGGTGCCATTGCCTACAATACACGGTCAACCCTAGTATTGTTCCGTGGCACCATGACAGCCCAGCGGTATGTTCATGAAATCCTGCAACCACATGTGTTGCCACTCATGCAACGGCTCCCAGGAGCCATTTTTCAACAAGACAATTCTCGGCCTCATACGGCAAGGGTGTCACAAGACTGTCTCCGCACTGTTACCACCCTTCCTTGGCCTGCCCGATCCCCAGATTTGTCTCCAATCGAGCATATCTGGTATCATTTGGGACGACGAGTTGGGCATCCGACGAGTTTGAACGAACTAGAGGCAAGGTTACAGTAAATATGGAACGAAATGTCTCAAGACATCATACAGAACTTGTATGACTCAATGCCCGATCGTATCGCATCGTGCATTTGCGCTAGAGGGGGTCCAACGGAGTATTAACTCCTCCTTTCTTTTGCCTTTTTCTCTGAAATAAATTATCCTTTTTCTTTGATTTTCTTATCATTTACTTATATCAAAGTAGTCATTACGTATGTAAAATTTCGTTTCATTTTGACGACTCCTTCTTGGTGCGCTAATTTTTTTGTCCATGAGTGTATATACAACTCATTCATTTATTTTCATTCATATCTCATTCCTCCCAATTCTTATCATTAATTTCTCATTATTAATTCTCACTTCTTATCATTCATGTCCAATTCCACCCATTACTTATCACTGATCACTCCTTATTCATTCTCAATTTTTATTATTCATCATCCATATCTTAAATCCCCAAAGCTATTTCTGTGTAGGGCAACAAGTTTCGGGCCAAAAGAGCAAAAGAGTTCTTCAGACCCAGAGGGAAATTAGGTGACAGTAACATCGGCCATTTCAAAAACACTCTACTAGCATTTGTTAGAACTTTCCCGTCCTAAACTAGTTGCTTTGTTTAAAGTTTATCATGGATGCATTTACACGCAAATAATTCATTTTATTTTCAAAAATATCAGTAAAAAAATGTGTGCTTTCATCTTTATAATGTAAAATAAATCATCATTTTATTTCTTAGGATTAAAGTAAATAATTTCAGGAATATTTTTAAATTAATTTCCTTTGTTTAAAAAAAAAGTTCACATTTTATTTGATAAGGGAATTTATTTCGAAATATGCAAAAGCGAATGCTATCTTAAATCAAATGTGAAAAGCGTTTTCAGCTAAATAACTTCTTTTGACAATTTAAATACTGGTAGATATTAAAATAAAAGAAAATTATACTTTAAAATAATCAAAGCTGAAATGTACAAATATTTTTTGTAGGGAAATTTTCACGATATATTCATTCTCGCGCAAGTAAATAACTTATATCAAATTTTGTATGAATAAATTTAAAAAGAACACCTAACGTTCAAGTAATAAAAACTTGTTTAAACAGTAATATTCTATTACTGTAAAACATGTTTTAATTGTCGGTAACTGGAAAAATTATTTATTTTATTTTATGAAATGTATTGCATTAAATATACTCTCCTTTATGCATGATTTCATATACAGAATTAAAATTAAGTGAATTTTCAAAAAGATATACGGAAGAATTATTAAAAAAATAATGGAAAGATTTCAAAAATACCCCTTCAGATATATATATACACTCAAGAGCCAAAACATTATGACCACCCCTACATTTTGCAATGAATTCGCCTGGATGACGTGGAAGGCACGTGATCAGGTGGAAGTAGTATTTAACTGCTGGAGAGTCTGAAGAATCATTCTTTCACTTACTTCTGTGTGTGATGGGAAAGGCTGCGGATCTAAGCGACTTTGATAGAGGGCAGATTGTAATGGCTCGAAGGCTCGGAACAAGTATTTCCGAAACTCGTGGGTTATTCGCGACCTACAGTTGTTAGTACTTATGCAAAGTGGATGAATGACGGTGAAACCAGCAGTAGACGACATGGTGTTGGACGTCCACACGCTATCAAAGAAAAAGGTCGTCGGAGACTGTCTCGCATGGTGAAGCAAAACCGGAGGCAGACAGTGGCTCAGCTGACAGCCCAATGCAATGCAGGGCCAAGTAGAATAGTATCGCAGCACACTGTTCAGCGGACACTTTTGGATATGGGGATACGCAGCAAAGGTCCCACTCGTGTGCCTTTGCTGACCAAGCGTCATCGCCAACCGCGCCTGCGCTGGGCCCGGGAACATCGCGACTGGTCCATGGATCAGTGGGAGAGAGTTGCCTGGTCAGATGAATCACGGTTTGTCATTCATCACGCCGATGGCCGTGTCAGGATACGCCGTCTTCCATGCGAACTCTTGCTCCCTCAATGTACAGAAGGTCATACACAGGCCGGTGGTGGCGGTATTATGCTTTGGGGACGTTCTCTTGGGAGTCTCTGGGACCCGTGGTTGTGGTAGAGCAGACCATGAATGCTACAGGTTATCTGAACATCATTGCGGACGATTTGCACCCTTACACGGCCTCTGTTTTTCCAGCTGGAAATGGAATGTTCCAACAGGACAACGCCCCATGTCACAAGGCTAAAATTGTGTTGGAGTGGTTCCAGGAACATGATGCTGAATTCCAGTTAATGTCCTGGCCGCCTAACTCACCGGATCTCAATCCGATAGAACACACTTGGGATTTCATGGGACGGCAACTCAGAGTTCAAAGACCACCAATTCGCAATATCTCGGATTTGCATGACCGTTGCTTAAACATCTGATACAATCTGTCTCCGGCCATCTACCATGGACTTGTGGCATCTATGCCAAAGCGGGTTGAAGCTGTGTTGCGCGCCAAAGGTGGGCCAACTCGTTATTGACATGTGGTCATAATGTTTTGGCTCTTGAGTGTGTATATATATATATATATATATATATATATATATATATATATATATATACACAACGAAAGCATTTTTTCAGAAGGCATTTCAGCGCAGGAAAATTTACAGTAGGACACAAACAATACTAGTGGCCACCGGAACTTGCCGGAGCAGTGAGAATAAAGAATAATCTACTACATGTTATCGGACAGTCGGAAGTAGGACGTGGACAAGAGGAAGAAGAACGAGAGAGGGCGAGAGAGAGCAAGGACGAAACCAGAAGAGAAAATCCTCTGCTCGACATTTCATACTAAGGGGTTCCTGAGTTTGACGCCAGGTGTTTCGGATTCTATAACTGGCTATCAACGGGCATATGATCCAACCATGTGAGTCATGAATAATACTCCCGTGGTTCACAAACATACGATGCATAGGCGCGTGGTTCTGAATCATGCGGTTAATGAGTAATCTTTAATGTTCCGCGTGTGCATTAACGCGGCGAATGGCACGTATACGTGCCAGCAGCTATCCGCGTTTCTGGCCGACTGTCACCTATACGTGCCAGCAGTTATCCGCGTTTCTTGCTGAATGTCACTTAACGTGCCTGTAGTTTTGAACGTTTTGTTAGTTAATTTTTGGGGCACAAGATGGCACCGTATGTCTATGAAATTTGGAGTACTCGTAGTTCGGGCATTCTATTCAAAAACAAGACTAGTATGAATCACATGCTGTGTATCGTTTTATGTAAACAAACGGAGGAATGGATGTATTGCGTTTGGCTGTCAGCGGGTAGGGCATTTAAATTTGCACGTGGTCTTTGTTTACGAGATATCTTTGTTTACTTTTTTTTTTTGCGGTGGGATTGCAGCATTGGGTATATGGGTTCACTGTTTAGTTTTGAGCCAGAATCGGATCCTGTTGCAGTGAGATTTCTTTCCTTTGATGATTTAATATGGCGAAATGGATAAAATATTTAACAGAAGACAAAATTTCTGAATTGATGAGAAATGTGTCTGAATCTGAAAGTGATTATGAAAGTAGTGACAGTGATACACAAATCTCGTCGGGTGAATCTGCTTATTTGGAACACCGAGATCGGACTGATGATGAAGATATATCAGACATTTCTATTCTGAGTATATCGCGGGACGGTACTTCTTTGTGGTCTTCTCACGTAAGGGATTTAACTCTACTAACATTCACAGCGACATGCGGAATAAAAGTTGATGATGATGTATCAAATTAATTGGATTTTTTAGATTTTTTTGATGAAACTGTAATGGATTTAATAACTAAATTAATGCGTATTATATTATACTAACCAAATTAATGCGTATGAGAGGTACATAAATCCGGAAAGTAAACAGAGTTCATCCTCGAAGTATTTTTTGCCTTTAACTGAAGAATAAATGTTTGTATAATTTGATTTGATAATTTTAGTGGGTATCATGAAAAAAACCGAAAATTAAGATGTACTACTTAACGAATTCCATGATTGCAACACCTTTTTTCAGTAAGGTTATGAGTTGGGACCAACTCATCGAAATTCTTCGAAACTTGCATTTCACTTCTTCTGATGCCAAAAAGATTGAAAAAATTAAGCCTTTTTTAGATATAATCATTCAAAACTTTCAGAGTTCTTGATATATTATTCATATATTCTTGATATATTCCTGATAGGAATATATCAGTTGATGAAAGTCTCTTACTGGGGAAAGGGAGAGTAGGATTTCGACAGTATGCCCCAGTGAAAAATATTTTAAACTGTATAATAAATTTTTTTTTAGTGGAGAAATAATAAAAGAATGTATAAGTAACCCATATATAGCTTAAATAAATAGATTTGTTTGTAAACGTTACTATTTCGGAATTTTTCGTCAATTTAGGCTTACAGATTAAAAGTCCGCCGGCCTGGAGAGAACTTTCACGAGAAAAACTTCCGACCTCAGAGGAAAGACCCCATCGGAACTGCCGTCACGAAAGGGTTAAGGGATAATATAGCAGCTTAACTAGTTTATTCCTAGGTTGCAATTTGCAAAAAGGGACTGTGATTTATTGAGGGGATAATTTAGAATACGCGTTAGATTTATAAGACAATTCTATGATGACTGATATAAAGGCTTTATGTCAAAAACTGTAATTTTTAGATATTTGTTAGTGTTGATAGAAAAAACAAAAATATTTTGTCTGGTATAAAAGGATTGAGTCTATAAATTTAGTACACAATATTACTGTTGTATCTAAAACTTTTTTGTCACTTATTTAATTATATTAAATAAAGACTCAAAACAGTATTAATTAATTTAAACTTATTCCTTATATTTAAAACATATAGTGGTTAGTATTGCTTTGTGTTATCAATCTCCTAACTAAAACAATAACCTAGATTCTGTGGCTAACAGAAATTCATAAATGATTACTCACAAAACATGACAGATGCAATTTTAACTGAGGGATCAAACCAAAAAAATTATTCATTACCTTTACACAAATTAATATAATCTTATCACCTTACGTTAAACAAAAGAATTTATAGAATCTTTTCTCATTGCCATAACTCCTTTATACATCAATATACACATACATATTATTCATTTCACTCGTTCTATTTTTAAACATAATATTAACTAATAATATCCATCATAATAAATTAATCACTTTGAACTACATAAAGAAATAAAATGGCCACAATGAAAAAGAAAAAAAAATTTGAGATTGACTGACCCCAAAAAAAAATTAAAGAACCAAAAAAATTATTTTACTTATGCCATGGCTAAAATAAAAATTTAAAAACATAAAACTTAACTGAAAGTAGAGTTTGAGCCTCGAGGCAACTTAATGTAACTAAATCTTCATCTGACATCGGGAAAGAATCTACTCCAGCTCCAGGTCTTTACTCAATCTTCTTCATAATGGCGTTCTTCGAAAGTTCTCATCAACTCCGGACAACCGGCAGCATTGATTAGGGCAGAGACATCCAGCTAGAGCTCCCGTCAGCCAGACAACTAGGAAAAAGGAAAGGTCCCCTTAATTTTTGTTTGAAGCCTTTTTATAATCTTTTTTAGGCCATACAACGAGGCACTTTTAATTACATCATCTGTTCTGTTCGTCGCCGCAATCATGTCCAAGAGCTCCTGACCCTCTCACATCCGAGTACAACCATATGGGGGAGTCCCAGGTGGTCCTCCTATCAGTACATTCCTTTGCAAAAAGTGGGTAAAATCGTCTCTTTTTTTAATACAACTGAATAAACTGTATCGCCATTTTTTTAAGATTCTCGAGAAGCACTTCTGTGTTTCAAACCAATACGTGATAATTTAATATATATATATATATATATATATGTAGGACGGCGTCTAGGGGTAAGTAACTTTACGGAAAGAATTATACGAAAAGAATAAAAAGATTAATATCTAAACTAACATTTTATTTACTTTTAAACACATAAAGAAAAGACATCACGCTATTTACAATTTACAAAGTTACGAGGAAGGTAAATTAAGGTTTTACTACAGAGCATGGTTCACCAGTGAGATGGGGACTCCGAAATATCCCAATTCGTTTAGCGAATTCGATAAAAACGCGACGCGGGAAAGGCACGACTTTACTCGTCCATGTCCGCGGGGGTCTGTGAGTGAGCTCCAAATGCTCTCTCCGAAAAGGTGACGTCACGCGCTCGCAAAGCTTTCCTATTGGACGCTTAAGCCCAACGGAATAAAATTCGTTCAGGTCGAAGTCTCCATCTCTCACAAATCAATTTTCTACAAGTTCGGCCAGCCTGGAATCACTGACCTCAGTGATCTGACTTTACATAAAACGATTGGCCTAAAACATCACTAAATAAATGTACATCAAAATTTCCGAAATGATTTAGATATGAGAAATAACCATACAATTCGCGCAAATGAATTACAATGAGGAAATACAATAAACAAAAATAAAATAAAAACACAGTAAACAATTATGAAGAAAAAGAAAAAACGTTTAATCTTTCATCCTGGTGAGTAAGATTTCATTAGATCGGCAGACGAGGAGGTCAATCTAGGACCCTCGTGGTTACCTACTTTCTCTAACTCGTATCTATCTCTAGGCTTTACTTCGATAACTCTATATGGTCCTAAAAATTTAGGCCTTAGCTTCAAGCCTGTTCCAAATTGCGTTCTTCGGATGACTACTAGATCTCCCTGTTGATACTCAGGGGCTTTCTTGCATTTCTTATCGCAGGTTCTTTTATTCTCAGCCTGGATCTTCTGAATGTTTCTTTTAGCATGTTGTCGTAATTGGTTTCTTTGCTCTTGAAATTCTTCAACCATCTCTTCCATTAGCAGATTTTTTAGGTGAAGGTCCTCCTTATTTCTCATGATGACGCCAGTTAATAGTTCAAATGGAGACCATTTAGTACTTCGAGTGGAGGTGCTGTTTAGAATTCTTTGCAGTGGGTCTACGAATTTGTACCACTTGGTAGGATCGACGATGGACATCTTGGTCAAAACAGGGATAAGAGTTCGGTGGATTCTCTCCACTTGACAGTTTCCTCTCGGTACGCCAGTGGTGATCTGCAGATGTTGGATGTTCTCTTCGGTACAATAGTCACTAAACACTTTGGAGATGAAAGCAGAACCGCGACCTGTTATTATTCTTTGGGGATTGCCGAAAGTCTTTTGTTGCAATTTCGACTTACCGAGGGCAGTGGTCTTCTGCAGTGGTAGATCTTACGGGATACAGCCAGGTGAACTTCGTGAAGGCGTCGACTATTGTGAGGATATGTTGGTACCTTTTGTTGGTAGAGGGCATAGGACCAATGAAATCTACGTGATAGGTGCTTAACGGTACATCTTATTTCGGAATAGGGTATAGGAAACCTTCTTTTTTCCCACTCTTTCTGTTGGTTAAAATACACGGTACACAGTTAACGATCACGTTTTGCACTTGTCTGCTTAAATTAGGTATGAAAAATTCTCGTTTAACTATTTCTTCTGTTTTTGCAGCTGCGAAGTGTCCTTTCTCATGAGCTAGCTTTATTAGCTCAGTTTGCATATCTCTTGGTACTACTATTAATTCACGGCCATCTACGTATTTGTATAATATTTCGTTTTTAATGAAGAAGTCTGAAGTAGGGTTTGTTTCAATCAGTGATTTAAAATTTTGAGTGTTTTCGTCTCCTTGTAGTGCTCTTTTCAATCTGGCGGTGAGAGTATCGCTTGTAATTATGGCGACGGGGTATCGGCTTAAAGCGTCTACATGTTGCATTCTCTGGCCGGGTCGATGCACAATTTCTTAATCATAATTTTCCAACAGTAGTGCCCATCTCGCTATACGAGTAACTAAATCTTTTTTGTCCATAGTCTTTTGAAAAGCTGAACAGTCCGTTATGATTTTGAAATGTTGCCCTAGAAGGTAGATTCGAAATTTCTTTAAAGCGGTGACAACAGCAAGAACTTCCAGTTCATAGCTACTGTATTTCTCCTCGGCTGGAATAGTTTTCTGCGACATGTATTGAACAGGGTGTAATTTTCCGTCATCCACTTCCTGGAGCAAAACAGCGCCATATCCTTCTTGGCTTGCATCGGTGTGTAGTTCGGTCCTTTTCCCTTGCTGAAAAATGCTTAAAACGGGACTTTCAGTTAATAGTTTCTTGAGCTTTTCGAATGCTTCAATTTGGGCTTGTTGGAATACAAATGGATTGTCTTTTCTTGTTAGATCACTCAGAGGTTTCGCTATTTTAGAGTACGTGGGAATAAATTTTCGAAAGTAGCCGGTTAGTATTAAAAAACTCTGGATTTGCTTGACCGTTGTTGGCACTGGGAACTTCTTGACGGCTATCGTCTTCGCAACTGACGGGCGTATTGTTCCGTTTTCGACGACGTGACCCAAAAATTCGACTTTCCTACTTAGGAATCGACATTTCTCAAATTTAATTTCTAAGCCATACTTCGAAGCAACTTCAAACACTTTCTTTAGTTTTTCTAAACCTTCTTCTTCATCTTTTGCCGGAATTATCAAATCGTCCATGTAAATTACTACAATACCTTTTCGCATTAGTTCTCGAAAAATACTGTACACATATCTCTTTCTTGTTTTAACTCTTTCTTGAGAGATTCGTGAGCAGACTTGAACCGGAGAGCTTGCAAATTTATTTATGTTTGGGTTTTTGGGTCGCTTTGTACAATCTACGGCATAATGACCTGGTCCTTTGCAGTAGCTACAGATTAGTTGTTTATTTCTTCCGACGTAAGGAGTTCCGTTCGATTGAAAGCATTTTTTTTCATGTCTATTGTTCCCAATTTGGAAATGTTCAGGTCTTCGAGAATAAGTATCGTTAGATCCTCTGGCTTCATATTTTCCTTTAGCGAATGAGTTGGATGACTTCGGTTTTAATGTTCTTCGGACATCTTCATATTCTTCAAATTTTTTAGCTAGTTCGGCAGGTGAGTTAATAGTAGACCATTCGTCTAGAAAATGTTGCTGAAACTCGTAAGGTGCTTTCTTCTTAATTTGATCGGCTATAATTAACTCTCGCAGTTGATCGAAGGTTTCTATTTTCAAGCCGGAAGTCCATCCGTCGAAATACGTTTGCAGTTCGTAGTGAAAATCTTGCCATGTTCGCTCATCAGATATTTGGTGAGATACAAATAGTTGACGAAGTTTTTCCGAAGACAATTTAAATCTTTTCAATAGTATATCCTTGACGTGGTCGTAATCATTACATTTATCCGTTGGTTCTCTTGCGATCAGATGAGCAACGTCAATGGGTATCAATCCTATCAGTTACTGTAGCCAATCTTTCTTCGGCAAAAATATCAATTCTGCGTGCCGTTCAAATAAGGTGAGGTTCAAGCTGATGTCATCCTTCATATTAAACTTATGGAAAGTTTCGTGAATCAATTTATTCGGCGCTTGGACGTTTTCGGCGTTGTTTGTCGTATTGACACTCTGTTGAGCCTGTATTCGTAATTTCTCGAGTTCGTGTCCTCGCTCTTCTCGCTTCTGTTCAATTTCTCTATCTTCTGCTTCTCGGCGTAATTTCTCTTCTTTTTCTTCTGCTTCTCGGCGTACGCGTTCCTCAGCTATGCTATCGATCAGTATTTTGACATCTTCCTCTACGTAATTTGGACTTTTCACGATCAGTTCTTTTATTCGAAGTTTAGTTGAACCCTCTTGGATACTTAACGACAATTCTGAGGCCAGTTCTATCAGGTCTTCCCTTTTCTTAGAGAGAAGAAATGCCATTTCGTATAAAAATAAATCGGAGTGGTAACCCAGAGAACAAATTTAATTTAAAACTTAGTTCAATATTTCTTCAAAACTTATTCTGAATGTGAGAAATTTATTTAGTCGTACTTAAAAAAAAAACGCTTGCTCAACCCGGAAGAAAGATAAAACGTGAACAACAAAATGCAATCTCTTACGATATTCGAATAAAACAAACAAATATTAGAAACTTCTGAAATCCGAAAATGGCACTAAAAAAATATACATAAACAACTTTTCAATTATTCACAATACCCAATTATTCATAAACAACTTTTAAAAAGTATATCTTGTTCTGGTTTTAAAAGATGCAATAAAAGAACATTATCTGAACTCATGTTTTCACACAGAATGCAAAAAATCCTTTCTCAGCATTAGACTAAACAGAGAGAGAAAGACAAACACTCATCTCTTTTCGGCCACCTGTCGCGACAGCTATTCGCCTAATGTCTGCGAACGAGCGGAAATGATTTTTTCATTTTATTACTCTACTGTTAACATCTGATAGCAAACAAACACTCTGAGGGTAAAACTTTAGCTTTTCAATGTTCTATATCGAACAAGGCTGTATACCATAAAAATGGGTTAATTGATATCAGAAAAAGGTTAAATATTTAAATATAGACTATTCTTAATTTATAAACATGGAAAGATAAATATTCAAATGAAATTTCGACACTTATATATTTCATACACCGTAATTGTAATATCCCTCGAATAATATGACTATGTTAATACCATTTTATACAATCAATGTATTAGCGATTGTTCTTTGGCGTTGTTTCCTTGGCTTAATAATAAACATCACTGACCTGGCGATGGCGATTTCTCGGCGATTGATTTGCTGTCCCTCTTTCGCTGGCGGGCGAATTTCTTTGGCGAATCTGTTAGCTGTGGACTTAAAAAAATACATTAGCATAGGACGTTGGTCTGTGAGCGAAAACCGAAAAGGTGAACCGGAAAGGAAAAAATGCTCTTAGTTAAAAATAAAATTCTTCAAACCGAAAACGAAAGTAAAAGTAAGGATGTTCCTAGGCAAATGCCTAATGTAAGGAAGCAGGTTGTAATCCCGGCAGGACCCCCAATTTGTAGGACGGCGTCTAGGGGTAAGTAACTTTACGGAAAGAATTATACGAAAAGAATAAAAAGATTAATATCTAAACTAACATTTTATTTACTTTTAAACACATAAAGAAAAGACAACACGCTATTTACAATTTACAAAGTTACGAGGAAGGTAAATTAAGGTTTTACTACAGAGCATGGTTCACCTGTGAGATGGGGACTCCGAAATATCCCAATTCGTTTAGCGAATTCGATAAAAACGCGACGCGGGAAAGGCACGACTTTACTCGTCCATGTCCGCGGGGGGTCTGTGACTGAGCTCCAAATGCTCTCTCCGAAAAGGTGACGTCACGCGCGCGCAAAGCTTTCCTATTGGACGCTTAAGCCCAACGGAATAAAATTCGTTCAGGTCGAAGTCTCCATCTCTCACAAATCAATTTTCTACATATATATATATATATATATATATATATATATATATATATATATATATATATATATATATATATATATATATATATAAAGAAAAAAATTAAGCGTATAAAACATAAAAATAAAAAGGGGAAAAATAATTAAAAAAGACTAAAGCTTAATTAAAAAAAAAAAAAACTTTACCTTGAGTCAGTCAAACAACATGAAAAAAAAATTAAAATAAATTTAAAATTGTCAGTCAATCAAACACTAAAATACATTAAATTCCTGCATGTTACATTTATAGTACATAAAACATGATTTATCATTTGCTCAAATTTCATGAATGCCACTAAAATTAATCCGCGCGAAAATTAATCCAATGGCACTCATCAAACTGAAACAATAGGTGGAGAAAATTATTAAAGTATTTAATTCACTGTATATTTAATTTATATATTTTTTTTATTATACAGCGATACACAACAATTACATTTCTTGTTTCATGAACAAATTTTCATTCCAGTCAAAACATTTTTCTTTTTTTATCAATACCAGCAATCATCTAAAAATCACGATTTTTGATTTGAAGACCTTTATACTGGTTTTCATAGAATTAATAATGGTGGGGCGCTTTTGTTACTTACTTACTTACTTACACACACACATATATACATACATACACACACACACACACACACACACATATATATATATATATATATATATATATATATGATATTAAGTAATCCAAATCATTCCAAATATCATTTATTTATGTGAATAAACAGCAAATCATAACAATATATAGACAAAATTTTCTTAGATTATTTCTTGACCAATAATTGGAACATACTACAATAAACTTTTTTTGTTTACTTTTTTTTAAAATAACAACTACTGTAAATAAAAAGAAGATATATTTTAGAAGAAATTTTGCACTTAAAAAATAAAAATTAACTTTAGTTCCCTTACTTTTAATAAAAATTTAAATATTTTATTTTATGTCTCATAAAAATTGTTTTCCACTGCAATGAAACTGCAATTCATTACGCGAAAGAAATGGCTACGATTTTTTAAATATCCTACTTTCTCATAAGAGTTTTCATTTTAATAGAAAACTGTATCTTACTTAATTTGGCTAATAAATCTGAACAATGGGGTAGATTTTTCAAGATGGGAATTGAACATAAAACCTGTGACCCATTTTTCCTTTTGGTGTTTTTCTTTTAAAAAGTTATTTTGAAACCTTTATTAATGAAATATAGTGAAGAGAAAAAGCATGTCCTTATATAAATAATTGGAATAAATGCTTAAAACATATGCTTTTTACTCCAGACTTAGAAAACTCTTAGATTTATCGCTATATATATCAAAATTTGTTTCTCTTTATTTTTTAGAAATAATGTATTTATATAAAAGTAGTATATGTTTTACATATCTATTATTTAAAACTAAATAAACGATATCTGAAAACTACTTCATATATATTTAATTAATAGAGACGTCATATTTTTGACTAAAATTATGTATTCAATTGTTGATCACACATTATATTAATGAAAATATTAAATTTGCTTTCAAGAATAATTTAAACAATTTTAGTGTTATTACAATTTACGAAATTATATTTTTGGAATTTTTGTTCTGTTTAACTCATTTATGGTGTATATTAATTAAATACACTCAGGGAAAGTACGTGATATTATAGACATTTGTAATATATGCTTGAAATGAAATTATTTTAGTTTTAGACTCTAATTACACATATTTTAGTTTTAATGTTAGACGTGAATGGTATATTGAAAAATAGATCGAAATTTGTTTTTCTTAATATTTTAGAAAAAAAAATATTTTAATATAAAAGTGATATATTTATACGTCACTATTAGGGTAAAACAAACACAACCAAGGAAAAATATGTAAATTATTTCAACCAAATTTGAAAATTAGAGACGTCATATTTATTAAATGAAGATTTCATACTAAAGTTATACAACAGATTTTTAGAAGAGTTGCAGCTCTTATAATTAATACTATGATTAATTAACGGTAACTGCTACGGTTTAGGCTATTTTTATAATAATAACATTCAAATTCTAATATACCTTTAGCTTTTCAAGCAAATAACTTGAATATATTTTTAAAAAATTACACCTTTTCTATCTGATGTTTGAGTAGTAAAGGCCTATTAAAAGAACACCATTTGATCAATATGAAATATAATATTACACTTCAAAGACAGGGAGAGAAAATTTTAATATTGTGAAAATAAAAACAATAGTTTCAATGGAACTTTCTAAAATTTCAAGTTTTGAATTTAACAAAGACTTCATTTGATAAAAAGAAACACGAATGAATTGTCGAACGGAATTGCGCAACTTGTGAGAACTAAAATATTCCTCACCTAAGGAAATCTTCCTATTTCAAATACTAAGTTTACGAATAAGATTTTCGAATCTCCTTTGTTTGATAAGTTCATATTATAAATTAAACATCAAAGGCAAGTTCAAGGTTTATCTTACAAATGGAATCATAGTCGAACAGGTTTTTGACGTAGATAAAGTACAAAATTTTGAAATGAGCAAAGGAAAAGGAAACACGTGCTTTTTTCTCTTTAAGACATTACATTTTATGTATTATCTTTGCTTCCGTTCCTGTCTGATAGTTGAATCAAAATGACCTTCCCTTTTGGATTGAAAACCGCAATTGTGCTCTGACAATGCCTTTATTCACCTATTGTTTATTGTTCAAATGGTATATATGTAATTGAAAAGAACGAATCAAGACTCTTAAATAGTGATTGGTGTACGGTTGCTCTTTTTCGAACGCCCTAATTGATAATATTTGAAAGTTTTTTGCTTGTGTTTTATTAAATTCCAGTATGCTATACAATAAGGTAGGTATATGAATTATAATGCATTTATTTTTCTATTTAAGAATTATTAGCGTAGCTAGTTTTTATAGAATAGAAAGAGGCAGTAGATTAAAAAACATTCATGTAGATTTCAATTATTCAAAATAATGCAAACTGTAATCTGATATTTGTAAAAGAAGGTATTCATTTCATCCTTTTAATCTCTTAAAATATATTTAATTTTTTCCTTTTAATTAAAGGTTTCTCTCCATGTTTGCTGAAATAATATTCCCGTTCATTTTTAACGATAATTGAACTTAAAAGCCAAATATATGTTATTTGTTTATGGACAAAATTCACAGAGACACAATTTTTTTCATTTAAGATTTAGAGAAGCGCAAACGAAGAAATATCTTCGATAAACCCTCCTATCCTTTGTTCAAGCGAAAAAAATATCTAAAAGCGTGGTAACTTTAAACTAAAATTTACGCAGTTTCTTTAATTTGCTAAAAATATTATTTCGAAAGGTTTATTATTATATTATAAAAACAAGTAATCAAAAGTATATTTATCGTATTAGGAAAATAAATTTCACCACTAATGTTTCATATTGTTCTGTCGTAAAAGCCAAATGTATGCCATGGAGAAGATTTGGTTAAATAGAATTGGTTAATTTGGGATATAGAGGAGCGCAAACAAATGATTCACTGCACTAAATCCTACTATCATTTTCTAGTAAAATCGAATAACTCAGAGAATGGTCAATTTAAACTCACGTTTATGTAATTCCTTTAATTAGTAAAAAAATATTTTGAAGGTTACAGAAATATATTTTTAAAATATTATCGAAAATATATTTATCATATTAGGAAATAAATTTAATATCCATTAACAAATATTTAATACTCTAACTTTATAATGGACCTTTTGTAGGATTATATCAACCGACTTCTAAAGAATAACTTCGTTGTTTATACATCGCGCCTAATCATTTGATGTCAATTGATATATCCGTAAAATGGTCCACGAAATAAAGTTAGGATATTAAGCATTAATTTAAAAACATAATATTACAAATATTTTATAAATATGTTATGAAATATTTTTCTTAACTCTGACCCTTTTAACTTATTTTTTAAAATTATTATTTATATCCTAACTTTATTTCGTGGACCATTAAAGGGAATATATTATTCGACATCAAATGATTAAAAGTGATGTAAACAACAAAGTTATTCCTTGGATGGTTGATTTTTTGCCGTTGTAACTCGTTAGCACTTCATTTAGTGGACCTTTAGAAGGATATATCAAAAGTCTTCTACCGAATAACGTCGTTGTTTACATAGCGCCTAATCCTTTGATGTCGATATATATATCCGTATAAGGGTCCACGAAATAAATATAGGACATTAATTAAAAAAATAATATTACAGATATTAAAAAAATATATATAAAAATATTTTTTAACTATAACCTTTTTAATTTATTTTTTTTAAATTAGTATTTATATCCTAATTTTATTTCGTGGACCATTAAAATTTGTGTTTTGTGGCTGGCAGTTTAAAATAAATAAAGTTAATGAAAGACAAAAGAACATTAAAAAAAAAGAAATCATGGATCAGATAGCACATGTTACTAGTACAAGATATGGTGATTGACTGACTGAGCGGAAATTTTGGGCTGCTTATTTATGTTTGGCGACATTCTGGTGTGTTCTAGAACCGGAAATAATACGGATTTCGTCTAGAGCAGGAAATGATAACAATGCCTCCTAGGGCAAATCCGATTGGCTCTCCAGATATCGCCAATCTTGCCACAATTCCTCACAATTCCACCAAGAGGCGCTACGTATTCCTTTATAATTTGTTACACTGTTATATGAAAATGAAATTAAAAACTACAAAAACTTGAATTTCGGATTATATATTTTAAAAATGTATATGAAAGTAAAATACACCAATCTACAGTTTTCCAGAATTTTTTCTTATACAACTGATCTTAAAGTTTTAATACATTAATAGATAAATCAAATAATAACATTGCAATATACAGGGTGTTTAAAAAAGAATCATCCGATTTAGTAAAATCATAAATGTTCATCTTTTTATCCATTTTAATCGAATAATGTATAGGCAGACAGATTGAAATCGCGAGTTTCACGCTGTTGCCGACAAGTAGCGCCAACGTCCTTCCTTTGCCCGCCTCTTCAGTGTTTGTAAAGATGGCGACTGCACTACAGAAATTATTTTGTGTTCTACGCTTTCCGAAGTGTGAGTCCGTAAAAACTGTTCAGAGGGATTTTCGTCGACAAAACTCTGGTAGATTGAAGTTCCTACCTCTCAGAGCATTAGGCGATGGTAGAAACAATTGGAAGACACGGGTTGTCTGTGTACGCATAACAGCCGTGGAAGCAGTGTATGCAGACATGCTCGCAAAAGTTTGGAACGAATTTCCTGTCGTATAGACACATGATGTGCATCAAAAGATAAGCAGATTGAGCACCTTTAATTTGGTTTGAAAATAAACTTTATGTTTAGCCATGTAATAAAAAATTAATTTTAAGTTTCTATATTCAGTATTTTTCATAAATTCCGCATTTCAAATCGAGTGATTCTTTTAGAAACCCCCTGTATATTAAATTAATTTATTTAACACTAGAACTACGATAGGGGTCATTTTGACCCCTAAATGATAGTATTCCTCTTGTATTCATTTTTTTTCACACAAAATTGTACACTGCTGGCCACCCAAATTGCAACACCAAGAAAGACAAGAGATATCACAACAAAATTTATTTTGTACATAACATGTTTACCAAGTATCAAATGATTAAATTTATAGACTTCTGTGAAGTGTGGTTCCTGCCAAAATCAGTAGCCAGAGTGGCCGCCATTGTTGGAGATTACCGCTGCCACACGCCTCGGCATTGATTCAAAGAGACTTTGGATGAGTTCTTGGGGTACAGCAGACCAAGCAGCTTCCACACCTTGCCAAAGTTGATCTGCTGTAGCAGCTGGGGATGGAATCTGGGTCAATCGTAGAGCAACCATGGACCACATGTTTTCTATCGGCGAAAGATCCGGAGAGCGAGGCGGCCAGGGAAGCCAAACAATCTGGCGATTGACGAAGAACCGTTGGACAATTCGTGCCACGTGTGGTCGCTAATTATCCTGTTGAAATATGGCTGTGGGCAAGCCCTGAAGGTAAGGAAGGACAACTGGCTCCAACACCTCGGAGATGTAGCGCTGGCTGTTTAAAGTACCGGCAATGCGTACTAGAGGTGTGCGAGAGTGATATCCAATACCGCCCCATACCATAATACCCGGTGCAGGACCAGTGTGGCGGTGCATAACGCAACTGTTCAGCATCCTCTCTTCACGGTGTCTCCAGACCCGAATGCGACCATCGTGGTGTTGCAGACAGAAGCGTGACTCGTCAGTAAAGACAATTTCATTCCATTCTGCCGTCCACATCCTTCTGTCATCGCACCATTGGCGGCGGAGACGTCTGTGGTTCTGCGTCAAGGGTAGACAAAGCAATGGACGTCTTGCGGACAGACCACTCTGCTGTAAACGGCGTCGAATGGTACGCGCAGACACTGGATGATGCGTTACAGACTGCATGTGCTGTGCTATGGTTCGTGATGTGACTGAGCGATCCGTCACTGCCATGCGCACAATTTGCCTGTCATCACGTGAAGTGGTGCGCTGAGGTGGATGCGATCGGACACGCCGGTCCGTCGTACCCTCCTGCATCCAACGATCACATATCCGCATTACAGTTGTTTGGTTTCGTCCAACACGAATACCGATTTCCCTGAAAGATAATCCACAATCTCGGTAGGCCACTATCATTCCTCTGTCGAACTCGGATACTTGATCAAAAGATGATCGCTGTTTTCGACGAGGCATAATTGATCGTTTTTTGAAAAAAACACAAGAAAAACACAATTGCCGAACTTGAAATCGTCGAAATCTCCAAGCCTTAAATAGCGCTTTGAAGTGGCGCCCCAGGCTCTCGTGATGTGCGTCTGCGCTGAAATTCTAATCATTTGCATATCTCACCTCCGCTAATCCATGTTGTAAATTTCATGTTATTTGCATGTTTCCTTCAGGGTGTTGCATTTACAGTGGCCAGCAGTGTAATTTATTACTTTTTCTAAAGTATGATAAATATCATGCTTGCACATTTTTTTTTAGTTTCATCTAATAGTTTATTTACAGTAATTGCTTATACCTATAAATACGGCTAGGGGCCAATTTAACACCTCATTCTAAATAACTCCTAGAGCTCGGCTTCGTTTCCGTTTCATGTGTTTATTATTCTGTAGATATTCTGCAGTCTTGTTTAGAATTCACATGGGGAGGGATGGAAATGTTAGGGAGGGTTTAGAGTTTGTTGTCAAAATTTTGGTCCACAATGTTTTTTAAGGAACTATGTGTCGAGACAGATTTGTTGAAATCTGGATATACATACGATTTGATAAGAAATCCTCGAGATCCAAGTTTTTTCAAAATACATATTTGCTTTCTGTGACAGGGAACTCGTATTTGTAAATATTTTCATTAATGCACTGTTTTGTCTCGAAAAAAAAAATATTTTCTAATCTCATAGTCTCGATACAGCATTAATTCGGTTCCATGCATATTTATAAGTGTATCTGTTTTATTTTGTATGTCCGAAAATGTATGTGTCCTTAAAGTCATGTCTGTGGTTTTTTTCGTACCGGATTTTCCTGGAAGAAAGTAATGTTCCTCCCGGAGGCAATTTAGCGTAACCTGTAAGAGTACGAATAGTACCCAAGGTCATGTGCACAGAAGGCAAAATTACTTGCCACCCTCTGGGACATTTAAGGGGAACTTAGCTTCCCCATAGCAACGGCCTAGATACATCTTTTAACCAATTATATCTGTAAGATATTAATTGTTAGAGAACATTTTCTGACCTCTGCTTTTCCGGTACTGGAAATTTTTTAACGTTCTTTAACGGCAGTGGAAGAAAAGGCAGCTACTGAAAAAGACCTCTAGGATGTCCGCTCATCAGCGACTCACCATTATTTGTACGCTGATTTCTCTGGTCTACTTTAGGACCGATTTTAGTTACACAACGAGATATTATCTTTGGTCACCAATGAGGGTGGTGGTGAGTAATAATTAATTTGTGTTATATTTATCAGGCGAGAACACAGAAATAATTTAATATGTGTAACTAGTATTTAATGTATTCTAATAATTTTTAATGTATGAAAATAATTAGTATGATTTCTGTGCAAATTTGTAATCAGTGATAAAATTAATGTTAAGGGAACAAGGGACCTTCAATCTCGTTCTTCCTTAATTTTCAATATTTTACTCTATATACACCATGAGTATAATAAGTATTCTTTTCTACTACATTGAAGAAGCTTAGAATAAACAAATAAGTATTTTGTGGAGGAATAAGACCTGTTTATCAAAAAATTCTTCAAAAATTCTAGAACTTTTCAAAAGGCTCCATGCGTATTCATTTTCCTCTGATATCTTCCAAATTTCTCAGAATTGTCAATTAAAGTGTTTGTCACAAAACTGTGCATAATTCTTTGAAATCACAAATATTTTTCAAATTTATAGACCATAAAATAAAGTAAAATCATAAAAAAACATAAAAATAGCAGGCAGAACAGAAAAAATATTTAAGACTTTAGATTCATACAAAAAATGCACATTTATATTTATGTACACGTAGTAAACGTATAATACAAAATTTAAGGATTTTAATTAATACAGAATTCGCATAGGGCATTTTGAAAAATGTTAGCATTTTTGAAAATTTTTTGAAAATCAGGCATCATTCTGCCAAAAATTCCTTATTTTGAATTTCAAGGGTTTTCAATGTCGTAAAAAAGAAAATAATTATTCTCATCTTGTATATCGAGTTAAATATTGTAAATTGAAAAATTCGAATTTGATGGTCCCTTGTCCCCTTAAGTAATATGAAGAGAAATTAAATGTGAACATTACCTATTAAATTTGAGTTTGTTTCGTTTAGTTATTCTCAGACATGTGTCAGAATGTTTTTTTCTCAAATTAATAATTTTGTAAAAAAAAAGCCACTATACGATTTTCTATTTATTACATGTTCTAACTCAACTTAATACATTGATATCCGAAGTATGGAATATTTTTATCTGTAAATGATTTTTGTGCTTGAAACCATTTGAGAATGTAACGACAGATGAGCAACTTTTTCCAACCAAGACAAGATGCAGTTATATACAGTACATGACTAGTAAACAATGCAAATTTGGAATAAATTTCTGGATGGCTATTGATGTTTTCCAAATACCTGATAAAGGAAATACGTTACTTTGGCAAAGAGGCTAACATGCCAGAACAATAAAAAGCTGGAGAAATTGCCATGTTCCATTCAATTCAGACATACAAAAACTATTGAAGAAATGTAACAAAAGATATATTTTTAAAGTTGTAGAAAATTTACAAAAAACTTTGAGATGACAGTCTGAGTTTAGTTGGGACCATAAATAGAGCTAAAAAGGAAGTTCCCACATCTTTGAAGACGCGATTTTCACTGTATTCAACTACAAAGAAAGCACGATGGTATACTTCATGCATCATACCATTGCAAAAAGAGATATGTGCTTCTTCTAAGCATCCTACATAATTATAACAAAAATAATATTTCAGGTAGTCTCTTCTACGAAAATACTGCGGGTTATTGATGTACGATTACTCATCGTTGCCTACCTTTTTTTTACGCATTTTGGTACATTTCTGTTTAACTGTTTACTGCTACTGAATTTGTCACACTGCTAAAATTATAACTCATGACGCAGGAGAGTTTTTGTTCTTCCCGAACGACCGTTATTGATGAACGTAATCCTATGTGAATATCAGAAAATACGATAAACTCACCAGACGTGATCGAATTTTATAACTCGTGGAAAATGTGGCGTTGATGTCGAAGATCAAATGGCTCGAAAGTATTCGGTACAATCACACTCAAGCCACTGGCGAGTAAGTGTTTTTTAAACCCACTTTAGGAACGCATAAAATTCAAGGAAACGGTAATTAAAGTGCCTATTTTTTCCAGAGGATTCCATTTATTTTTTGATCTGCCATATCTAGTTTTAAAAAAAGTCTTCCAATTACATTTTAAATTCTCTGGTGCTGCCATCTGGTATGTAAAATAATAAAATGAAAAACTTTCATTGCAAATGAAATGGATTATTTTCATATTTTTGGTACTTTACTTGTAAACACCCCAGTGCGGAAATATCACGGGCACGACAAATAGAAGACTAAACCTCACCTCTTGATTTTGAAGGGGGATTTCTTGTCCTGCCACATCTAGTTAAAAGAAAAAACACCCCCAATTACATTATAAAGTGTATGGTGCTGCCATATGGTATATAAAATAAGAAATGAAAACGTTTCATGGCAAATGAATTGAATAATTTTAATATTTTTGGTGCTTTACTTTTAAACACTCCAGCACGGAAAAATCACGGGCACAAGAAAAAAAAAAGGGAAACCACACTCCGTGAATTTGACGGGGGAATTCTTGATCTGCCGCATCGAGCTTCAATAAAATCCCAATTCCAATTACATTATAAGAAGTAAGGTGCTGCCATCTGGTATGTAAAATAAGAAATGAAAAAGTTTCATGGTAAATGAATTGGATTATTTTATATTTTAGGTGCTTTACTTTTAAACACTCCAGCATGGAAATATCATGGACTTCAGAAATAGAATGAAAAACCTCCCCCTGTTATTTGGACAGGGTATTTCTAGAAACCATCCCCAATTACATTAGAAATAGCCTGGTGCTGAAATCTGCTATGTAAAATAAGAAATGAGACAATTTCATGGTAAATGAAATGGATTATTTTAATATTTGGGGGGGGGCTTAACTTTTAAACACTCCACCCCAGAAATATCACGGACATGTGATTTTGACAGGAGATTTCTTGATCTGCCACATCTAGTTAAAAAGAAAACCATCCCCAATTACATTTTAAATAGCCTGGTGCTGAAATCTGGTATGTAAAATAAGAAATGAAAAAGTTTCATGGAAAATGAAATGGATTATTTTAATATTTTTGGTGCTTTACTTTTAAACACTCCAGCCCGGAAATATGAGGGACACGAGAAATAGAGGGCTAAACTTCACCCCGTGATTTTGACGGGGGATTTCTTGATCTGTCATATCTAGTTTTGAAAAAATCCCCATTTACATTATAAATATTCTGGTGCTGCCATTTGGTATGTAACAGAAGAAATTAAAAAGTTTGATGGCAAATGAAATGAATTATTTTAATATTTTTAGCCCTTTACTTTTAAACACTCCAGCCCGGAAATATCACGGACATGAGAAATGGAAGGCGAAACCTCAAACCGTTATTTTAACGGTTTATTTCTTTGTCTGCCACATGTAGTTAAAAAAAAAATCCCCAATTTCTTTATAAATATTCTGGTGCTGCCATCTGGTATGTAGAATAAGAAATGAAAAAGTTTCATGGCAAAAGAAATGGATTATTTTAATATTTGGTGGTTTTACTTTTAAACACTCCAGCCCGGAAATATCACGGACACGAGAAATAGAAGGCGAAACTTCACCCCGTGATTTTGAAGAGAAATTTCTTGATCTGCCACATCTAGTTAATACTAGAAGCACCAGAGCAGTCATTTTGAATGTTTTCGATTTTCAGCTTGGATTCTTAATAAATCCCGCTTACTTAGGAACTCACAATTTTTTGGATTTTCCTAAAAAACCTCAAAAATTATTGGTCTCAAATATTAATCGAATGAAATTAAAATTAACAAAATTGTTTGTACCCATAACTATAAGCGCCAAAAGCATTCAAATTGACTGCAAGTAGAATTCGATAGATTCATCTTGTTTTCGCGCGAGGAAAACAACTTTTCTTGGCAAAGTATTTCCCCTACACATTCCTTTCATTCACTGATTCTTTACAACAAGAAATACTTCCCCTCATCCCCCTCTCTACCGTCTACCCCTTTTTAGAGAAATGTAACAGTCCATAGTTTGCAGTAGTTGAATCAGCT
The DNA here is from genome assembly GCA_907164885.2 of Dolomedes plantarius. Classification (NCBI taxonomy): domain Eukaryota; kingdom Metazoa; phylum Arthropoda; class Arachnida; order Araneae; family Dolomedidae; genus Dolomedes; species Dolomedes plantarius. Next base: position 57,366,699 of record OU015503.1, read on the forward strand.
TATCATTTTGTGGCATTTCAATCTTTCAAGTCCACTATAATGGCTACTCGAAGACCGCGTTATCTTAGTCCAGAGGAAATTGTACAACTTTTACAATATTTATCTGACAATGAATCTGATGTTCAAGAACATACTATTGATGATGATATGGATTAGGAGCCTCCACAAAACTTTGAAGCAAAAAGTGATTCTAGAGATTCTGATGAAAGCATGGAAGAACAACCTTCTGGTATGAATAACACATGGAGTCCTCCTTTTTTTCTAGAAACAATGTCTCGCAATCGTTTTCGAGATATAATGGAAAACCTAAGGTTTGATTTGAAGTCAGCTAGGACTCAGCGTTCAGAAATTGATAGATTTGCTCTGTGTTCGGACGTTTGGAAAAAAATTATAGAGAACTTCTCTAGTTCATATAAGCCAGGAGAAAATCTTGTTGTGGATGAACAGTTATTTCTATCCAAAGCGAGATGTAAATTTATACAGTATATGCCAAATAAACCCGACAAATTTGGTATAAAATTTTGGATGCTAATCGATGTAAACTCGAAATTTATGTGCAATACTTTTCCATATCTTGGAAAAGATAAATCAAGGGATGAAGCTGAAAGACTTCCTGAAAATGTAGTAATGCGTCTTATAAACCCTTATCTGAATACAGGTAGAAATGTGACAGCGGACAACTATTTTTCCTCACTATCATTGGCTAAAAGACTTGAAACGAAAAATACAAGTTTTGTGCGCACAGTAAGAAGACATCGAAAAGAAATTCCGCATGAAGTAAGGAAATCAAAAACCCAGCCGTATGAAACTGTTTAACTAAAGAAGAGAAAATACAAGGACAGTTTATCAAGTTAAAAAGAAAAAAATGTCTTGCTACTAAGGACCTTGCATCCAAATGTAAATGTAGAATCAAATAATAGGAAGAAACTTCCAAAGACAGTCGAGTTCTACAACAAAACCAAATGTGGAGTTGATATCGTTGACCATATGCAACGTAAATATTCCGTACTGACTGCTTTATGTAGATGTCCAGTGCATGTTTATTTATAATGTGCTGGATTTGGCAGGATCAAATGTCTATGTCATTTACAGATAATTGATTGGTAAAAATATTTCAAGGCATAGCTTCTTATTTCATTTAACGGAGGAGTTAAGACAGCTTTATTTGAAGAGGAAAACAAGTTGAAGATTGCCCCATGAAACTTCCAACACTAGAATTAGGCTCTCAAAAAAAAGACGTCAGTGTCAGTTTGGACATTGTAATAACAATAAAACAAGTGATGTGAGTAAAAAATGTTCATATTTTGTATGTGGAAAATGCACTTTCCACGTTGAAAAAGTGCTGTTGTGTAAAATTGCGAAAAGCAATAAAATGTGTTTTTATAAAGGTAAGAGAAAATTTATATAAAAAATTATTTTTTTACATAAACCGTTGTTTATTAAAGAAGTTCTGAAAAGATATAATTAAGAATAATAAAAAGTATTTTAAAGTTGTATAAAAAATTTGCAAATTAAGATATGCATTAAATTCACTGAGCAATCAATTTGACTGCCATTGGCGTGTCTAGGTAGGAAGAAAGTTTGGCGCTTCTAGTGTTAAAAAAGAAAACCATTCCCAAATACATTATAAATTGACTGGTGCTGCCATCTGGTATATAAATTCAGAAATGAAAAAGTTTCTTGGCAAATGACATGGATTATTTTTGGTGCTTTACTTTTAAACATTCCTGCCCGGAAATATCACGGACACGAGAAATAGAAGTCGAACTTCACCCCGTGATTTTGACGCGGAATTTCTTGATCTGCCACATCTAGTTAAAAAGAAAACCATCCCCAATTGCATTATAAATAGTCTGGTTCTGCCATCTGGTATGTAAAATAAGAAATGAGAAAGTTTCATAGCAAATGAAATGGATTATTTTAATGTTTCGGGGCTTTACTTTTAAACACTCCGATCCAGAAATATCATGGACACGAGAAATAGAAGGCGAAACTTCACCCCGTGATTTTGACGCGGAATTTCTTGATCTGCCATATCTAGTAAAAAAGAAAACTATCCCCAATTACATTATAAATAGTCTGGTGCTGCCATCAAGTATGTAAAATAAGAAATGAGAAAGTTTCATTTCAAATGAAATGAATGATTTTGTTATTTTTCGGGCTTTACTTTTAAACACTCCAGCCCGGAAATATCACGGACACGAGAAATAGAAAGCGAAACCTCACCCCGTGATTTTCACGGGAGCGAGAAGGAAGGGGTTAATATTCTTGACTTAGCAGCAATAAATGTGTGGGTCATTTCAGGGAAGAAACGGGAAAACTAGTTAGACGCCGAGATTTTATCCTCTTACTTTGTAAAAAGCTAAGAGAAAATTATATTTTGAAGAACGACGAATAGTCCGTAGTACGCACACCAAGAATGGTTACCGAATCACAACCCTCTTTCAAGCGCAAAAAATGCGAAATCATATTACGTAATGGAAACAAAACGTTTGTGAACTGTTCCAAATATAAGTAAGCTGTTTTTGGATACTGAATTGGCAATAAGGAGAGCTTTAAATTACTGTGTAAACTGCTGTAAGAAGGAATTAATCTGAAAATACTGATTAATTAATAAACTTTCTATGATGTCCTATTTTATTTTTTTGAATATGCAATTAAAAAAATACTTTTAATTAACGAACTTTGGTACACTTTCTTTAGCCGGGCGCCTTTTGCGTTCGTCCTATTAAGTTTTCCTATTTAGGAGAACGAAATGTCGCCAATGGAACCATCCTAGGAAAACAGTTTAATAGGTAATAGATGGACTAAATTTTGTAGTAGCATTGTCCCACGCGAATCTTATATATTACTGTAATTAATATATTACTGTAAAATATATTAACTTAAATGTTTTCCTACTGAAGAATTAATCTGAAAATACTAATTAATTAATAAACTTTCTATGATGTCCTATTTTATTTTTGTGAATATGTAATTCAAAAAAATACTTTTAATTAATGAACTTTGGTACAATTTCTTTAGCCGGGGGCCTTTTGCGTTCGTCCTATTAAGTTTTCCTATTTAGGAGAACGAAAAGTCGCCTATGGAACAATCCTTGGAAAACAGTTTAATAGGTAATAGATGGACTAAATTTTGTGGAAGCATTGTCCCACGCGAATCTTTGGAAGAAGATGATAGATCAACGGGTATGGATCAATTGAGGAGAATGCGGTTAAGTTCAGAGACCCAGCTATATAACCCCGAAATTTACATGAATAAATATTGGAAACAAATTAACCACAAACTTTATTAGCTTTCTTCACAATCGCTCAAAATATTGAGCAGTTTCAATGAAGCACCGTATGGCGACATCAAATAATATTGAGGAACGGCATGCTGCCATTTGTAATCGTTCTCGCTGAATTTCTTGGGAGACGACAAAAATAGGGTACTTTTGAAGATATCGTGAACGACATTAAAAGATTTTGGTATCCTAAATAATTATTTACATAAAGTAAAAATGAATGCTTACTTATAGGCCTGCGACATCGACAACAAAACATCGATATTCAATATTAAAAAATCGATGCTAATAAAAAATCCCCCCAAAACCATGGATGTTTTTAAACATCGATGTTTTTAAACATCGAAGTTTTAGAACATCCATTTTTTTTAAAACTGGTTTAAAGTAACCCAACACAGGATAACCCAACACTGTAACACAACACAGGATTGGTTTCATATCAATAAAGTATAAGGCAAAGTTATTTAAAAGACTTTTTGAGTTTGGTTCAACATAGTTTAATATCAAAAAAATAATAAGAAAAATTTATTAACAAATCTTTTAGTTTCAAATTAAATAATACAGAAGAAAATTACATATATTTACACCAATTTGAAGTACTGATGCAAAACCAGGGTATGGAGGAAAACTGAACAAGCTTATTTTTTTTTCTGTAAATAACAATTATTGGGGCATATAATTATCATATGCTGTATATTTATTATTTACAGTTTTTTTTAAAAAAGGAGTTAACTTTTTTAATTGCCAATTGTCTCGTTGCTAGAGTATCGTTCCCTCTATGCATTCGTCCTTCTCAGAATACAGACTTACATTTGCTGAGTGAAAATTATGCTACGTGGTAATTTTTTTATTATGGTACTTTTTCATTTAAAAAACCATCGAGACAACGTAAAACATCGAGCACAAAACATCGATGTTATATATATATATATATATATATATATATAATAAATAAATAAATAAATAAAATCATCGGCTTCAATAAATCGATGTTTTGAAAACAACGACTTCGATGTCACATCCCTACTTACTTATATATTTTGTTCTTTCACGTACACGTATCATGGGAGTTAGAGTTAATTAAACAAAATGTGACTTAAGAACCATAGTTGTCGACATATAATTTGCGCACGGCTAACGGAAAAGTACCCGAACTTTCTATGATGTTATTCTTTATTTTTACACGTCTTTAGTTTTGAAAAATATCCTTATAAAATGTCTGTGCATAAAAACGTCTCAATAACCTTTATTAACATTAAAAAAAAAGTTTCAAAATTCATGTCTTGCATGCTATATTCTTAATACAAATATCTATATATATAAAACGCGTAGGTATGCGGTACAAAAATCGGCGATTTTACTACACTCCGAATGGCAACGGTTGCAACTACCAGATGTAAACATCAGCGGCCGACCGCGTGTCTGTAGTGGTTTGACGAGAGCACGTAATTTGGTACAATTTAATTGCTGTATTTTACACGTGAATAATTTTAATTTATTCACGAGATAATTTATTCTTTTGCTCCATCGGCTTTTCTAAATGTATGTAAGAGGACAAACTTTTGACAAAATATGTTTAGACCTATCAAATCCAGTGTTTAGTCATGGACAGTTGTATGTAGGTTTATCTAGAGTCCGTCCTTTTGATTCTGTCGTTATAGTATCTCCTATTTCTGAAATACTCAACTGTGTATATCAAGAAGTTTGAGGAATATCATAGTAAAATATTGATAACTGCATTATAATATCTTAATAGTAAGTAAGAGTTAATTGTCTACACTTTTTTAGTAGTATTTGCTGAATTTTTACTCCATTTTATAAGTGGAGAAATTTTCCCTACAATTTTTTATTTGGTATGATTAAGTGTAGATATCTGAATTGGGAACAATAGTACATATAGAGAGTGATGTAATTCACACTATATTTTGGTACTTGCTGAATTTTTACTTATTTTTTAATGAAAAAAATTGTGTTTAACAATTTCTTATTTGATGTAATGATAAAGTGTAGATATCTTAATTTTGAAAAATGTTACATACAGAGAGGAATGCAATTCTTAAAATCTTTGTTGTTGGGTTTCTCAGTCTTATCTTTAACTCTGTTCTGAAGTAATGGAAATTCATATTTGTTTTAATCACGATGTTTTAGAATCATCCTTATAGAGAATTTTGCAATGATTATAAATTTTTTGGCTGAGATCGCACTACCACTTAACAACGTATATTTATGACGACGGGTAATAGTAACATTCCTTACATACGTTTCTTTCAGTTGAGTTGTTTTGCAAAAGAAAATATAAAACTAAAAGCGACCATGCTGGTCGCGCAGCGGCTAGTTTTAAAGAAATGTACATTTAGAATAAGAAACTTACTTTGTTATATTTATATATATTATTTGAAATATACGGTTATAAAGGCCTTTCTTGTAAGGGGTCAAAATGACCCCTCTCCGTATTTCTAGGTATATCCGAAATGCCGTATTTCAAGTGTTAATAAAATTTTTTTTTTCCCAGCTGAATTTATTGATTCCACAGAAATCAGATTATTTAGTACGTATTTATTGAAAAAGCATTTTATTATACTTTATCAAAATAAAATACTTCTAAATAGGTAATCTGAGTACAAAATTTATCGTTAAGATAAATCAATTATTTAATTAGTAGGTTTCCATACTGAGAATCAATAACATTAATAATAAAAACAGCGTAAGAGAAATGCGAAGGGTTCTCGGATAAAATTGCATAAATTGATGTTGATAAATTGCGCAAAAAACAAACAACCTACATAAACTTCTTTTTTTGAAAAATGCATTTTCAGAAGGTTTCCGGTTATTATTTATTTGATCAGATTACAAATGATGGACTACATATTAAAGAAAAATCCTTCATTTGTCTTAGATGGAACATAATGATATTATCTTCTCACGTTTATTATAAAAAAATACATAAATTATATCTAAAAGAAATATAAATGTTTTTTTTCAAATTAATCTAAAAAAAAACATAATTTTACTTTTATATTCCCGATGTTTCTTTAAATCAAATTGATAAAAATTTGATTTGGATCTCAGCCAAATATTTTCCTGTTGTAATAAAGATTGAATATTGCATTTGTTTATTTTATATAAATTATGTATATTGAATAAAAAATAATTCCATGTAATCAGCAGTTTTGAAGTATTCATTCTTATAATTATGGCGTGTAACGTTAGGACAGAAATTTTAATAATCTGGTTAAGATTCAGAAAATGATCTATTGATATCCATCGAGGCATTTCGTCTGTAATATATATTAAGGGGACAGGGGACCTTCAAATTCGAATTTCTTTTATTTTCAGTTTTTAGCTCTATATACAAAATGAGAATAATTCATTTTCTATTTTACTACATTAAAAACCCTTAGAATTCAAAATAAGGAATTTTTAGCTGAATAATGCCTGTTTTGCAAAAAATATTTCAAAACTGCTAATGTTTTTCAAAAGGCTCCATGCGCATTCTATATTAATTAAAATTCTTAAATTTTGTATTATAAGTTTACCATATGTATGTAAATATAAATTTGCATTAATTTTTTTTTGTGTGTGATTCTAAAGTCTTAAATAATTTTTTTCTAGTCTGCCTGTTATTTTTTTTATATTTTTACTTTATTTTATGGTCTATAAATTTGAAAAAAAAAATGTGATTTAAAGAATTATGCACAGTTTTGTGATAAACACTTCAATTAACAATTCTGAGAAATTTGGTAGATATCAGAAGAAAATGAATATGCATGGAGCCTTCTGAAAAATTCTAGCATTTTTGAAGAATTTTTTGATAAATTGGTGTTATTCCCCCACAAAATACTTATTTGTGAATTCTAAGTATCTTTAGTGTAGTAGAAAAGAATATGAATTATACTCATGGGGCATATAGAGTAAAATATTGGAAATTAAAGAAGAACAAGATTGAAAGTCCCTTGTCCCCTTAACTAAAATATTTCCTGTTCAATGAATTTAATGCCGAAATTTTCAAAAGAAGAGTATTACACTTGCATGCATGTAACTACACTGGAATATGTTTGATTTCTGAGACATGTTCTTTTTAGTTTAGACTCGAGTATCAAATTGTTTACGGTACGGGGCACTTTTATTGATTCTGTTAGAAGGCTTTACAATATTTCTGTTTTGTCAAATTGCTACTAGTATCTCTTCCATTATTAAATGTAAAAGCCGTTTTTTATATTTCTATTTTCTAAAACTCATTTGGAGGTATCTATATATTTAAGTTTATAGAGAAATTTATAGCTCACTTCTACCCAGACTTGGGTGTATATAATTTGAAGTGGCACTCTAAATGAATTTGATGCAAACACAGTTTATACATGAAACAATGTTTATTCAATTCGTTGTACATATAGAATTTGCTTTTACAGCAATAAGCATACGTACCACTTGTACGGAATATATAAATACAGCTTTCAAGAACAATATATTTTCAATACTCACAACCCAGCAGAGAGTCAAACCAGCAGTACTGCCACGTAAACTTTGGGCCTGCTAAGTACTAGCGCAGGATAACACCTTTTCAACCTTAACAACTTTTTTTTATTAATGACGCTGCATGATATTTATACCAAGCGCGTATGCCGAAATTAGCATATCCCAAGCAGCTTCTTTAATTCATTCACTCAAAAGTTCGATTCTTGTGAATCGAATCTTGTGTATACCTTACAAGTTGCTAAGCCGATCCTATGGGCAGTCCATGAGAAAAAACTGCTGCATCCATTTACGTCATTTTGGTCTTAAACGAAAAATTTCAATCAATAGATGTGTCAGATTTGGTTATTTTAACCGCAGTTTTTATTAATTTCGGATAATTTAGACTTAAAAATTGCTTTCTGCGCATGCTCAGGGACATGTTTAAATCTTGCTTTAGATACTTACTGAGCACGAGGCAGCATAAACGCCTTAGTTTGCTCTATCCGAGGAATCTGTCTAGCTCTCTCTCTGCCATTTTTATTTTTAATTATGTTTGCGATATATAGAATTTAAACCTGACGGAAATTATTCATTTCGCGCTGTCGAGAAACCATATTTATCTTTATTGGGTTAAAAACTAATTTTTTAAAGTGCATTTCCTTATTCTGAAAATTATGATTTTCAAAATTTAGCAATGATGTGATGAGTATAATTTTCAAAATTTAGCAATGATGTGATGTGATGAGTATAGTTTTCAAATTACATTTATTTACAATCCAATCGTCACATTTCGACGGGCACCAACTAGTAGGTATTAAGTAACACAATGCTTTGAAAAGAAATAAACTAAATGCAAGGATCCTTGTGTTACGTTAACTGACATTTTGGTGAATGATGAAGCGACATTTGTAATGGTTCAGTGCAAGACCCTTAATCAATAATTTTCATTGTCAAATGCAAATTATATAGCAATATCGCTGAGTTGGGACATCGGGATATACAGATAACAAATAACACAGGGCCTTAAAAGGAAAGTTACGAATGCAAATTTCCACGGGCAGTTATGATTTTGAATAATCTGGTTAAAATTGCAAAAAACAAAAGGATATTGATATCCATTGAGGCATTTCGTCTGTAAAATATATTAACGTTAATGTTTTCCTACTGTAAAAAATATTAACTTAATATATTACTGTAAAATATATTCACTTAATATATTACTGTAAAATATATTAAGTTAAATGTTTTCCTACTGAAGAATCTTGCATGTATGGTACGTTTTGCTCTAAGTGCAGGATTTCTGTTTATTTCGTTTGACTGTCGTTGTATTCTTCCTGTTGAATTATTTACATTTTACTAGTTATAATTGGAAGAAACTAATGTAAAGATCCTTGTGTTACGTTAACTGACCTTTTAAAGAACGATGTAGCGACATTTTTAATGGCTCATTGCAAGACCTTTATCAATACTTAGTATTGTCAAATGCAAATTAGATAGTTATATATCTGAGTTGAGACATTGGGATATATAGATAACAGATAACACAGAAATTTAAAAAGTAAAATTGCTAATGCAAGTTTCCACGTGCAGTTATGATATCTGTCATTAACGAGAATGGTATAGTAAGTGTTACTTTCAAAGACTCAGTGTAAAACTTAGTAATATCTAATGCGAATTTGATAGTACTGTCTCGGAGTTGGGGTATTGAGAGACATAGGTAATAAATAACAAAGTGCTTTAAAAAAATAAACTAATACAAGGATTATTGTGTTACGTTAACTGACATTTTGGAGAACAATGTAGCGACATTTTTCATGGCTCATTGTAAGACCTTTAATGAGTACTTAGTATTGTCAAAATCAAATTAGATACTAATACCTATGAGATGGGACATTAGGATATATAGATAACAGATAACACAGAGCTTTAAATGGGAAAATTGCTAATGCAAGTTTCCACGTGCATTTATGGTATCTGTCATTAACGAGAATGGTATAGTAAGCGTTACTTTCAAAGACTCAGTGTAAAACTTAGTAATATCTAATGCGAATTCGATAGTACTGTCTCGGAATTGGGATATTGAGAGACATAGGTAATAAATAACACAGGGTTTTCAAAGAATAGTAACTAAAACAATGTTCCTCGTGCAATTAAAGTAACTGATATTAAGGAGAATGATGTATTTTTTTTCCATAATAAAGTTATGGACAGTGCGAAACCTCAATCAAATTGTTTTATTTGGTTTGAAATTTCAATGAAAGTATACTATTCATTTGAGAGCTTGAAGATCAAGATTATTGCAGATTTTCTAAACCCAAGAATGAAAGTAGTTTTACTCTTAAAAATTTTGAGTACGCCAACATTTACTTTCAACTTTTCTTCCCTATTTGCACGTGTTTGTATCTATTATGGAAAGAGAAAGTTTGTTTTTCAAGTAGACAGTATTTATTTATCATTACCTCTTACAACATATTATTAATTTTAGTTCAATTCTTGTAGCAATTCTTCAGTTCTTAAATAATTTTTATTGCCCTATAAACTTTACAGTAATACTTTGAAAATTATTTAATTAATGTCAGGTTGCAAAGACGTAATAAATTTTATAACAATGCAGTTCTTAAAGGTATTTAAAACAGAGTTTTTGCTTTAATGTGTCTAGCTTTGTATAAAAGAACACGAATAAATAAAGTTTTTGACGTCGTACTATTCTTGTAGTTTACGTTTTACTCAAACGGAAGAAAAACTTTGAATTAAATTATTTTTTTCTTGGTTTAAATGTTTGTTGCACGCAAGGAAATTGACTAAAATTGCTGTAAATCCCCTAAAATGGCTGTAAATGTTATTATGTGATATTTTTGTTTTAATATTATTGCTTCAATGTAAATTATACAAACAAATTATCCCTATTTTATTAACTAGAATCGGCTATTTTCTTGTTTCAACAAATGTAGTCTACACTCGTTATTTGTACTTTATAGAAAAATGACAATTTTTTCTCCACCTACACATGTCCGTGGATAAGAAAACAAATTTTTACTCATATTAAATGACCACCTTTGATACGATTATGGAGATATAAAGTAATGAAAAACTTTCATTATTTTAAAGTAATTCTAATGCACTGCTCACAATTAGAATTGCAACACCATGAAGGAAGGTTGATACAAACGTCAAATTCGCATGAAAGGAAAAAGATGCTGGGATATGCAAATGATTAGCATTTAAGCTCAATCGAACAACGCAGGAAGTAGAAACGGCATCTCAAACTCTGTATAATAGGAAAGGTTGCGCAGTGGGTTTCTCATTCGGAATTCGCATTTAAATGTTGGCTGTTTGTGAGAAGATCGTGGTATTCCTTATATAAGGAGGAGAAATGGCTATCAGCACGTATCGGAATTCAATAGCGTCAGGATCGTGGCCTATCAAGAGTAAAATCTATCATTCTGCGATATTGATAGTTGCACTGGTCGGAATTCAATAACCCTTTAACGGGCACAAGCCGTTTTCTTTCAAGATTTACATTTTGCGGTATAATTAGAGAAAATAAGCTCATTTATGACCAAAAAAAGTATTTTTTTAATTTTGTTGTTGTGGCTGTTGTTTATAACAAGGGTGGTAACATATTTACCACCGCCCAATACAAGCAATGACATTTTACCGACTTATTCAATAGAAAAAAATATGAAATACAAATAATTTCACAAATAAATATGGATTTTTGTAAAGATATTTATTAGCAGTTATTTCAAACTTAAAAATATATTAATTACACATGAAATAAGTGGTAGTAAAACCAAATACAATGTAAATTACAAATGTATTATTTTTAATTATTCTGATGAAACAGCATAAAACAAGGAGCTGCACACAATGGAACATGACATGTTGAATATAACACTTTTGTCCGTTTCTGGTTAGTTTTGGTGCTACAGTGTTTGCACCTTCTGTATGTTTGCCCTTTTTCTGGCATGTGTGTACCAACATTAGTTGTTCTGATTTCCTGTGGAATGCCAATTTCCTTTTTCGTTGCAACCCATCTTGGTTGCAACTTTCGCTTTTTACTGCAAAATCCTCCTATTAACCCACGAGCTATTCTTAACCTAACTTCTAGATGCGAATTTCTAGCTACGTTATGATAAGCCACATACAATACATAGGAATTTACTAAACTAGCATCTTAAAGAAAGTAAAATAACCTATGCCACCACTTCTTTGATCTTCTACTTGAGCTATACGAAGATTTCAAATGGTTAAATTTATCCACTCCCCCCATACTTCTTGTATAATCTGCAATTGCTTTTGGGCAAGCAACATTCTTTTTAGAGCCATCTTTATGGGTTCTACTTACTTCTGTCATTTCATTCATATTATGAGCTGTTGAAAGAAGAGTAACAACCTTAGTATCCCGCCATTGCACTGCAACAGTGTCTGTACATGCCAACATCAGCGATTCATGTTTTTGGTAATTTTTCTTTTTTTTCATGGGTTCAGGAAGGAATTTTCTACCAGTTCTGATGGTACCAATGGCGTATATGTTTATTGATATCTTCATTTTCGGAATCTTCAGGATCCGAAGGCAGAGCAAAATAAAGAGCTAGAGCTTCTTCGGCGCTTAGACTTTTCTTTTTTTCAATGCTTCCATCTAAAATATTACAAATATACATTGTAAAATATACATTGAGTTACTTTCTTTTATTTAAAATCACTTGAAAAGTCTTATAAAAATATTACTTTTGTTACATTCAATTTCGAATTATTTCTATATCTAATATTTCTAATATTTATGTATTCCAAAAAAATCGCTAAACTATGCTCAATTATATTAGTAATAATAAATTTTATAAGGAAATGATGTAATATATAAGTATAAGCATAAATATAAACATATAAATCAAGTACTATGCTAAGCAAAATGCATTCCTGAAACAAATGAATCAGTTGCAATCCAGGAGGTGGTAAATTATATACCACCCCTAAAATCGCTATGCAGGCAATGGTAAATATGTTACCACCAATTATAAATACGTACAAATAAAAATATTTCGCATTAATTTTCAAAACACTTAATAAAATCTAGCTATTATATCTTCAAGATACACAAAATATGATTACATAACTTCTAACGTATTTTTATTCATAATTACACTGAGAGATAGAAAAAAACACGTGCTTACCTTCGACATTTTGCTCGCAAACTGATAAAAAGAGGAAATTTAGCAGTTTACGCTGTCCCTACTGCCATCTACCGGCTGAAACGTGAAGCGCTGGTTCCGAAGGATGTTTTCTGCTATGGGTCGATGGTAAATAATTTTCCACTTAGTGCTGGGAATCACAAAAGGTGGTGGTAAGATATGTACCACCGCCTTAAAAAGGGATAACTGTCATGCGAATATGGAATCGGTGGGTTCAGGAGGGCCATACTGAACGCCATGCAGGATATCAAGGGCCTCCAGCCGCTAACGCCCGAGAGGACACACGTGTTGTCAGGTCGGCCTTGCAGGATCGTACAGCCACATCACGGACCTTGAGTCAGGAAATGGTCTTGTTTGCAGCACGACATGTAGTTGCACGGACAATGCTACGATGTCCTAGGCAGCACGGACTGTCTGCACGGTGACCATTTTTGCGGCTTCCCTTGACACTGTAGCATAGAGACTTGCGACGACAGTGGTGAGCCCAATGGTCAAACTGGATACAGGAGTGGCACCACGTTGTGTTTTCAGACAAGTCCCATTTCTGCATGCAGCATCATGATGGACGTATCCGTGTCTGGAGGCACCGAGGAGAACGCAGGTGGCCTGCTTGCGATATCACCATACAGGCCCTGCACCCAATGTGATTGTATGGGCAGCCATTGGGTACACTGCACCCGGTGTGATTGTATGGACAGCCATTGGGTACACAACACGATCACCTCTTGTTCGCGTCGTCGGTAATCTGAACTGCCAGCGTTACATTTCTCAGATCTTAATGCCGGTGCCTGTGCCCTATCTTCAAAGCCTCAGAGATGTCATCTTCCAACAAGATAGCTCAAGACCTCATGTTGTCCGGCGTATCCTTACCTACCTGGACACAGATGGTGTTGGACTGTTGACCTGGCCGACACGTTCTCCCGATTTCTCACCCACTGAAAACATCTGGTCATGGGTTGCTGACAGACTGGGACGTCACCGCATTCCAGCCACTACGATTAATGAAGTGTGTCATAGACGTGTAACACCATGAAATGACTTGCCCGTATCTGTCAAACAAGTTAGGTATCGAGCCTAACGAAAATCGAGCTCTAACCCGGCTCTAATCGAGCTCTAATCGATGCCTTAACGGGTTAGAGCGTCTTTAGCTGTCAGATGCGGCCGCTGTGTGTACTAATTTGGACCATGTATACCCCCATATTGTTTACACACTTAATAATGTGTTCTTCCTACATGCTGTATACATACAATAAGTAAAGTTTTGTTATACGCTCTTCTTCCTGGTGTTGCAATTTTAATGTTCACCAAGAGGTGAAAATTAGCCAGCAGTGTATAATATAACTCTGATATTATAATCCCCGAAGATAAAATGTGTTACTGTAATAGTCAATGTACACAACGTCTAAGAGCTGTACTACAAGTTCTGCGTAATTTTATTTACAAGTAGAGAAGAATTGGAGCAAAAGCTTTAGCAAATAGTATTAGTTTTAATCCTCAGTATTTAGCTTTAGCCGATAATGAAGTTCAATAATTACTCCAAAAATTATTCGCAAAATTAATTAATAGTAGGTAAAATATATCGCAAAATTAATTAGCGATTTGTTATCATTAGTTATTATTAGCGATTACGATAGATGATTAGTGTTTGAGAGAATTAATTTTCATTAACAGCTTGAAAAATAAACAGAAAACAATAGAACACAATTATTTACTATTATAAATGAACTTCTTGTAGGGATTATGGTGTGGTGAAGAAATAAAAACTTTCTTTGTTCTGAAGAAATCAAAATATTACTAATATACTATGATTCCAATATTATTAACGATGAAAATGAAATATGTTTCTATGGTAACAAATGCATATATATATATATATATGTGTGTGTGTGTGTGTGTGTGTATGTGTGTGTGTGTGTAATATGATGAGCCCCTGACCTAGAACGATCGGTTTACAGAAGATTGGGCCACCATATTACGTGGAAGACGTTTTTAAATGGTAGTCAAGTGGCCGGGAGCAATGCTGGCACAGCAACGTATTAATTTAATTTTTTATTGAGAGGGACGGCAGCACAACCTCTTGGGGCAACGGCAGATCGGGAAAGCCCTTCCACCCATGGTCTCACTCCTATTTATAACTTTTTCAGGATGCCTTGTCACATGGTTTTAAAGAAAGAAGTTAATTGGCTAGTTGTTAGCGGTGACGTTATACTTATATAATCCTGCGCAAACTAGTACGATTCTAGGCCCCCACGCCGCGCAGCCCCTTTGTCTGTTAAACCGGAGTGAAACTTTAAACGAAAATTGGCTCGATCGCCCGAAGCAATTTAGAAATCTAGAATTTAAAAGAGTTATGAGTTTTTTTATGTTATATATATATATATATATATATATATATATATATATATATATATATATATATATATATATATATATATATATATAATTGAACCGTATGATGTTTTATTGCTTATTGAAGAACAAAGCCCCGATTTTAGAAAGAAAAAGATTATCAAATAACTATAATACCATACGAGATACCTCCTAAGAAGTCAAAGTTTAATTAAATTTCAAATGTAATTTATATCACTAAATCTATCTCAAATTTAAATATTTTAATCATTGTAGTCCTTAGAAATGCCCATAGAAAACTCATGATTAGCGAAACTTTGCAGCAGATCGGTGCATGTATAATTTAATTTGCCGAGCATATCGGTCTTGGAGGTAATTTGATTTGCGATGATCCGTAAATTGGGTCATCGTGCATTCGAAGCAGTGACTAGTGCATATGAAATTAAATTTGTTAGATTTACACGTGGTTTCGCCAGTTCGAACCTGCTGTTTGTTCCGCAAATAAAATATTTTTTCGTGGACTTTATTAATGAAAAGTATAACATTTGACAAATTGGTATAGTAATGTTATGATATATACAAGCCCACCGATTCCACACACACACATGCATATATATATATATATATATTTATATATATATATATATATATATATATATATATATATATATATATATATATATATATATATATATATATATATATAGCTTACAAATGTAAATAGAGAATTTTAATAATTCTGGAAAAAAGCTATTTAAGAAAGCGTAAATAAAATTTAGGCGCTAACCCCTTCGGCCCTGAAGTCCTATTATTAGAACACATCTTTACATTACTCTATATTCCTCATTTTCAAGACTTTTAACCCCAAAACCGAGTGTCTTACTAATAATGCATAGAAGAATAGCTGTACGCTATTATTTTTGTTCAGTAGATCGCAGTACGTCCCCAGCAGAGAAGATAATGGAAGCGTCTAGCCATTTGCAGCCAAAAGGTAAATGCATCTTTTATTAGTTCTCAAAATATTATTATATATAATTCCTTGCAACTTTAAAAAATTCCATAGTACAAATTAGACTCTTTATGCCCAATTCTGTGCATTTAACTAAAAAATTAATTAGAAATTGCATTACAAAAGGAAATCTAATATTTTTTCTACTAATAGGACACCAGGCCTTAGAGCAAACAAGGTGTATTTTTATACATGTTCTATTAATAGTACACCAGGTGCCTATTAGTACAAAACTTATATTTTGTTTTAGAATAAAACAATATTTTCTCTAAAAAATTGAGTTTTACGTATAATTTGGATATTTTAAGGTTTTTATTTAATAATTAACTGTATATTTTTGTCTGTTTATTCCTAATTACCCACATTGAAATTCATTTTTATTCCTTTGTAGGCAATATGTGAAGTAAAAAGTTGTCCTTGAAAGAAGCCATTCAATGCTTAAACAATCTAGAGTATTCTGATTTAGAAGATATAAACTTAGATGGGTCTGAAGATGCATGGCTTTCAAATTCTCCTGATTTGTCTCACCTGATATCAGATGAAGAGAAGAAGGTGCATCTACGCACAAGCGAATCACCCGTCGCATCTACCCGTCGCCTCTTGACACATTTTGGTGTCGATTAGTCCACCCCCTCCAACGTGGGGGAAGTATTTCGTGGCTTTGATCATTCGTCTTAAAACCGCTATCCGGGGTGGTCTGAGGCGAATCTTCAAAGGCGCGAGGGACGCCATAAAATCTCCTCTCGGTGACGGAACCAAAAAATCACTGCTTTCCCCTACACTTCGCTCTCTGTTTCACGAATGTGTGCTTGCAGGGTGATAGTGAAGACGAACATGATGCAACTACTACAAAAATTGTTAAAGAAAAGAAAAAATCTATTAGTTGGGCTAAATCATATCATTGAAAGCAAGTCCAAGGCAACAGAGATGCAAATTGGAAGGTTTTTCATACAAAACTATTTCATTTTGTGAGAAATGTGACGTATTTTTATGTTATCATGCACAAAGAAATTGTTTCAAAATGTTTCACACAAAATAATTGTAAACTGTACTTAAAATAAATTTTCACTTTTGCTTAATTATAGCCTGGTGTCCTACTATTAGAACATTTTTTAATTAGTTTGGTAATTGGCAGAACGTTATAATATTTTATATTTAAGATACTTACATATAGTGCAGCATATCTAACAACTCATTGATTTTTTATCTGCCCAATTAAAAATTCAGGGCCGAAGGGGCTAAGCTGCTCACAAATTTTTATTACATAATATTAGATAGCATTCCAACTAATACGCACTTCATGCCTATAATAATAGACCTAATTAAAAAAAGGTGCTATAGTTATTGTATTGTTTTTCTCGATAGTGAGAAAAAAAGTTGTAGTAAATTATATTGTATTGCCGATTATGCAAACAAAATTTTTTTATAACATACCCTTGTATAAAATACTAAATCAAAATATCAGTTACTTTCCTATTAACAATGTAAAAATTTATAATAGTTTACGGTATAGTAGGCCGATTGGTCGCTATATTTTCAATTATAATAATATATCTAAAAATTTGGTCAAGGAAGCTCTAGGAAAATGTAAGTGTATTAATAATATGATTGGTTACAATGAACACTACAGCCACATTCTAACTGGTAACACTAACATAACCGATAATACTGCGCTGTCAAATTTTAATGAATAATGGTACAGGCTTTCGTATTGGTTACAAAAATGAGCGTAATCCAATTTTTTTAAGCAAAATCTTGAGCAATTTATTTATAAGACAGCTATGACTAATAGTATGCCGATTAGTACATTTGAACAATGGAAACATCATATTATTAATGATTTTAAAACGGCTTATCTAAGTTTAAGGTACAATGATAAACTAATAAGTTTAAAAAATATGATACCGTCTATTAAAGCTTTACAGGACCAATTTGCCATAACTTATGTAGATAAAGTTTCATCGAATTATGCATTTATATGTAAAAAACTATATTGTGAAAGCTTAATTATGTGCTATAATGATAACAAGATATATCATAAACTGAATCCTGAACAGAGTACTATACAAAATCGTATAAAGGCATTATATCGCCATGCAGGGTATGAAACGAAAAACATTAAATTCCCTTATTTAGTATTAACCCCTAAATTTCATAAGTTTCCAGTTTAATTTAGAACTGTTACTGTAGGATGCAATACTTATTCAACTCTATGAAATAATAAACTTTTAAATCTTCTAAAAATAGTTTATAAAGGGTTAATTTCCGAAGGAAGTTATTTCATAAATAATAGCTATGAGGTAGTTAAACAACTAAAACGTAAAGGTGGTATCACTGGATTAAAAAGTTATGATTTTACACAACTGTTTAACTCTATTGACTTGAAGGACCTATACAATATTAGTTTATACGAACAGTATGATTTACAATCTTATATTACCATAAGTAAATACCGTGCACTTCTGGACCTAGTCCTGTACGAAACTATACTTTATGACGGAAATTGTTTCTATAAACAAATTAAAGGTATTCCTATGGGAGGTGGATGTTCATTTGAATTAGCAGACATCTACCTTCATTTCTATGAACGAGGTGTCTTGATATTAAATGAACTACTGTACTTCAGATATGTAGATGATATACTGGTTTATTTTAACGATAATTTAACATCTTCAGAAATTATTTTTTATCCAGAAAATCTTAATTTGGTTCGAACTGAAATAGACAATGAAAGCAATTTTGTATTTCTAGACTTAAGTTTGAAAGTAAATAAACAAAATAACGTCTCGTTTTGTCTTTATGATAAACGGGATCATTATAATTTTAATACAGTTAGGAATTATGTCTTGGAATAACGTTCTTCATAAAAATATAAAACGTAATGTAATAATAAACCAGTTAACGCGTTGCCTACGCTTACATTCAAATGTAATAAACATGGATTTTAGAATAAAGAAATACATAAAATTAGCTTCTGAACAGGGTTTCTCTATTAAATTCATTACGTCAATCATAACACAGTTTTTTAATCTAAATAATACAGTTTGTAGGCAACGTTTCATCTTATAGTTGGCAACAGTAATACCCTATTTTTGACTATAAAAGTGTGTGTGTTGGTGAGTAGTGACGCTGGCTTGGTGAGGTGGTATATCCTTAAATGTATTGATGTATTTTATTTTTATTTTTATTTTTATTTTTATTATTTTTATGTATTTAGTTTCTTAGCGTTTTAATTAATATTATTTAATGATAACTATGGTTTAATTTGTTTGTCTCACTTTAATTGTTTTCACTCTTTTTTATCTATAAGGTTTTGGTGGTGTAGCCGACCACCGGGAGTGTTTTCCGGAAATAAAACATGTTTAACCGGGGATGGGGGGGGGGGTCACAACTCCCTCCAGTCATCAACTACAACACCTCCATTTCCTTTCTTATTTAGTACTTTTCTATTTTACCGTATTGTTATCTGGGTTTACGGTATTATTATGTCACAACATCCCCTATAGTTCGTTATTTTTCAACTATCTAATTAATATGTATGTATGTATGTATGTATGTATGTGTGTGTGTGTGTGTGTGTGTGTGTGTGTGTGTGTGTGTGTGTGTGTGTGTGTGTGTGTGTATATATATATATATATATATATATATATATATATATAGTTAGTTAATCCAGGATATACGCCATGGACAAATCAGCATAGGATTCCGCTTGATGGCGCTCCGACTCACTTGGCCAATGAGAAACAGGCGCAAGGAACATGCTGTGCATGGCTTCCGGTGCAGTTCCAATATAATATTCGTAGTGTTTGCATGTACTTAACCTGTTGGGATATGTTCGGCCGTTGTAACTTCAAGGCACTAAGCCTTTTGTAAATATTTCTGTACATAGTTTAATTAAATGTTAGTATTCTTTAAGTGTTATTATTTAGTAATAGTTCTTCGAACGGCGAACTATCCCACATGTGGGGCTCGATAACGGATTACCCGGTACCAGAAAATTCGCCACTATTAAATTATGAGATGTCTAACTCCAGAACCAACGCCCAGATTTCCGCCATTTTTGGAATGAAGCAAGAACATTGAATACTGCAGTGTATTTTAAGCTGATTAGCTCTTTCGTCGCCTTCAAGTGGGGACGTTTGACTTCAAGCTGCCTTGAAGTGGGAGCTGCGAATCGCCAGAATACCTCGATTGTGTCCACAACCATTGACCTCATCGCTATATCAGGTAGGATCTATCCAATTTATTTCAAGTAAAATATTTTCTGCAACTGTTTGATCGAATTGTTACTTCCGAAAATTCTCAAGAATACTAGAAAAGATGATTTACTGCGAGTAATTTCAGAAAATGGCGAAACACCGCCTGAAAATGCTACGGTTTTACAATTAAGACAGGTCATCGAAAACAGCCAGATTTTTTAAGGAAAAAATGAATATGTAAGGGATTTGTTAACCGCAGCGGTGGAGGATCGTTTGCAAGAAAATTCACATTTAGCTGAGAAGGAACTTGAGAAATTACACTTCGATCAGGAACTTGAGAAATTATGCTTAGGTTAGGAAAATGAGAAAATTAAATTAGAAAATGAGAAAATCAAGTTAGAAAATGATCGGATTCAAAATGAAATAGCATTTGAATTACAGAAGCTAAAAATAGCAAACTCTGAACTTTTGTTGCAGAGCGCGGGAACACAACAAAATTCAAATTTGAACGGTAATCAACCGTTAGCACCCAGTGATTCCCACCCACAAATTGAACATTTGATTACAAGTATTCGTACATTGACTGTTTCGGTGCCAACCAATCCCGAGAATTTTCACTTATATTTTCAAATTGTGGAACGTGCGTTTCAAACTAAAAAGGTACCACCCGCATTTCAAGCTGAAATTCTTCTAAATTTATTGGGTACAAAAAGTCGCCATGTTTTACTCTATGCTACCGAAGAGGAATTAAAGGACTATGCTAAGATTAAAGCACTAATTTTGCGCGAATTCCAATCGACACCTCAACAATGTTTGAATAACTTCAGAAAAGCTTCGCGCTATAAAGACGAATCACACGTACAATTTGTTTCCCGACTTTCTACTATTTACGATTATTATCTAAAATTACGCGGGGTAACTGATTTTAAGGGATTATATGAATTGATTGTATCTGATAGACTGTTTGCCTCATTAGATAAAGAAACTTCCTCACACATTGCCATTAAGCAAGGAGAATTTTTTTATAAACCTATAGAAATGCCAAAGGAAATTGATCTATTTTATGTATCCAAAGGGAAAAGTTTTAGTTGGGACGAAACTAAATATTTTCAAGATCGCGAACCTAAATACAAAAATTACCCACCGCAAGAACATCGCACCTCAGAGAATCGTACTACAGTTCTAAGTAAAAATGTTCACCATAACAATGATAAATGTTGCTTCATCTGCAATTCGAAATATCATCTCGCAAAATTCTGTGACAAACGTAATGCAAAGCCTTTCAATTCCGTCAGTCGTGTTGAAATCCTGAATCAACCCACCACATCTGAGTTACAGTTCATTGAAGTCGACATTGGAAATCAAACCGTTAAGTGAACCTTGGATTCAGGAAGCGAACTTTTTGTAATCAATCCCCTCCACGTTAATAATTTTAATTATATAGGCCGCTCTATTAAGTTAGAAAGTGCTTTCGGCAACACCATATGTGCAAAATTAGCAGCTTGGGATCTAAAACTTCCAAACGAGAATAAAAAGCGAATTATAGTAGCAGTTTCTGAGAAATGTAAATATCCGTGTACTGTTCCAGCCAAAATAATTATGCCTACAATTCCAGAAAATCACGATATCGCGGGTGAAAGTTTTATTCCTTCAAAAGTTGACCCAATTGTACAAAAATCCGTCCACACAGGAAGTCATAAATCTTTACAGCCGGAGAGTTCATCAAGGTCATGATTCGAACGCTTACCACTCGAAAAGGGACAACAAAACTCATTTTCTGAAAATTTATTATCAGATAGCATGTTAGATGATATTAATTGTGTAAATACTAGTATTCGTAAAATGCCTGAAAGTGATATTTCCTTAAATGCAAATGTGTCCCGATGTACATATAATGATACTAAACCTGAATTTTCAAATGTGAATTTATGTGAAATGTATAATGTAGCATCTCATTCAAATAGTAGAATTACTGAAGAACCCAAAGTTAATTTACTATGTCAAGTGTTTAATGTAACAGAATCTGTTGAAAATAATGTAGATTTAAGCCATTTACTCAATGAAGAATTGCGTCATCATGTCTCAAAATTAATATCTGAATACCGTCCAATAAAAAGGCCTCAGCACAAAATTGAAAAATATTCTTCTTATGACTTAGAAGTACTAGCTGTCATTAAGACGCTAACCAAATTTCGGACTTACCTGTTACGCTCTAGGTTCAAAATTATTACTGACTGTGCTGCGTTCAAACAAACTATGTCTAAAAAAGAATAATCCCTAAGATAGCTAGAGGGCCATTGATTTTAGAAGATTTCGATCATGAGATAATCCATCGAGCTGGTACACAAATGCATCATGTTGATGTTCTTAGCCGGTACCCCGTGATGAACATCACGCTACAAGATGATTCTCTAACATACAAAATCATAAAAGCTCAAGCTACATATGAATACATTCAAACTCTCATAACGTTATGCAAAAACGCCAAAACTACTGAGTTTATTGTGAAGAATGGCGTCCTGTTCAAAGTAAAGGATGACCGAGCCTTACTTGTTATCCCCTAAAAGATGCAAACTGAAGTTGTACAAATGTGTCATTTACCAGGACATTTTGTAAGCACAAAAACAGAACAAATTTTGAAACAAGACTTCTACATGCCAAAAGTGAAAACGAAAATCAAAAGTATCATTGCGAATTGTATTGAGTGTATACTGTGTAATAGAAAAAGCGGGAAAAGCGAAGGATTTTTGAATCCGATTCCCAAAGAGAACTTACCCATAAACACGTACCACGTAGATTTTATCGCACCAATGCCCTCATCATAAAAAAAGTATCAGCACATTTTTACTGTGGTAGATGCATTTACGAAGTATGATGCATTTACGAAGCATTTACGGAAGTATGGCTTCTTTTCCATCCGTTTGGTGCAAACCGCATCTTTTTTTCTTTATTCGTTTTCGAATTATTCATTTTTAAAGTTCGTCCTGACTTTTGGATCACCCGGTATATAAATATACAGTATGCCCACTAAAGTCCCTTCCCACCCTCTTAACTTCGGAACGGCTGCTGCTATATTCATAAAAGTGGTGTCTAGGTATAGTAAAGTAGCCATGCGTTACTGAATAAAACCATCTACCGCTCCACCTGGTGGAAAACTGCGGAGTTAGCAATCCTATCTCGAAAACGGAACGAGATAGGGGAAATAAGTAATTTACAAAGTTGTAGAAAATCATCGATTTAGTACAAATAGATACTTTGGGTACATTAATGGAAAAAATAGAGCGGTGAAAACGCGCATTTGTTTTTTCGTGATTTCCTACATTGTGACGTGACAAAACGATCTGAGAAAGAAAAAAACAACTAGTTTTAACAATATACCTTTATTTGAGATGTTCAAACTTCTCACAGTCATTGCGGTGTCGTGTTTTGCTCGAAAGATAATCATTTCTCCTTCCGTTCAAGTTTTGTGACATCACAGTGTAGGAAATCACGAAAAAACAAATGCGCTTTTTAACCATTCTATTCTTCGCATTAATGTCCACAAGGTGTCTTTTCTTACTAATTCGATAATGTTCTACAACTTTGTAAATCACCTTTTTCCTCTATCTCATTCCGTTTTCGAGATAGGAAAGCTAACTCCGCTGTTTTCCACCAGGTGGCGCGGTAGGTCGTTTTATTCAGTAGCACATGGCTACTTTACTATACCTAGACACCAGTTTTATGAATATAGCAGCAGCCGTTCCGAAGTTAAGAGGGTGGGAAGGGACTTTAGTGGGCATACTGTATATACAGGATGTCCCAAAACGACCGCATAAACTCTGAACGGCTAGATTCCTCGTTGGGAGTACATGAAAACTGCCCAAAGAAGCGTTCCTGTACGATCCATAGTTTACGAGAAAAATACGAAAACAAAGTATGACGTCACTGCCGGTGCAAGAAAAAAACACTTTATTGGACATATCAACAACAATATTTGCATATCTTTCCAGACGATAATGTTTAAAACGTTCGCCGGGCATATCGCGTCATGCATACGCGCGTGCCATGGAATGACGTTAAGCCGCCGTTGAACTGGTATTTAAAAGACTGCATCTTGCAGCTACCGGTAGTCTTCGTATGGTGACCATGTACTCCGTTCGTGACTACTGCGACATGTACTTGATGTACGGCCGATGTAATAGAAATGCCTTACGAACTGCTAGGGAGAATGCCCGTCGATATCCGTCCCGCCGTCCTCCCGATGTCAACGTCATCCGTAGGCTGGACGACAGACTGCGAAATACGGGAAGTTTCTTGCCAACAGCCAATCTTCACGATGCTGGAAGACCGCGGAGCGGCCTGACGGTAGCACAGGCGGATGCAATACTGCAGCGGGTAGGAGAGACGCCCGAGGTAAGCACAAGCGCATTAGTCCGTGAGATGACTTCGATTAAAAGTACTGTGCACAGGCTTTTACGGTCTGAGAGGCTACACCCATTTCGGTACGCAACCGTGCAAGGTCTGAAACCAGATGACTTTCAGAAACGCGTGGCCTTCTGTGAATGGCTGTTGCAGCAACAGGACACAGATAATGGTTTCATTGCACATATCCTGTGGACTGATGAATCATGTTTCACTCGTGATGAGGTATTCAACCATCACAACAGCTATAGGTGGTCCCAGGTCAATCTCATGCAATCCGGCCGCAGAAACATCAGGAACGGTGGTCTCTTAACGTGTGGGCCGGCACACTCGGGGATCGCCTGCTTGGACCATATCTGTTGCCTGAACGGCTCTCGGGGCAGTCGTACTTGGTGTTTCTCAATGAGGTCTTAACCGAGTTCCTCGATGACATACCATTAGCGGCAATACAGGGATTTTGGTTCCAGCATGATGGGGCTCCGGCGCATTTCTGTGCTCCTGTAAGTGGTTGGCTGGATATGGTATACCCCGGCCGCTGGATCGGACGTGGGCGTCCGTTTCTATGGCCGCCACGTTCGCCAGATCTTACACTGTTGGATTTTTTGCTATGGGGCCATCTCAAGGAACTGGTGTATCGAGACGTAGTGACAACGCAAATGGACTTAGTTGCTCTTCTGCATGCTGCTTGTACTTAGGTGGACCCCGCGATGCTGCAACGTGTGATGACAGCCATTCCACGGCGTGCTCAAGCCTGCCTCGACATGCATGGCGGACACTTTAAACATCTGCTTTAAATTGCGCATGCTGTTGATATGTTCAATAAAGTGTTTTTTCTTGCACTGGCAGTGACGTCATACTTTGTTTTTCGTATTTTTCTCGTAAACTATGGATCGTACAGTAACGCTTCTTTGGGCAGTTTTTATGTACTCCCAACGAGGAATCTAGCTGAGCAGAGTTTATGCGGTCGTTTTGGGACATTATGTATATGCGGCTTAGTACAAGAAGTGCCTATGTCATTTTTTTCCAAATGGACTTTCTTAGCTTATGCCACTTTAAAATATATTATTTTCAATGTAAGAAGTACCCAATTCTTCCTGATGCTTTAAAGTGTTTTCTAAACGATTGTAGAGACTTGGGTACTTCATACATTGAAAATAATATTTTTTAAAGAGACATAAACAAACAAAGTCCTCTATGAAAAAAATTACCTAGGCACTTGTAACAAGACTCACACACACACACACACACTCTCATTTATATATATATATATATATATATATATATATATATATATATATATATATATATATATATATATATGGGGGTTATATTATCCCAGGGCTCCGGCTATACGCAGTATACCGCCGCGTACATTATGCGCCGACAGCGCTTCCAGAATTCCTAGAGATGAACTGGGAGAAAATGTTTAGGGGGAGATAAGCTTTGGAGGCGACGCAGGGCAGAGGCTCTCGTGCGCTAGTGTCAAAGGACGGTGCTCCTAAGCGAGAACGGGGAAAGAGACCCCGGAGATTGGGCCTAGCTGGTAGCTACGGGCCGCAGGGAAGCGATATTGAGCTCCCGTGCTGTATAAGTCTCAGTGACTTCAGGAAGACCAAGTTGGTTGAGTGCTTGGCAAATCTAGTTGAAGGAGTCTGAGTGACTTCAGAAGTCCAAGCGTTAGAGTTCTTGGCAATACTGTTATTACTGAAAGGTCAACTATCATATTTTAAATCTTATAAGTGTGAAATGTGGTGTCAAGTAAATAAATGTCTATTGTTATTGTTAGTGAGAAACTATTTATGAGTCATCCTGAGTGTTGTATTAAATGTGGGGTGCCTGATTGGTTATAGCAGACGACTAGTTTGGCCAAATCTAAAGGAGACATCCCACATATTGGTGCCAGAAGCGCGATACGTGACGCCCAAGTGTGATAAGTGATCCCACAAAGTGTGGAGTGCGACAAGTGATCCCACAAAGTGAGAAGTGCGGTGAGTGACGCCCATTGAAGCGACGTTGTGTGAGTTAAAAGTTTGTGAACGCGAGTGACAAACTTGTGAAAGCGTGAAGTGCCACGAATGGTACGAATTGTTAAACGAGACATTTGTGACATTTGCGTAATTTAAAATTGTGGAACCTAGTTGAAATTGTGCCCCGGATTGAACGGATGAAACACAGAATCTTACGTGTGAAAAATGTCTAAGATGGCATATCTGTAGAAAGCGAGAATAATAGACCTGGTGACTTTAGTAGACGAACTGTGCCTAGAGGTCCCAGATAAACCAGAGGTTGAGCAATTAATCACCCTGGTTAAACATAAGATTGTGATGATGTTTACATCGAGAATCTCCTTAATTCAATCAAGGAGGAGAGAGAGGAGCTCGAAGCTATTGAGACTGAAAAAGAAGCTGAGAAACAGAGGCTGGAGAAAATCACAGCCGAGAGAGTTGAGTTCGAGCATAAAATGGCAGTTTAAAGAATTGCGTTTGATAGCAAAACGGCAGCCGAGGAGATTGAGTTTCAACGAAAGATGGCTGAGATTGAGCTCGAACTAGAAATACTAAGATTGGAACGACAGTTGTTGCCGGAAACAAGCTCGGATAGTGTATCTGTACTCAGTATGGACAAAGGTGCAGATAATTATGGGTGCCGCCAAGAGAGATATTTTCGTGCATCTGATGTTGTTTTCGCGGGAGTGAATCGACAAAGTGAGGAAGAAAAGCGCTCAGACGATCAGCGAGAATATTTCCAAGCCGAAAAGACGAGCTTATCAGTAAACACCCCGAGTTCCGACACTCCAAAGTTCATCGAACTTCCAGAATCACCTCTCGCTGACCCCAGCGAGAACGGCGATGCTCTGCTGAAATGTGACACCGAGAGAACCGTGTCCGAATTTACGAGCGAAGGAGAAAGTTCTGCAGATACTCCTCCGAAAGTTGAGGGAAAAAACAGCGTTGAGACGCAGAAAAGGCTTGCACAGTTTCGACCACTGTGTATGACAAGGGTCATCGAACTTACGACACCACCCCAAGTGTCCCCCAAGTGAAATGTGGTGTCAAGTAAATAAATGTCTATTGTTATTGTTGGTGAGAGACTATTTATGAGTCATCCTGAGTGTTGTATTAAATGTGGGGTGCTAGATTGGTTATAGCAGACGACTAGTTTAGCCGAATCAATCTCTCTCTCTCTCTCTCTCTCTCTCTCTCTATATATATATATATATATATATATATATATATATATATATATATATATATATATATATATATATATATATATATATATATATATATATATATGTAAAGGAGAGGTGGGCTTGTTAATTTAGCGGACAGAACCGAAAGGCTAACAAAACACAACCATTTAATGGACGATGACTACAAAAAATAAAACACAAAATACATAGAAGACACATAATTCGTCGGTCATCATATTACTTTGCATAAATCGAATAACATCGTTACTGCCGCATTATAACGGTTTTACACGTCGATGCGACCTGGTCGCTTCCTGTCCCTACATCATCTGCCGTCTTTCTAGGCGCACTCTTTGAACGCAGTCACAGTTACGATGAAAGACGTTTACTCCGTCGGGTGCCGACATTTGGTTCCGGTGTCCGAATGAAGTTAACACACACACACATACCTATATATGTGTGTATGTGTGTGTGTTTGTTTGTTTGTGTGTGTGTGTTTGTTTGTTTGTTTGTGTGTGTGTGTGTTTGTTTGTTTGTGTGTGTTTGCTTATTTGTTTGTGTTTGTGTGTGTGTGTGTGTTTGTCTGTGTCTGTGCCTGTGTCTGTTATAACCATTTCGAAAGTCTAGCCAACTCAAGAAATAGCTGTCCAGTTGTAGGATTTATCTAGTCACTTCGCGATGCACCATGCAATCAATGGCTAGTTAGCGAATCATCTAAGGAAAATAATATATTTTTCTCTTTGAGATGGAAGATATGGATATATGGATATATTTGATATGGATATAGTTATAAATATTATGAGTAATTTTGAAGTTACATTTTATTAATATTAAAAGCATGCAAACTACTCAAGATCATCCAACTAAAAGTTAATAATAAATCCACACTGCGAGCACCTTTATTCTTTTTTAACCAAATTGAAAATGGTAATTACTTTCGAGAAAACACTAATGTAACAAAGTTTAATTAATATTTTTTGCTTTGAATCTGATTTCTAACAGATATTCTCTATTACTAATTAATGCATGTGTTACCCGAAAGGGGAGATATAATTTACACGTTTTGCCATCATTTTGAAAAATGAATGCTCTTTCCATTAATATTTAATTCCTTGTGAATTCATTTAAAGTTCTTTAGCCTGGTGTACATTAATTCCATTTCCCCATGCCGCGCGCTTGCTTTATGGCCTAGACGATCATTAATTTCTTAAACGTGACTCATTATTTAGTCATAATTTGTAATATTACAAACTGAGTTTACATTTCCAACACCACTAATAAATATTTCGGATGCTCGTTTTTTAAGAGTAAAGAGTATTAAATTGATGGAAAGGAAGATTATACAAAATACAAAGGTCTAATTACTGATTTGATGGCAAACAAGGTTACTGGGGTTAAAAAGAAGTGTTGCTTATTAAAAGTCTGTGGAAGTTTGTGAGAATAGGTAATCAGCATAAAATTTTTAATTTTGAAAAAATATCCTCCGTTATTTTTAGCACAGGTTAATGTTCAGGAATTTCCCCCCCACCCACATATATATATATATATATATATATATATATATATATATATATATATATATAGTATATATATATATATATATATATATATATATATATATATATATATATATATATATATATATATATATATTAGGGTGGGGCAAAAAAAGTTATATTTTTATTCTACTCTATTAAATTTCTAATAGCGCAGAAAACTTGTGCATGGGCATCCTAATAACGGGAAAAAAATAATATTAAAAAAATATAAATTGTTTTTGAAATCGGACAAGAGGCCTAAAGTTTAGAAAAAAAGAGAAAAATCTGCACTTTTTAAAGACGTATAAAATTTTTTAATAGTTTACTTTATTTGTAATAATGAACTACTCTTTGTAGTTACCTAAAAGCGTGATAAATACTTTTGGACACATTGCCGTTCATTTGAATTCGTGCAAAAAGCCTTAAAATACCATTTATTTTTGTAAAAACCTCATTGGAGGTCTTCGCCTGTTTCAGCATCTTTTTCCTTTATGAGTTTGGTATTGCCTCCTACATCGCAAATTCGTTCAAAGTTGTCGAATACTTCCTTATTAAGCGATAGGTACGGTGTTTCTGACGGGGCCACAGCAGCAATAGCTTCCGGTGTCCTGCATGATCTTGGAATGATCTCTGATTCAGATATTTCACAAGTGATTGACAAAAGTAAGATTAGAAGGGAAAAAGTGAAGATTCGATAAGCAATAAAGCGAAAAAGAGCACCAGCTAAAAGAAGTAAATAGAATCTACTTCGATGGTAGAAAAGATAATACATTAACTCAAGACAAAATAGGAACTAAATTGTACCGCAGAGTAAGAAAAGAAGAAAATATTAGCGTGATTAGTGAGCCTAGTGGCCAGCACATTGGCAATGATAGACCAAAAACAGGAACCAGTAATGATATTGCCGAAAGTTTTTTCGACTACATGAAAAATAAAGATTTTGACATGAGTGCAGTGGTAGACATCGGTTTTGATGGGACAGTCACAAACACCGGTGGAAAAGTGGTACAGGACATAGAAGTTAGGTGTCAGCGACCACTGCAGTGGTTTATTTGTTTGATTCACTTTAATGAGCTTGCCTTATAAACATTTGTCTGATCACTTCGACGGGACAACAAGTGGGTCAACTTCATTCAGTGGTCCAACTGGCAAGCAATTGCTTATCTGTGAAAAAAATCATGTTGTTGATTTTTTGCTGATTCAATCTGAAGTTGTGATCAGAATAAATAAAGCTGACCTCAGTAAAGATCAGCAGTATCTTCTAGACATTGATCACTGGACTCCGGGATCCAGAATTGGCTGTTAAAGATCCTGGACCCCTCAGCAATTCCCGATGGTTAACCTGTGCTAACCAGGTATTAAGACTTTATATTTCCCAAATTTGAATCGGCAAAAAATCAACAACAGGATTGTTCTCACAGCTATGCAGTTCCTTGCCAGTTGGACCGCTGAATGAAGCTGACCCACTTGTTGTCCCTACGAAATGATCAGACAAATGTTTATAAGGCAGCTCATTAAAGTGAAGCAAACAAATAAACCGCTGCAGTGGTCGCTGACACCTAACTTCTATGTCCTGTACCACTTTTCCACGGGTGTTTGTGACTGTGCCATCAAAACCGATGGCTACCACTGCACTCATGTCAAAATCTTTCTTTTTCATGTAGTCGATAAAACTTTCGGCAATATCATTACCGGTTCCTGTTTTTGGCGTAACATGGCCAATGTATTGGCCACCAGGCTCACTAATTACGCTAGTATGTTCTTCTTTTCTTAATCTGCGGTACATTTTAACTCCTATTTTTTCTTGAGTTAATGTATTACCTTTTCTACCGTCGAAGTAGATTCCATTTACTTCTTTCAGCTTTTTCTCTTTTTCCTTTATTGCTTTTCGAATCTTCACTTTTTCCCTTCTAATCTTACTTTTGTCAATCACTTGTGACATATCTGAATTAGAGATCATTCCAAGATCATGCAGGACACCAGAACCTATTGCTGCTGTGGCCCTGTCAGAAACACCATACCTAGCACTTAATAAGAAAGTATACGACAAATTTAAACGCATTTGCAATGTCGAAGGCAATATCAAACTCATAAAGGAAAAACATGCTGAAATGGTCGAAACGCTGCAATATGAGGTTTTTACAAAAATAAATGGCATTTTAAGGCTTTTTGCGCGAATTCAAATGAACGGTAATGTGTCCAAAAGTATTTTTCACGCATTTAGGCAACTACAAGGAGTAGTTTTTACACTATTAGAAATAAAGTAAACTATAAAAGTAAACTATAAACTTTAAAAAAAGCAGATTTTTTCTTTTTTTTCTAAACTTTAGGGCTCTTGCGCGATCTTAAAACCAATTTATATATTTTTATATTATTTTTCCCGTAATAAAGATGCCAATGTGTAAGTTTTCCGCGCTATTAGAAATTGATTATAAATTTTTTTTTCGCGCCACCCTAATATATATATATATATATATATATATATATATATATATATATATATATATACAGCTGCTCATTTGCATAACGGGCTCCTTTTTCTTCGAATGGCGATTTATTTAAATCAGAGGGGTTAATTTTGATTCAATACCTCACACATATACTCTTAAATATCTGTACATAAATTTAATTAGATTTTACACTTTAGGTTGAATTTATTCCATTTCATGTCTAATAAAAAATTGGGATAAAAAAATACTCGGCCAACGCCTGGTAAACAGGTAGATATATAATAAAAAAAGCAAGCATAGAGTTACATGCTGAAAATAAAGTAATATTGTTTAAAAAAGCGGATTATAAATATTTTAATTATTCGTGCTACTTCTGCCTTGTATTTCCTCGGCAAATCGGGAGTACACTGTATTTGTATAAAATGACCTATGCTGATACCATATATAATAATTCTTCTGTAAATATATTAATAAAATGGGAAACCAAGGAGCAAAACTTCTACCGAAGTTAAATCTATTGTCCTATAAATTTTCATTATGCTAGATGAGTTTGGCATTAATGAATATTTCATGCTTTTAGAATGTGACGGGTGATATATATTTTACGAGCAAATAAATAACTTAAGATGGGGAGTGCTTCGGTAAAATGGAAAATAATCAGTTAAATATGCTCGTTTAATCATTAAATAAATAAATTGAAATGAACGTCGCGGCATACAAACTTCGTGTAGCGATATTCCACGTCATATTACATGTTAATTATTGTTACGCGATAGCAAGGATATATGACGTACATAACAGTAACATAATTCAAAATAAAATAAGAACGAACGCAGAAAATATAATCTGCTTTATATACTTTTAATAATGTATTTATATTTCCATCTCTCTCTGTATATATATATATATATATATATATATATATATATATATATATATATATATATATAAATAAATAAATAAATAAATAAATAAATAAATATATATATATATATATATATATATATATATATATATATATATATATATATATATATATACATACACACACTGCTAAAAAAATTAAGGGAGCAAGCAAAGAAGTTAAGAAAACCGTGCGAGACGGCCACGTAGTGGCATAAAATGGATAGTACACGCGTATCAATGAGCAATACAGAAAAAAAGACGTAAAAATATTTTTAATCAAGCTTTAATTCTTTGAAAATATGGAAAAAAACATTAAAAGATGATTTAGGGCAACAATTTGGTTACATGTAAACGATAAAAAAAGTATTGTTTAGAAATGATGCAAGATTTTTAATATGGCGTGTGGTCTCCTCGAACAGCTAAGACTGCTGCACACCTGTTTTCAATGGATGCGATGATGTTATCGATAAGACTTTGGGGAATACTGTTCCAATCCTCAAGCATTGCAATCTCCAAGTATAAGGAGTAAAAGGAGTCCTTGGTCTCACAGCAATGCGTCGTCCGAGCATGTGCCAAACATGCTCGATAGGATTCAGGTCAGGAGAGCACGCTGGCCATTCCATACGCTGTATTGTTTCAGCTTCAAGCATGTTCTCAACAAGACGAAATGTATGCGGTCTGGCATTATCATGCTGGAAAACAAAGGAATCTCCAATGGCTTCAGCGTAAGGTATGACATGAGGTCTAAATATCTCGTCTGCATACCTTCGAGCCGTCAAAGTACCATTCCGAATGATATGCAGGTCCGTACGTCCACCTATGCTGATTCCACCCCGTACCATAAAACCAGCTCGTCTGTATTGTGACCTTTCACGAACGAATGTGGGGTTATTTCGAGTGCCCCTTTCCCTCCTTACCAAAACACGTCGAGTGTCATACTCAAGACTGAATCGGGACTCGTCTGTAAACAGCACTTGGCTCCAATCATGTTACTCCCAATGTCGATGTTCAGCAGCTCATCTTCTTCGGACCGCATGGTGGCGTGAGGTCAACGGAATGCAGACCATTGGCCTATGTGCATAGAGACCTCCCTGATGAAGCCTATTACGTACTGTTTGGCTGGACACCCTTCATCCTGTTGCCATGAGCAACTGTCTTTGCAGCTGAGTAGCATTGTCTGTTCTGTTTCGACGAGCTGTAACAGTATATACCGGTCATCAGTTGCTATAGTGGCGCGTGGCCGACCTTGCCCTGGTCTACGTCTAACATTCCCTGTTTCTTGGAATCGATTCCACAGCCTTGCAACGACACTTCTGGCGACTCCAACAGCATCCGCGACACTACGTTGTGTTTTCCCGGATTCAAGTCTGCTATAATACGCCATGCCATGGATTCCAGTAAATAACGTTGTTGAGACATTTTCATGTCACCTTTTCTCAAAAGAATAACTGAGCAATCGAATTTCACAGCTAAGGCTGTGAAACAGACGTTTCTGCAACATCCCGATTTCCGCCCTTATGTTCTTTTTCTGGTTTTGACGTCATGAACTTTGATTTCCATATGAAGTTTTCTTCTTCTGTTTCCTGCTAGGCTTTAAATTATGGATGATTTATTTTATGTTACTTATCGGTGTAAGTATTTGCGTAAGTTTGTTATAACCATGTGCTCCCCTAATTGTTTTGAGCAGTATATATATATATATATATATATATATATATATATATATATATATATATATATATATATATATATATATATATATAGGTGGTTATCAAAATAATGGAAGCATTTAGAAATAACATGAAAATCTTTATTTATATGGCATAAGTCCATCTATGGCATTTAATACCACCTGAATTCACTAAATAATTGGATTATGCAAGTCATGAATAGTGGTTAAAGGAATAATATACCATTTTTTATGGTCAATGATCCTGCAGAGATATTGTTGGTGGATATCGATTATTGACTGTATTCTCTATAACAGACCACAGCAGTTCGATGATATTGGGGTTTAAGGACTGTGTGGGCGACATAAGATGATCGACTTGATCCTTATGTTCCTCAAACCACGACCTCGCACGTTTAGCTGAATGGATCGGAGCATTATCATCATGGAGAACGCCCTCTTCTGCAGGAAAAAAAATTCACCATATGTTGGATCTGATCGGCTAAAATTTTACATATTACTTCCCAGTCAATCTCCCTTTTAGGGTTACAATAGATCCCTTTTGAAAATTATGAGATGACCGCCGAAACCCTGAAAAATATTCCTCTTTGTTTGACAGCTGGCATGAGACAAGCATGATCATACGCTTGTGTAGGTGTTCTTCACACATATGCACGTCCTGTTGCGAGGACAATGATTCGTCTAACCATATGTCATATTTCGACGTATCACTCGACCAGGATTTGTGCTCGTGGCACCAACTGTAGAGGAGGTTTTGCATTCACATCTGTTACAATTGGCTTGGGAATTACTACTTTGCCGTAAATGGTTTGTTTGTGAAGTTTTCTCTTACCTGTATTGACTGATACTGGAGCCTGCAGATTCAGATGGAGCTCTACGATCACTTTGGCTGCAGTTGTCTTCTTGTTTGAAAGTATAGCTTTTCTATTCAATAAGCTCATAAAAGTCCATAAATAAACACTGATTTCTTTTACAAGTAAAGAATTTCTCTAGCACACATAATTAATTCTAACAGCATACTCCTTAAATTAAATTGTATTACTTCTATAGTATTGTTTTAAATTTTCAAATTTATAAATAAACAACCCTAAGAGAGTATTTATCCTTTTACTAATGTTTAATTCACTCTATATTAACCACAACAATGCGATAAAAATAGATGTAAGTTTTACTTTTATGTTGAATATGCTCATACAAAGAAATAGCTAGATACCGATTCTGTTTTATGTGAAAAAACTTATTTAAGCACACATTATGAATTTTAACAATATATTTATAATATAAATACATAAAAATCATGCAGTAAATTTAATATTTTTCATAAAAAACACTGCTAAAAGGATACTAGGAACTTTTAAAAATACATGAATCCATCTGAACCACAGCAATGGAACATAAAACGTTGAAGGTTTTACTTTTATGTTTAATAAGATGATCCAAGGAAATAGATAAACACCGATTATTTTTTACAAGTAAAGAATTTCTCAAGCACACTTTATAAATTCTTACATATTGATTACATAATAAAATATTATCTATACAAATCATGTAGTAAAATGCCATTTTTCTAAGAAAACATCGAAAGAGTTATAGAGAATATAGCTCACTTCTACCCAGACTTGGGTGTATATAATTTGAAGTGGTACTCTAAATGATTTTCATACAAACACAGTTTATACATGAAACAATGTTTATTGAATTCGTTGCACATATAGAATTTGCTTTTACAGTAATAAGCATACGTACTACTTGTACGGAATATATAAATACAGCTTTCAAGAACAATATATTTTCAATACTCACAAACAGTAAGTCAAACCAGCAATTCTGCCACGTAAACTTTGGGACCCCTATGCACTGGCTCAAGATAGTACTGGAGCTGCATACCTCGTAGCTCCCTATCGCTTATCTATCAACTTTAACAACCTTCTTCAACCCTAACCACCTTCTTTTTTTATTAATGACGCTGCATGGTATTTATACTAAGCGCGTATGCCGAAATTAGCATATCCCAAGCAGCTTCTTTAATTCATTCACTCAAAAGTTCGATTCTTGTGAATCGAATCTTGTGTATACCTTACAGAGTATTTTGACTTCTATTGAAGTAAAAAAAAAAAAAAAAACCATCTCAACTACAACATGGAAACGATGAAAATTTTACTTTTATGTTCAAATAGCTAATAGAAAGAAATATATATAAACAGCAACTCTTTATTACGACTACATACTTTTTGAAGTACATGTTATGAATACTAATAGAATATTAATTCTATAAAAATGATATTATTTATACAAATCATATATTTAAATCTCACTCTTTGAGAGTACAATGCTAAAAGAACATATAGAATATTCAGATTCATTTTATAGTTAAATAAAGTATATCTGAACCACAAAAATTGGAGATAAAACGAGGAACGTTTTACATTTATGTTCCATAAGCTCATCCAAGGAAATAGATAAACACGATACTTTCTCACAATAAATACTTCTTTAAGCACAAACTATGAAATGTTACACTGTATTGGTTATATAAAAATAATACCATTTATAAAAAATATTATACTGAATTTTCAATTTTCTACGGAAACAAACACTTAACGAATATTTAGGCTTTTATTACAGTTAAATTTGGTCTATATAAAACAGAACAATGGAAGAGAAAATACTGAAAATTTTTCTTTTATGTTCAGCATGCTCATTCATGGATATAGAATAAATAATGTAAATTTTTAACAAGTAAAGACATTTTTAACCCCGCATTATGAATTGTAACAATATATTGACTAAATAAAAGTTATATTTTCCACAAATATTGTATTAAATTTTCAAATTTCTAAGACAAAAATGCATTCTAGAATTTAGTACTATTTAGGCCATTTTTAAAGTTAAATCAATCTATATGAACCTGAAAAGCAGAAGACTAAATGTTGAAACTTATGTTCAATAACTTCATCCAAGGAATTTGAAAAACACCGATTCATTTTTACGAGTAAACACTTTTCAAAGCACCCATTATGAATTCTAACATTAAATTGATTACTTAAAATAATATTACACAGGGCTACAATTTTTTTTTGTGCCTAGGATTTTAGAACTGATTTTAGCTATATTTGGGGCGCTGAATCTAAATATGAAATCGGTTTTTCTCTATCAGCTCTACTTTTTGAGATACAGTAAAACCTCGATTATCCGGACTAACTGGGACCATAAGCAATCCAGACAATCGGAAATCCGGATAATCCGGGTAATATGCGTAATACGCAATACAAAATCCTTAACTAAGAAGACTTACTTTGTTTTGTAACAAAATTGCATCGTATTGTATGTAAGATATTAAAAAATATAAAAGGTAAGTATAGTAAAGCTTTCTTAAACTCAACAAACAATATTTTATTACACAATAATTTATTACACCATAATTTATTGCACAATGTATGCAGGAACTGTACATTGAATCAAACTAAAAAGCGAATATTTGGTGTACTTGCAGTTACGTTCTTTCTATCATAGTGAAAAAGTATTATCTAATGTGAACATTAAATAAAAATGGTCTACAAATCTGATCCCGATCAACAAGAGCCGGATAAACAAGGTTTTATTGTACATCCACTTATCTACCAATGTTTTTTTTTCTATTCAATACATTTAAGTATGGGTGATTTGTCCTCCTGGGTAAAATGGGTCTTCGTGAATATTTTCCAGATGATTGGTGCCTATTTATTGACAGCTCTAAGCGAAGTTTGAAATGTGTCATTCTACACAATGAGAACAAATATGGTTCAATACCAATTGCGCAGTCAACCAAAATGAAAGAACAATATGACACCATAGCTTTGGTCTTGGAGAAGATAAAGTATCATGAACACCAATGGGTGATTTGTGTGGACTTAAAAACGGTAAACTTTCTCCTTGGACAGCAAAGTGGCTACACCAAATATCCTTGTATCGTGTGCCTCTGGGATAGAATAGACAAAAGACACCACTGGATTAGAAAAGAATGACCTAAGAGAGAAAACATGGACGTTGGGGAAAAGAATATCATTAACGACCCCTTAGTTGGACGAGAGAAAATCATTTTTTTCTCCACTGCATATCAATCTGGGCCTAATGAAGTAGTTTGTAAAGGCTCTTGATATGAACGAATCATGCTTTGCAAATATAGGGGGGGGGGGGGAATGCGTAAGTTGAGTACGGAAAAGAATAAAGCAGGAATATTTGACGGCCCACAAATAAGATAACTCATTACGGATCCTGCCTTCGTAAATTCCATGAATGAGGCTGATCGAAAAACCTGGACTTCATTTGTAGTAGTTGTCGGAAATTTTTTGGGCAAATGCAAATCTGAAAACTATGTTGAACTGATAAACGAGATGTTAAACAGTTTCAGATCCCTTGGATGTAACATGAGCATTAAGGTGCACTATTTATACAGCCACTTAGACCATTTTTCTGAAAATTTAGGAGACACCAGTGAGGAACAAGGTGAAAGATTTCACCAGGATATTAAACTATGGAAGACCGCACCAAGAACGATGGGATACACACATGATGGCAGATTACTGCTGGAGTTTAAAAAAGACTGTTCAAAAATACATTCAAGATCGTCACGGAAAAGACGTTTCCGAAGTGTTCAGAGACTAGTTAGTGTCATCGATGACTTTTTCCTCTTTCTTGCTCTTTTTAATTAGATAAGTACTACTGCAATATTCTCTAGGATTTTTATGTGCCTTTAACATTTAAAAAAAATATAATTATAACAATAAATTTCGTGTTTAGTTTTTTAATTTGATCCATAGATTTAACTTAAAATAGTGTAACGTATATTTCACGAAAATGTTATATCTTAGAAATTTGAGCTCCTAGGCAAAAACTAACACCATATTTAAATCCAGGGCATCAAATTCATATAAAATCAGCTCCAAATACTCCGGCACCAAGACCACCGTTGATCAGTGTTATCTATAAAAATCTTGAAAATTTTCCCTTTTTGAAGAAAACAATGCTAAAAGAACATTTAATCTTTTTTTAAAGTTAAATTAAGTTCATCTGATCCTTAACAATGGGAGAGAAAACGATGAAATTATTGCTTTTATGTTCAATAAGCGCATCCAATGTATAAACACATATTCTTTTACAAGAACAGACATTTTCAAGCACACAATTCCTACTATATTCTGACTACATAAAATTAATATAATTTATTCAAATCGTGTAATAAATTTTCCCTTTTTTACGAAAATAACTGTAACAATATTTCGATTTTTAATTTTATATAAATTCTATATAAACAACAACTATTCAAGAAAAAACGTACTAAGTATTACTCTTTGTTCAATAAGCTCATCCAATATATAAAAACAGATTATTTTACAAGTAAAGAGTTTTTAAATCAAACAATTCGAATTCTGTTAGTGTATTGACTACAGAAGAATAATTTTATTTATATAAATTCTGTAGTGAATTTCCACTTCTCTAAGAAACCAGCACTAAAAGGATATTTAGATGATTTTTAATGTTAAATAAAGTATATTTTAGCTACAACAATGGAAGTGAAAACTACGAAATTTTTAGCTTTACGTTCAATAAGCTCATCCAATATGTAACCACAGATTGTTTTACAAGTAAATACTTTATCAAGCATACATTATGAATTCTAATAATATATTGACTACATAAAATCAATATTATTTATATAAGTAATGTAGTAAATTTTCACTTTCCTAAGAAAAGAACTGTAATAATATTTCGAATTTTATAAACTTAACTCTATCTGAACCACTACAGTCAATGGAAAAAAAACTTTACACGTGCTTTTACTTTTGCTCAACAAGCTGTGTTTATATCCAATATATAAACACATATACAAGTAAAGAGATTTTAAAGAAAACATTAGGAGTTCCAACTGTATATTTAATATATAAAAATAATATTTATACAAATCTTGTAGGGAATTTACACCTCTCTAAGAAACCAGCACTAAAAGGATATTTAGATGTTTTTTAATGTTAAATAAAGTATATTTAAACCACAACAATGGAAGAGAAAACGATGAAATTTTTAGATTTACGTTCAATAAGCTCCTCCAATATGTAAACACCGAAAATTTTACGAATGAATACTTTATTAAGCATATATTATGAGTTCTAATAGTATATTGACTACATATAAACAATATTATTTATATAAATCATGTAGTAACTTTTCACTTTTCTAAGGAAATAACTGTAATAATATTTTGAATTTTATGACAGTTAACATAACTCTATCTCAGTTATTACAATGGAAGAAAAACTTTACATTTGTTTTTACTTTAGTTCAACAAGCTGTGTTTATATCCAATATAAAAACACACATACTTTTTCAATTAAAGAGATATTCAAGAAAACATTATGAGTTCCAACAGTATATTTAATACAAATATTTATACAAATCTTGTAAGAAATTTACACATGTCTAAGAAACAAGTACTAAAAGGACATTTAGATGTTTTTTAATATTAAATAAAGTGTATTTAAACCACAACAATGAAAGAAAAACGATGGAATTTTTAGCTTTACGTTCTATAAGCTCATCCAATATGGAAACACATATTATATTCCAATTAAATACTTTATCAAGAAAACATTATGAGTTCCAACAGTATATTTAATACAAATATTTATACAAATCTTGTAAGAAATTTACACATCTCTAAGCAACAAATACTAAAAGGATATTTAGATGTTTTTAATGTTAAATAAATTGTATTTAAACCACAACAATAAAAGAAAAATGATGAAATTTTTAGCTTTACGTTCAATAAGCTCATCCAATATGTAAACACAAATTATATTCCAAGTAAATACTTTATCAAGCATACATTTTGAATTCTAATAGTATATTGACTACATAAAAACAATATTATTTATATAAATCATGTAGTAAATTTTCACTTTTCTAAGGAAATAACTGTAATAATATTTTGAATTTTATGAAAGTTAACATAACTCTATCTCAGATATTACAATGGAAGAAAAACTTTACATTTGTTTTTACTTTAGTTCAACAATCTGTGTTTATATCCAATATAAAAACACGCATACTTTTACAATTAAAGAGACTTTCAAGAAAACGTTATGAGTTCCAACAGTAAATTTAATACAAATATTTATACAAATCTTGTAAGAAATTTACATCTCTCTAAGAAACAAGTACTAAAAGGATATTTAGATGTTTTTTAATGTTAAATAAATTGTAATTAAACCACAACAATGAAAGAAAAACGATGAAATTTTTAGCTTTAAGTTCAATAAACTCGTCATATATGTAAACACAGATTATATTCCAAGTAAATACTTTATCAAGCATACATTATGAATTCTAATAGTATATTGACTACGTAAAAACAAAATTATTTATATAAATCAAGTAGTAAATTTCAAATTTTCTAAGAAATAAAACTGTAACAGTATTTCGAATTTTAAGAATGTTAACCTAACTCTATCTGAACCACTACCCAATGGAAGAAAAAATTTACATTTCCTTTTACTTTTGTTCCATAAGGTCATCCAATATATAAACACATACAATTTTACAAGTAAAGAGATTTTCCAGCAAACATTATAAGTTCCAAAACTATATTTCATACATAAAAATAATATTATTTATACAAATCTTGTGGGGAATTTGCACCTCTCTAAGAAACCAACACTGAAAGAACAATTAGCCGTTTATTAAAGTTAAACTATGTGCATGTCTACCACAACAATGGAAGAAAAAACGCCGAAAAGTTTACTTTTTTGTTCAATAATATCTACCAAGCACATAGATAAACACCATTTCTTTTTTTAGAAGTAAAGTATTCCAATTGCTTTGATCCTCAGATGAAATTAGTTTGGATAAATTCCCATTAAAGGTTTACCTGAAGTAGGCAATATCTTCGAATGCGATGGCCTTTTTTATGGTATTGGATTAAACACATTCCCAAAATCTAATATGTTTGGACGAAAAAGTGATTAATGAAATTAGCTTCTAATGAATTTCTTCCAAAAAGCGAGAATGAATCTCAGAGAGATTCATTTGATTAGCCCTTAAGATTTCTTAATTAAGAATTTCAAACATCTTCGGCTCTCTTTTATTTATTTTTTCATTTTTTAGGTTAACCATTAAGTTTGATTTCCTTACCTCTGTGCATTATTCAATATAATATCCACACACACACACACACACACACACACACACACATATATATATATATATATATATATATATATATATATATATATCTGTGTGTGTGTGTGTGTGTGTGTGTGTGTAAGTAATTGTAATATCTCCATTACATCACGTCCTTAACCTTTTACATGCCAATGATTCTTTTTTGGAACATCTTGTTTAATATTAAAAAAAAAGAAACTGTGATATCTGTCAGTTTGAAAAAATTACCGCTTATTATAGAAGATATGATTGAATTTTTGACATAAAATTTATTTTTCAAATATGAATGTTTCAGCGTAAAAAAAATTCTAAAAATCGGCATTTTTTATAATTTTTACAGTATGTAAGAAATATAATTCTATGAAATTCCTAAAAATTCAAATCCACCCAAAAATTCCCCCATCGTACTTGCAAAGGATACGTTTAATGAGTTATAAAAGAAATTAAAATAATAACAAGAAATAGTTCCTCAAGATTGCGTAAAAATGCAATGTTCCAAAAAAGAAACATTGGCATGTAACGATATACAAAATCAGTGATATCACATGCCTGATTCTGCCGTCTGATTACTTAAATTTCGGATGATAAAAAAGTATTACCATATTGTTGACAATAGCAAATTGGAACCAGCTGATAAATTAGGGAAAATCTCTTCCTTTTATGAAGAGACTGGAAAAAAAAAATTGGTCAGTTTGGATTTTTTCAAGAAAATATAAGTATCGATGAATCCATGGTTCTGTATTATGGACATCATTCGGCTAAGAAAATCATACATGGAAAAACAATTTGCTTTGGTTTCAAAGTTGGGATGCTCTGCTCAGCAAATGGTTATCCTTATCATATGTCTATCTATGGTGGAAAAAGTTCGAAAAAGGAAAATTTGCCGCTTGGATTTTATTGACAATCCAGAGAAACACAAAATATTTTTCGATAACTTTTTTACATCGCACAGTCTGCTGACAAATATATCTAACAAATGCTTTAAGGCAATCGGCACAGCATGAGATTCTAGAACGGGAAAATGTCCTCTTAGAACAGCAAAAGAAATGTCGAAATTTCAACATGGAGAATTTGATTACCCATGCGATGGAGAAGTTTATATGTGCCGTTGGAACAATAGTTCTGCTGTAACTATTGCATCAAATTTTATGACTCACGAACCATTAGGAAGAGCAAAAAGATATGTCCGAGCTCAAAAAAAATAAAGTTGATGTTCCCCAACCTTACATCATAAAATTATAAAATAAAGGAATGGGTGGAGTACACCTGTTGGACCAACTTCATGGAAGTTATCGACCAAAATTACGCAGCAAAATATGGTACTGGAACTTATTTATCAGCGCACTGAATATGGTTATGGCTGCTGGGTGGATTTTACATACTTATTTACACAAAAAAACCACTTTAGAAATTACTCATCTGAATTTTAGAAGCAAAATTACTTTTTATTTCGAGCGAAACCTAAAATTCATGTTATACTTGTACCCGACGCCCATCAGTCGACGTCTGCAAGAAAATCAGATGCACATTATATA
This sequence comes from Dolomedes plantarius, assembly GCA_907164885.2. Lineage (NCBI taxonomy): Eukaryota > Metazoa > Arthropoda > Arachnida > Araneae > Dolomedidae > Dolomedes > Dolomedes plantarius. The sequence continues at coordinate 57,411,098 of OU015503.1, forward strand.
GTTGCATCATCACAAGGGCGTTGTGCAGTGTGCCAAAAAAAACACTACAAACATGTGTTTTGAATGCAAGAAAAGGCTCCATGTACACTGCTTCCGACAATATCATGTACACTGAGAAATTGCTACAAAGGATTACAAAAAATTAGTTTTTTAGAATGTTTATATTTTTTGTGCTACTGGTTAAAATCCCACTCGCCTTGTAAAGGATAAAATATTTTATTTTTATTTGTAAGGTATTTTACAATTTTAAAATCGCATTTATTCATATTATTCATTATTCATTATTCATTATGTTCATTTATTCATTATGTATATTATTAGTTATGTATATTATTAGCATATTATGTATATTATATTAGTATATTATTATTCATTATGTATATTATTAGTCAAGTTTGTGTAAGTGTAAAATTGTTTTTATTGTTTCTTTATACTTTTTCCATTGCATTTCTTATAAAATATTACGCTAGTTAAAAATAATGTACATTTTTTTAATGAGTTTTACTTAAATTTTAGTATTTTTTCATCAAATGGTTCAGTAAACCATTATTACAGCATAAAATTTTAAAAGATTCATCATACAACGCTTTGTTTACATGAAGTGAAAAAGAGATAGAAAAGATAGCGTTACATGCCAATGTTCAAAAAATGGAACATCCGGGAAATCATAGACAGAAATTTTTTCACGGTAATTTTTTGGTTTTATAGTCTTTATGAGTATATTCTAATGTGAATTTGATGAATTATTTGTGTCTTTTATTCCTGGATCATAGTGCTGCATGTAAAAGATTAAATTATAACATGAGAGGAAAAACTAGCTCTTATAGATGTAAATTCCGTCAAGCCATACTTTTAATACACGGTTAATTAGAGCGAAAATACATCCGTTCATTCCAGAAGAATATTTCGGAATAATATCATCTTTCAATATTAAACGCGAGAGGACGATGTAAACATTTGACTATTATTTGTAGGGTCAGCAGATTTAGGGTCTCAGGAAGCTAACCCACTCGATAAATTATACACACGAATGATAAAGTATGATAAAGTAATGATACGAATGATAAAGTAATGACACGAATGATAAAGTATGATAAAGTAATGATACGAATGATAAAGTATGATAAAGTAATGATACGAATGATAAAGTATGATAAAGTAATGATACGAATGATAAAGTATGATAAAGTAATGATAAAGTAATACTTAAACCAACGTCCGAATTCGGACATATACACGTGTAAAAATGCAAAGGCATGCGATTCAGGGGAAGTTCTATGGCTAAGGGTTTTAAAGCGATAAAATACTATTACTGGGGATTGGATTTAGGAAAGGGAGTTTAAATGCTAGAATGAAGGGCATATTATTTAAGATATTATTTATATATATATATATATATATATATATATATATATATATATATATATATATATATATATATATATATATATATATATATATATATATATATATATATATATATATATATATATATGTATATATATATATGTATATGTATATATATATATATATATATATATATATATATTTATATATATATATATATATATATGTATATGTATATATGTATATGTATATATATATATATATACATATATGTATATATATATGTATATATATATATATATATGTTTGTGTGTGTGTGTGTGTGTGTGTGTGTGTAAGTAATATCTTAATATCTCCATTACATCACGTCCTTAACCTTTTACATGCCAATGATCCTTTTTTGGAACATCATGTTTAATATTAAAAAAAAGAAACTGTGATATCTGTCAGTTTGAAAAAATTACCGTTCATTATAGAAGATATGATTGATTTTTTGACATAAAATTTATTTTTCAAATATGAATATTTCAGCGTAAAAAAATTCTAAAAATCGGCTTTTTTTATAATTTTTACAGTACGTAAGAAAAAAAATTCTATGAAATTTCTAAAAATTCAAATCCACCCAAAAATTCTCCCATCGTACTTGCAAAGGACAAGTTTAATGAGTTAATAAAATAAATTAAAATAATAACAAGAAATAGTTCCTCAAGATTGCGTAAAAATGCAATGTTCCAAAAAAGAAACATTGGCATGTAACGATATACAAAATCAGTGATATCACATGCCTGATTCTGTCGTCTGATTACTTAAATTTCGGATGTTAAAAAAGTTTTTTCATATTGTTGATATTAGTAAATTGGAACCAGGTGATAAATTAGGGAAAATCTCTCCCTTTTATGAAGAGATTGGAAAAAAAATTTCGTAAGTATGGAAAATATAAGTATCGATGAATCCATGGTTCTGTATTATGGACATCATTCGGCTAAGAAGTTCATACATGGCAAACCAATTTGCTTTGGTTTCAAAGTTGGGATGCTCTGCTCAGCAAATGGTTATCCTTATCATATGTCTATCTATGGTGGAAAAAGTTCGAAAAAGGAAAATTTACCGCTTGGATTTTATTGACAATCCAGAGAAACACAAAATATTTTTCGATAACTTTTTTACATCGAACGTCTGCTGACAGATTTATCTAACAAATGCTTTAAGGCAATCGGCACAGCACGAGATTCTAGAACGGGAAAATATCCTCTTAGAACAGCAAAAGAAATGTCGAAATTTCAACATGGAGAATTTGATTACCCATGCGATGGAGAAGTTTATATGTGCCGTTGGAACGATAGTTCTGCTGTAACTATTGCATCAAATTTTATCACTCACGAACCATTAGGAAGAGCAAAAAGATATGTCCGAGCTCAAAAAAAATAAAGTTGATGTTCCCCAACCTTACATTATAAAATTATAAAATAAAGGAATGGGTGGAGTACACCTGTTGGACCAACTTCATGGAAGTTATCGACCAAAATTACGCAGCAAAATATGGTACTGGAACTTATTTATCAGCGCACTGAATATTGTTATGGCTGCTGGGTGGATTTTACATACTTATTTACACAAAAAAAACACTTTAGAAATTACTCATCTGAATTTTAGAAGCAAAATTACTTTTTATTTCGAGCGAAACCTAAAATTCATGTTATACTTGTACCCGACGCCCATCAGTCGACGTCTGCAAGAAAATCAGATGCACATTATATAGTTGCATCATCACAAGGGCGTTGTGCAGTGTGCCAAAAAAACACTACAAACATGTGTTTTGAATGCAAGAAAAGGCTCCATGTACACTGCTTCCGACAATATCATGTACACTGAGAAATTGCTACAAAGGATTACAAAAAATTAGTTTTTTAGAATGTTTTATATTTTTTGTGCTACTGGTTAAAATCCCACTCGCC